>CM046880.1:229658419-230258419 GCA_025667525.1 Glebionis coronaria
CGTTTTAAAATATTAAAAAACACATATGTACTTGTTTCATTTCTTCAAGAAAAACATATACGTTGAAAGATAAATAAAATAAAAGTATATATTTTTTTAGTTTTCAAAATTAAAGGTCTAAACAGACGTTTCTAATTATTTTTTTTAGAAAAAAAGACAAAATATGCTTTTACTACTATACCCTTTTGTATTAAAATAAATATATTTAATAATACAATATTCTGATTGGTTAAAGGTGGTTCTGTAGGTTCTGTACCTAAAAAGTGGTTCTGCAAATAGCGTGCCCCTATATATATATATATATATATATATATATATATATATATATATATATATATATATATATATATATATATATATATATATATATATATATATATATATATATCTCTATATTATATATAGGTATATTTATGACTTGAAACCACAGTTTTAGATCCCAGTCATATCCCAGTCACATCTTTTAACCAATAGGATTTGAGTATTCCCTAGAAAATCTCCAAATTCCACGAATTTTCCGTTTGAAATCGCAGTTTTATGAAAATCGCGTTTTGGAAACGCAATTTTGAAAACTTTGTTTTGGAAAGTGCGTTTTGTTTTTTCTTTTGTAAAAAACATTATTTTTTGAAGTGAGGGTTGTGAGATTCGAACTGAGTACCTCTAGGTTATTAGTTTTGGTGTTTTCCAACTGATCTATTGGATGATTTTTATTTTTTGATGATAAACCTCTATATTTATTATCCGGTTTTGTATTTTATATAATAAATATCTTCTGATATTTTTTAAAATATATCAGGATATACTCCAAGTATATTCATCCATATCTAAATTTTGTTGAAAATTATATTTTTTTTGAATACTGTTTATCATGTATTAATTTTCTATCAAACCCTAATTCGCTAAAAAATCATCCATCGTAATCTTCTTTTTCTTGTGTAGGTTTTTTCCAGTTTGATCATCTTCTTGTTAAAGGTATATTATTTTCTCAAAACCCTAATTTTGTTTAAACCTAATGATGAACTGTGTTAGAGTTTTCAATTTTTGTATGCATATGTTTGTTTGTTTTTTTGTAGGTTGATCATCTTCTTTGTTTTATTTACAAGGTACATTTTTATTAAAACCCTAATGCAAATATATTACTGTATTGTTTTTTCTGTTTGATTCACATCAATCATATCACTTTTTATCTTTTTGTTGATTTCAGTAACCGATATTCGTCATCTCCTAACCTATATCCATCTTCTCCCACACTCACAATATATACTCACATCAGTCGATTTGCCTTTGATGTCAGTAAACCTTTTAACCATATCAATAAAAAACCTAGGAACTTATTTCAATTGCGGCAGGATTGATATAGCTTATAATAAATCAGACTCATCCATCACCGGCTTTCCTGTTAATTTCAATTGCTTGAAACCAACGTTAGAGCGTACTGGTTCAAAATTCTACACACACAACCTTCTTATTAAGCTGTCCCACCGTCCCATCTGCATCCACATGACCACATCCCTATCACCCATCTTTTCAACCTAATATGATTATAATGAGGTATATCAGTTTCAATATACCAAAATGGTAATAGCTTATTTATATGCTACTCCAAATCACAGCAAAAGGTTTGTTTAGAAGGTGTTTGTTTCGTGGGTTTTAAAAGAAGGGTTTGGGCGAGTCGCAGAATCCATCGAAATGCTCAATACCATAGGAATCTGGTTTAATATCATATAAATGTCTTTCTTTTATGTTGGGAAATGCGTAGGATGTGACCCATTATTTTTTTAATGGAGCAATCCCAAACACCCTTTATGTTTGAACTAGAGACCCATTTGAGGTGCAACAAGCCAAGATCAGCAAGGGACTGGTGGTGGTTATAACAATCAAACAGGCTACTCTAATGCAGCTTGGAGATCATACTCGTAAAAATCTCTTTCTTATTGACGACTCATCTCATTAGCTAATGCATGGGTTTTTGGTCATAACTGATGATCAGTTCAGAGCAGAAAGATGGAAACATGCTGCTCACTATACAGATCCTGAAGTAGAGGTCAGTTATAATTAAACAAAATAATGCAAAATTAATAAAGAAAGTTTCAGTACTGTAATTTACTTAAAATCAAATATCATGAGAAGTTTATCATGAAAGTTTTGTTTTATAACAGGTTAAGTATAACTTGTTTTATCATGAGTGTCAGTTTGCTGTCGAAATAGGTGATTCTTTTACCATTGCACGTGTTAATGGAAAATTAGCTCAGGTCGTTACTTATAGAAATCCAGTAGATTTATGCCAGTCTAGGAAGCTTCAGCTGCGTATACGGCCAGCAAAATTACACACCAAAAGTCCTTCACTGATAGAAAAAGTGATACTACTAATACCTAGCCTGTTCACTAATTAGCTTTTGTAAATTAATGGGTTCACATATGTTTTTCTCATGGTTTAGTCACTAGCTGATCTGGTTACCTCTTCTAAAAACTATAACTTGTGTCCCTTGGAAGCTATCGTTGAGAAACTTTGTGATGGAAGCTCACTTCGCGTTAATCTGCTCCTGAGTTTCTGTTTGTTAAAAGTGTATTTTGTAATGATTTAGGGAGTTAATGAATAAAGGCGGAACATCAAGAAAAGGATTAAAAACAAAGCTCTAGCTAAGCCATTTAATTCCAAGACTTTTCCAAGGTCTCTCCTTGATGTTGTTATTGAATCTCCAACATCTTAGTTTAGGTTTTCTTAAAAATTCATTTGAATACCATAGGGTTTATTAAAATATGAATTTATTTCCTGAAGTAATGATAATGTGTATGTCTTTTTCAGGAAAACTCACGTTGAAAGACCTCGAGGGCCTGAAATGTCACGAATATCAAGCAGATAACCAAACAAATAATTGATGAAGCCAAACGTGTTGCTGAGTCAGAGAATCCATTCGTAGTTGCATGTCTATATTGCAACCTGGCTGGATTAATGATTGCCAATGGACTAATATTTGAGGTACTTAATTTGCTCTTGAATTATATCAGCAAAATTCCGGAACCAATTCTATGGTGGATGGCAACGTAATTTACCACAACAAACTATCCATTTGGAAATCTTTAATTACTCAATACCAACTGTATATAACATGGATCGATATCCTTTTGATTAGGGGTATTCAAGACGTGTTTAAGAAAGGTACACCTGAGGTATCTAATACTGTTTTTTCTTTAGTACCATCTTCAATTTTCTATATAATCTGGTCAAGCTCGCTTGAAATGCTGACTTTGTGTCCATTAGAAGAACCGACAAAATATGATTCCATCTTCATAGGTAAAGCTAAACTGACTGTACAACGAACAAGAAATTTGGCGCCTTTGGAACCAAGTGATAGACATAAGTAACAACCGGCTGCAGTAACAGAAGCCTGCACAAATGCTAAAGGGATGCAAAAGAGCTGAAATATCAGCTTCTGCTTATCAAAATAATATAATGAGGCAAAACTCTTTACCCTCTATTAGCATCTACCACCTCTTATATTCATTATTTTATGTTTAATGTCCATATGAGCAAAACAGGTTAACAATCATAAAATAATGAATTTAAATGCGTAGAACCTTTTGGTCACTTTGTTGACAGAATAGTTTTATTCTCATTGTATTTTTGGTTCTTTCTTTTGTATGCTTAATTTGTCGCTTGGGTTCCTACAAACAGAATCTGGAAGAATTTTGTAGCTTTGCGAGTTTACGAAACATCATCATTTTGAAAAGTCTTAGGTGTTCAGTAGTCGCCCGCTATGTGGTGGTTCAGTATTTAAAATCATTTAATTAAGCATTTAGTTAATGTTAGAAATAGTAAAGTAAATGATTGAAGGTTAAATTTATATCGACAATCATATTCTTTAAGCTGATCTAAAGCAGCTATAATAGCTCATAAACACAAAATTTTGTTTTCCTTATAGAGTAGTATGACGTCTGATGTTAGTGTTATACTGTTATGTGCAGGGTCAATTCGAATTCAGGTGCGTTGGGATTGCGTAATTGGCCAGTATATTCGCACTCGAGGTGATTTTATACTCGATTGTTCTTACAATTTTTAAACTTACAGTGACTACTTATTATCTGATAAAAGTTGTTGTGTAATTAAATTTCCTTTGCTTTGTCTCGAAGAAATAGATATTAAACCTCCTTTTCTTTAAAACGGTCATGTCCAAACACCCTCTAGATCAGATTTTAATAACGAGTTTTGTTTGAACTTCTTTTGTTGTACAAACCAGCCCTCATAAAGGCTCTTCCAAACAGTCCCATTTAGTTAGACCTTATCAAATAGTCCCTTATAAAGTTGGAGCCACTAACAACACTTAGGTCAAATAACAATTCCTGTTCAGGTACTCAAATTAGTTTAAAGTAGCTGGATTTTCAGCCATTTATGTCTATAATATAGAAAGTCGGCTATTACAATTGCAAAAGATAATAGTTTTTAAGCAATTGAATTACATATACAAACTCAAAATTTATGCAAAATTATAATAAAATATACAAACTAAGCTCTCTGCTTACCACTCAAAACGAGTTGTATGGTATATCTCATATGAGGTCGAGGGCCGCCTCTTAAAAGTAGCTGAAACTCTACTTTAGAATATTTGGATCTTGAACTAAGACTTGCTGATCGGCCATAATCAGGTTAAGCGTGCATAAACTGTTTCTTATCATAACTGTTGGTGTTTATTCCTTCTTTCCCTTTGGGGTATTTGGATGTGCATCTTACAATATGATATTAATCACTGTAACTACATGTAGCAGTAACCTAAATGGTTATTTCATAGTAGAGGACTTGCTATCTAACGCGAGTCATTAGTGCTCTAAATTCATAGTAGAGGACTTGCTATCTAACACAAGTCATTACAGATTTTTGCAGGCACTTTTCCAGAAAATTATGAACCTCCAAGTGGTATTTTGCACAGATGCGATTTAAGTTGAGGAGTGGCAAGAATTGATCTCAAACGAAAGGGAAGCACATACATAACAGAGTGTGTATGATAAGCAAACATATCAATGACAAGCATTACTTCAAAGTTACTTCACCCGTTAGTAGATGCGACAATTTTAACCCTGTGTTGAGTAAATGTGTGATTTGGATCTTTAATGTTCCATCTCAAATGGGTTAAACGGGTAAAAGTAAAGATATTTAATGTTCCTTTCTTTTTCGTTGACAGTAAATGTATCTTATTTGTAAATGATGTGTTGATAATACATTTGATTATACTTAATATTGTTGCAATATAAGATGCTCTTTCTCTGAACAGAAGATCACGAAGAGCCAGTTGCATGAGGTTTTGGCTGGAGATACCATCTGGTCCTTCGCTTAAATTTCGTACTTTGAAAAAGGGATACTGCAGCTGCTAAGATGGGTCTGTTTGGATTGCTTTATCGGATTCGTATGCAAAAAAAGGAAGACAAAAGAGAGTAGAAAATACAGAAGGTTAAAACAGAGGAAAATGGTTGATAGTTATGCTGCGATTCATTTATTTGATTCTCCAACAGGTGTGCCATAGCTTTTATTCTCTCTTGATAGATGTTCATATCAATGATGTCCATGTCTATCTCCTGAAGCAATGAAGATGCGTTAAAACATTTATTCGTTTTGCTATGATATTAATGGTGAATTATATGGTCTTCGCAGATACATTTCATGTGTTGATTTACACATTCATAAGAAGGTTCGCGCTTTGGCACACATAACTGAATTTGTAAGACACATCTTTCTTATTTGAGGTTAACAGTTAGTGCATTATCTTTTATCAGTTCACTTTGGTAAACTTTTAAGGTTTAATTTGTTACGATTAGTTTAGTGATAATTAGAGGTGGCTATATGGGCTGGTTAGCCTCTCACAAGGTCCTGTCCAAACAATCTCTAATCCGGATTTTTTTACGGTTTTCTTCACTCTTTTGCTGTCCAAACAGCCCTCCAAACAAAACAGCTTAGTCATTGGCTCATTTCAAATTAGTTTAGTGTTCAATTTGTTTGAATTTGCGTTTTCTCACTTATTGTTCTTCACGAATACTGGTGGACGTGCACGAAACCTCTTCAAGTTGTGGGAAGGCAAGTCGCTGCATGAGTTTGATTCTCATTGGTTCCAAATGCACTATGAGTTTGTTGTGCCGAATGAGAGGTCTCCATGTTTAACTGGTTGCACAAATACTCATGTCGACAACATAAAAGTGGAAAATGGATCTGCTTACAGCGGTGTAGGAGTTAGCCATGTAAGTCGACCTGTTGTAAACAATGGCGAGGGACCTGGTCCTGTTCAATACGAAGGCAAATGTCCTATCTGTATTTTCATACACTAAATTTGTTTTATTGTCATTTTCTATAAAATAATCAAGCCACTAATATTACTAATTATATCATTTTGTGTTTTGTTTATAGTATATGTTGTTTGTAAGTTCTGATTTCTGATAGTGGTGTTATTAGTTTGTTTGCATCTGGCCCCGAAACATAAGAAAATTCACCACGAAAATTAGTTTGATATGTTGGTCGAGAAGTATCTGAAAACCAATTATGATATAATAGAGCTCGAGGAAATGGTTCAAGTGGCGTTGTTGTGTACACAATATAAACCAAACCAAGGGTCAAATATGTATGTAGTGGCTCGGATATTGGAAGGTGACGGGTTAGCCGAGAAATGGGAAGCGTTTCAAAGAGCAGATTCAAATAGAGGACAATTCATATAAAGATTAAGAACTTTAATGGTAATTACCAATGTTTTAAAAACCGGGTTGACCCGGCCGGTTGTACCAGTTGAACCGTGAACCGGCTCGGAGACCAGGCCGGATGTGATTGGGTTTTTGTTTGTTTAAGAACCAGATTGAACCGTCAGTTTTTCGTTGACCCGGTTTGATAAACCCGGAATTTTTTATAAAAAAAAAATTTCAAAAGCTTTTTCTCGATAAACATTTCTAAATTTTAAAGATAAACTTACGTACATGTGATATTGGTAGTTAAAATAAAATTAAAACTAATTTAAAACACAAAATAATATCGTTTTATTATGATTTAGTACAAATTATAAATATAAATTAATTATTTTTCATACATTTGCTATAAATGTTATAAATATTAAACTAAAAAGTGTAAATATATTTCATCGATTTAACTTGACGTAATACAAATTATAAGATTATACAATATTATATAACAAATATATAAAAAATATACATATATATAAAACCGGGTTGATCCGACGGTTCAACCGGTTAAGCCAGTTGACCCGTGAACCGATCATTAGACTGGGTCAACTAAAAACCCGGGTTTTAAAACATTGGTATTTACATTACAACTTGATTAAGGATGGAAACAGAGAAGCGACATTGGAGGGCTGGGAATGCAATGTTTTCTGCATTTCATATTTTTAATATATTAAATAAGGTAATTTGAGCCTTTTTTTACTGATCTATATGAACGCTTGAGCTTCAATATATTAGTCTATCTATTATGGTCTTATGGATAACGAGATATAATGAAGTGTCTGACCAACAATGTGATTGTTTAATATCTTGTAAAGTACATTTGTTAAATTATCGGTTTAAGTTATATTTTTTGATAATAGGTGTTGAAACTTTTGGTTAGGAGCTAAAGCCTTTTGATCTCTATTGACCGATACTCAGGGGTCAAATTTTCTGCCTTCATGCATTCCTAACCACGTGAGTGCAATCTATATACTCTTCAAGTGGTGGTGTCGCTACAATAGTGACCACTAGCGATTTATATTTTTTGTATTTTTTTGCCACAGGTTTTCTCTCCGATGATATACAGACGATTTGTTTTCACAATAAGAAGACCAAATTCAATTTTTTTATTTTCATATTTTTTTAAATTACGTTTTATTAAATAAAGACATTATAATAATAATTATAATAAAATACTGTTAAAAATGAATAAAAAGGCTTAATTAGAGATAGAAAAGGTAAAATACATTAACTAAAACTAACTCTAAAAATAGTCAAGTTAATATATGTTGTGAGGAATTTGAAAAAAATCAATATATTAAAATTTGAAAATTTATTATAAATCTTATCTAATTAAAACATAATTAAAACTAAATAAATCTAATCTAAAAAAACCAAAAAATAGAAATAATAAAAGGGAGAAACGAATCATTCGTCTGGTGGATCGGCTTCGAAGGTTCGACCGATTCGAATAGATCGCCACAACGCGAACAACCGACTTCAAAATCGGTCGAATAAAGATCGATATTGTTGCAAGTCGCCTAATGAAGGAAATTGTTTCATTAAAGGATAATTAGCCCACTCAAAATTATATTAAGAGTGTTATAACGTATAAATTTAAAAACCAATTTACCAACTATAACAACAGTGTACGAGAAACAAAAGGTGATAAAGTCGTGTGAATATGGAAGAAACAAAAACGTATCAAGCGAGCATCAATATGCGCACATCCGTGTGATTCTTAAAAACAAAAAGTAAACAAACCAACAACTAATACACAACAAAAAAATGCGAAAAAGGGAACAAAAAAAGTCCGTTGAGTCGCCAGAGCATAAAAAAGAAAACAAAAAAAATTCACAACTGCAAATACACAAAATTAACACACAAACGTACGCCTAAAAAAGAGTAATGAAACAAACCCGCCCGTTGGGCGGGTTACGCCGCTAGTATATATATATATATATATATATATATATATATATATATATATATATATATATATATATATATATATATATATATATATATATATACTAGTTGCAAAACCCGTCCGATGGACGGGTATGACGTCGGATTGTCGATCTTTTTGTATTTGGTAAATATTTGATTGTGAATATCATTTTCGAAAACTTAAATAAAGGATTATCAGTTCGTTTTCAAATTTATTATTGAATATTTGAATGCACTAACAGATAAAACATTTTAATTGTATTATAATATTCATTTATTAGTGGCTTTTTTTGTTTAAAAATAATTTGCGTAATATCTGGTCCACAAAAACTTAGTGTTGAACATTGTTTCAAAGACGAATCGAACTGAATAAAGCCGAAGTGTACCGAAACCGAATTTGAGGAAAACACGAACCGAAATCAACCGAGCAAAATCGAAACCGAATCAAAGACGAATTAAACGGAACCGAGTATATACTTTTAGGCGTGTTTTTCATGTTTTTAACTTGAAATCGAACCAAACAGAGCAAAACTAATATAAATATACAAAACCGAAAACCAAACCGAAAAATGTTTGGCTCGGTTTTGATTGGTTTGATTCAGCTCGATTTATCGTTTTTGTTTGATTCCGCGCGTTGCAGTTGAGCCGATGATTTGTTGTCATACCGTACACTTTTTAGAATTACAACTTTTTCTTTTTTTAATTTTAATATTAACTAATCAATTTACAAACAAATGAACAAATAAAATTGTCAACACAAAGTATACTTGCAATAACTATATAAGAACTTACTATTTAATCACGTCCACGTTTATCCACCATTTGTTGTGGAAGTTGCAGCTGCAAAGTCTGTGAAAGGGAAATCTAAATAAGATAGGACAAAGTCAGCTACAACCCCTATAAGAAAAATGGGTTGTCAAAATGGGTTACTTTTTCGAATGGGTCATGATTTAGGAGAATATGGGCGACCAACAACTCTTTTATCATAGTTATAGTATCATTTATAGTAGTGATATTTTTTATAGAAAAAAGCCATTTGGGAGGTTGCAAATTATGAAATATACTTTAGGTTATGCACTTTCTGGTTGCTCTCAGTCCAGCGTGTCTGTCTTGGAACTTCAATTCACGCCCTTGTTGGATCTGGCTTTATTCATTCTAAAGTTTGGATATCAAATTCTCAACATGTTTATGTTGGATCTGCGAATCAGGAAGCTTATAGCTTATGCGCCACACAAGTCAGTATGTGTCATGGATGATTGTACCGATTAAGCTGTTCTAAGTTATAGGTGAAGGAAATTGGATCTATCTATATGATCAACTACGTATACATAAAATCATGATAAAAATTTTGAAATTAGAATCCAAAGTATTTACGTACATCTTTTATGCGAAGTTACAGCAATTCCATACTGTATCCTGCTACAACTCTTTCACAGCTAAAACTAATACAATGTTAAAGTTTAATCTCAGTAAAAAACATGGTTCAGACAAGGGTGAGCAAAAGAAATATCCTCACAACATCTACTTCACGTGTCGGTGTTGATCCATGTAGCGATTCTAATATATCCACCTTTTCATATTCCATGTCACCATCTGAATAATCCTTGTCACAGCTCCAATCTTCATCGAGTTCATCTTCACCATCATCCTAAAAAATCAAAAATAGCTTAGTGTGATTACATTTTCAAATCCTTACATAACGCAAACTTCTTATATATAATGCATTAGTAAAGTTCTTTAAATGAATTGTCTCTTCATTTTTATTATTCTGAGCAAATTGTTTCCTTGAAAATATAAACAAACACCAACCTGTTAATTTTAAACCATTTTACTCAGGCTAATTTTAGAAAAAAGAAAAAGACTTAAAACACCGCCTTTCCAATCCTCCATCGAAGAGTACTTGGGAGTAATCCTCCCCAAATTCATAACTGTAGGAGCCACAACACCAGCAATAGTTGCACCAATTGCAACGATGATTTCAGATCTCCCTCTACGTGCAAAAGAGAAACCGGCAAAATAGAATTTTGGTCGACCCACACAACAACTTTTACCTGAACTTTGTATCAAATATGATTATAATAGAGCACTAAGGTCATCGCCTAATACCTCAATCCCGCAAAAGATTCCAAATTCTTCAGTGAACTTTCCATCATCGTCTACTGGGGATACTAAAGGAAAACCGTATTATAATCTGGTTATATAATCATCTTAGTCATGACCGAGGGCTGCGTGGACAAGCCCACTTCCTGATCCTATAGTGATATAATCTCCACCAATGTCTTTGTGGTTTTAATTACCTTTTTATCATTTTCAAACATCAGAATTAATGTACTAATTTTTAAAATGTTTGTGTAGAATTGGAAGTTCTAAAGTACAAAAAAACATCGAACAGAGATTTGGTCACCTGATTGCATAGAATAACATATTCTGAAATCTTGTAATTGTAGCTTTTATTTAACCCAATTTGGATTCTGGAAATAAATTTTATTAAATATGCTTAAAAATGCATCAAGTTTTGTTTTGGCCTTGCAATTTCTTTTAAGCAATCATTTTATTTAAATGAGAAAACTTGCACCATATTTTTGGAGACCAAGAAGTAGCAGGGTACTGAAACCGGTGAGAATATCTCCAACCCAAACGGGAATCTTGAATAAGATATTCAGGTGGGAAATATGTGCCAGTCACTGCAAAAAGCAAAGGAAAACAAATCATTATTAACATATAGACAAAAGTAAACAAATAAACTTAATCTAATAAATCAATTATAGATATGTTTAACAAAAAAGCATGCCTTTAGGAATATCTACTGCAAGTGCTTACACAAAGATTTGTAGCAAGAGATTGAATCACAAGTGCGAAGATTAGCCTATTCAAAATAACCCAAAGTAGCTGAAACATACATACAATATATTACGTATTGATAAAGGAGTGTGGCATTGAAGTTTATAGGACTGATTGTTCTTAGCATTAATATTTACGTTGTATCTGTGGTTTGATCCAGCTTGTAAATAAGTTTCCACTGCATACCAAGCAACGATAAGTTACTCTAGTTTATAGTTAGCTAAAATAATTTTTAGCATATATTAGATTCAGTAACTTGCGAAAATGAACAACGATATAATAACAATGAAGAAATGACAGAAATTAATACCTTGAATGCATAACGCAGAGAGTTCCTTTCCTTTACTTCTTCGGCCACAATTCCTTGATCCTACTTATCTTCATTTGAAGGTGGCAGCACATCAAAAAAATCTAAGAGCTTTTTCTTGAAAGGATCTTCTATTTAAGCCAAAAATCCAGGTTTCAATACTGCCCAAACTTGAAACATACAATATATTAGGTTTAGTAACTAACAAAAATGAAAGACACCTAATTCCTGGGAATTTTACCTTATGCCAAACGATTAGAATGAAATAAGTTCTTATTACTTATGAATTCTGCAATTGTTTTACTCCTTTAAAATAAGTTGTAAATTAGCTTTCTATGAACCACATCCGAACTTTGCAAAGCACAATCTATACAAAAGAATAGATCATTAAAAATCAAGTAGCTCGTATCATTTATAAAATACTTCAAATAGCCACATTAGCTTGTTAATAACTGCCATCACTTTTTTCTTAGGTCGTTTTTCACCACGCCAATTGACTTTTGTGCAACCACTACTGTTAACGATATGAAAGGGCTAAAGATTTTAATATCAAGAAAACAACAAAGTCCATGTTTGAAGTTATATTCCCTTCATTCAAACTAAACCAATCTGGTATACCATTTGTGATATCCACATATTAGTGTTGATCAACTTTGGTATTTCTCGATAAAACTTCAACTTCCGTATGATTAACAACGTATCAGTCGCAAAACCTTTAGTATAACCTCTTATCCTTTCTTACATAATCATTTGGCCAAAAACAGAACCAAGAACCATAATGATACCAGCGGCATTCAGAAGCGAGCATCATAAAATGCATCTTGTGTTTTTTAGCTTATTCTTCTGCTTATATGGAATTGTTGGCTAATTGAATGCGTGGGAAATATACATTCCAACTTCTGATTCAATAATATAAAAATAAAAAATTTACCATTAATTTTCCTCAACATAACAATTAATCATTATAAAGCCCTAATTTGAAACTTTGATGATCTTGAACTGACCTTTGCAAGCCCTGCTAGTGATTGGTTATGTTATACTCATGTGGTGCACTGCTGAGATACACTCAACAACTCTCAAGCTATTAGTGTCCCACGGCATCCTGTTGTCAAATAGTAACAAATAAGAATAGAGCATATACAATCCAAAGCAATAACTTAAGATATATCATAGGCAGTAGTGTATTATAGCTACAAACTATGTCAGACCAACAACATTTGACTTTTTAATTTAACCTGATAGATTCTGACAGTTCCACATGTAAAACTTCCATATGTGGAGTTAGTAACTAAGTGGTCTCACCTTCAATATGCAATTATCTTTGATATATCAACGATATGTAGAAACAAATTTTTTGATTATTTTTGAATTCATATATCTTTCGGCGCACTGGGATCCTCATATTACCTTCCAGTAAGCGTGATCTCAGATTATCGAAAGCAGATGCAGCCCCACAGAACCGAAAAACTTTTGCCTCTCTCCAAACGATACAACAACAGGTGTTTCACGCTTAAACCCATAACTAAACAATAGATCAATCCCGCCACGCCTTTCAGCCACAATTGCACATCTGTCATCTTTAATATCAAAACCAATAGAACTCAATACAACTCTTATGGTTCGTCTCCTATTTCATTTTAACAAACAATAAGCTCATATAAAACATCATATATATACTGAAAAAGTAGAAACAACATAGTTTCCTTGACATTAAGGACATGTTCAAATATAATAGAAGTCTCATAGTTTCCTTGTCATTAAGGACACTACATTCAGGTGGTCAATAGCATTTGATTTTTTTCAATATAGTTCACTTTTAATCTTAAACAGTGAACGATGAAATGGATCTTCTATGATGATGAATTATAAATCAAGCTTCTTAACCTAATGGTAGAAACGACGAAAATTAATTTCAGACCTCTAATGGGATTACCTAACCTATAAACCGCCATGGACCAGACAAAATATATATTGGTTCCATAAATTCTTATGTTGTCCCGTTGAACTACAGCTTTGATTTTCTTTATTTGAAGCTTCAAAATGAGCACCATCACCATCTATCAAGGCACTCCGCTATCTCTGACTCTAAGGCACAAGGAATTAAATCTTTCTGCAAGATCTCCAATTAGATGCATATTTTATAATGAAAGGTTAACTTACGACTCGTGATGCTCAAAACCAAAGAGAGAGAAGGTAGTATCTTGACACCATTTCCTGCTCTCCAATAGGTGCAAGAGGTAATGGATCGCCTTCGCTTAGGCTTTCAATTCCAGAAACACCAGGAGGTCCTTCTATAGCCAATGGGCTTAAAAGATATCGAAAGATATCACCTTCCGAAGCATGAGCCGGAGGTTGAGCTTGTGGCTCAACTTCACCCATAATCCTGTTAGGTTGAGTCAACTCTTGGTCCCTAGAGTTATTTTCTTGGGAATAAATTTACCATACACATCATCATGTGAGCATATAAAAACTCATAATAGGCGATAACTTATGTATTTAAACGTAGCAACAGATCTGACGGCATTAGTCACTAATGTAACCCGTACAGAAGCTATACTACTGAAGAATGTAATGGGAATGGGTGGGTCGTGTAGATCTTTGCAATTGGATGACCTCACCTTGTCTGCAAGTGGATCTCTGCAATTGGACCAAATGCTGCATTAAGTTCAGAAACTTGTGTGATCCGGCATATCCTAACTATAGAAGATCAACATTAGGAACAATTTGACTTTGGCCCGTTTAACCCGTGACTCAATCCACATGACCCACCCATTCTGCAAACATGTCATTAAACATATAAGTGCTTTCAAATTTACTTTGATCTTGAGTTTTTCCTTTTGTAGCCCAACAATTTCATAAGCTTCAACGCCATCATTTATTTCTTCTGGTATTATGAAATATACAAATATCCTTTATTAATCGACAAACTTAACCATATACATCAAATTCTTATTGCTTAGCTTTGATTTCAAATGACGTCCTTAATTGCAACTTTTATGATCACATTATAAAAAATATAATTTGATAAATATTTTTTATTAAGATCTACAGACGTGAATGATTTGATGCAGTTTATCGAAATTAATGCAAATTTATCATAGTATATACCTGAATGATCTAATAAGTTCAGCCAACTCATATGTATCGCGTTCTCAACCAACTAACTCAACTAACTAATTTACCACGTGCTTATTATTTCAGTTGTTAGTATGTGCATGTTTAATGGTTTTAAGGTTCAGAGACAGATGGTGTGAGATCCTATAAAATGGTCAAATTTCCTACGAAGTTATTTCAGCTAAACTGTATCTTTTAAGCCTGTTTTTTAACTGAAAAAAATGCATCTAGTTTCTTATGCTGAGTCCCTTTCGATAAAAGCTTTCAATTAGTTCAGAAAGATTATTATTCCCTTGATGAATATCAGTAACAACTTGAGAGGTGTTTAAACCTGTAGAGTCTTCTTCCAAGCCATACTTCCAATGACGGATTGCCCACCTATATATTTAATTATATTTTGATTAAAGTCGCATATTTTTATCATACAAAGCCTTAGTTCAATAATAAGTATACTAATTATAGATTTAGAGAAAGCTTTGATTAGGGTTTAATCTCAGCTCCACAAAAGGCCCTCGGCAGTGATAAGAGAAACATGCACAAAGAAGGACAGGGAATAAAAAGGGTGTTTTGGTGATTGTATATGGTATTGTGAAGCCCGCGCATAATATAGTAATTATTTGCTAGCTAATTGTCCAAAAGGGAAAACACTTTTTAACATCATACCACAAAGATAAGGCATAAATGAGCACCATGACTGATATTTTACGGTCAAGGTGAAGTATGCGTACTATTATTACACACATGTTTAGATAAATAATACAGTATACCATAATTAAGCTCAAAATATTCATCGCCAACATCTTTGATGCCATCACCAAAATTCCCCTAATTCACAGAATCGAAAAAATAATAATAATTAGAATTGGTAAACTTACTTAACTGTTCTT
Organism: Glebionis coronaria; assembly: GCA_025667525.1. Classification (NCBI taxonomy): domain Eukaryota; kingdom Viridiplantae; phylum Streptophyta; class Magnoliopsida; order Asterales; family Asteraceae; genus Glebionis; species Glebionis coronaria. The sequence continues at coordinate 229,674,209 of CM046880.1, forward strand.
CTTATGAATGGATTAGCTTTTTTCTAATCAGCTGTGTTCACCAATGATCCTGGTTTCAATGCCCGGCATAGAATCATAGATATATGATCCGACCCTGCTTGGTGTTCACCAATGATCATGGTTTCCTTCAAGCAATCGTTTTATTCTATCAAAATGCTTTGAATCGATACCCTGATTACATAGACGATTTTATTATAAAGATCATAGATCAGATAGCAAGATTATAAGCTAAACCATGCAATCATAATACTGTGGGAATAGTATTTTGTGATTCTATCAGATTATTAAGGATATATGATAAAGAGAGATTTTTTTAAATATGTTTCGTAAATATTTAAAGCCCATAATGTAGGCCCAAGCGATTACGTTATGTTTTGTAAAAAATTTAAAGCCCAGAATAAAGCCCAGATGTGGCATACCCCTCCTCTTATATATAATGTAAAGATATATATATATATATATATATATATATATATATATATATATATATATATATATATTTATATATATATATATATATATATATATATATATATATATATATATGTATATATATATATATATATTTATATATATTTATATATATATATATATATATATATATATATATATATATATATATATATATATATATATATATATATATATATAGGTATATATATGTATATATATATATACTAGTGGCAAAACCCCCTCAATGGGCGGGTATAACGTCTAATTCTCGTGTACATGTTTTTATTTAGCTAAATATTGTTGTTTCAAAATTTTATTTGTTTCCTTAGTTTCTTAAATCACATTAGTTATGTTAGTCAATTTTTTTCGTTTTATTATATTACTTTATATTATTAAGTGGGTGGGCATGACTTATATATATCGTTTACATTGTTTCGTTGAGCTAAATATTGCTGTACAAAAACTGTTTATTATATACTTCATCATCTACGTAAATTAATAGAATCACAAACATTTCCCATCGATTTTGTGTGTTTACCATCATTATGGCAAATATATAATCTACTTAAATCCTTGATTCATGATACAAAGATAAATAACTGGCCATGCAATATTGTTGGCCTTTGTAGAAACGGCCCAACTTGCCAAAATATTGGGCCTCGACTTTTATTAATCCTCATAGAAAAACACTATCGCTGAATATTAACTTAGCTTTAATTATATTTGTTGCCATTTTTAGTACTTGAAACATAGCTTATGGTCGAGCCTTTGATCAATATTTCTCGTAGCAGCCACCACAATAACAAAAAATTCAAATTTTACAAAAATATTTACGCAAAGAAAGTTATCTCTAGGTGATTTTCAAAATTTTCAAAAGCAAGTTTAAAAAAGCTTATTACACACACTTACACAAAAATCATCTATATTATTAGCGATATTTACCAACTTAAGGTTATTTTGGTTATAAAAAACCACAATATCCTTGTTGTAGCCCTCGAACAGTTTAAAATGACGCACATGGATGTCTAATAACAAACTTTGTTGGTACTAATATCTTCATAGAAGATTTTTTATGAGTTTATTATAGGTATATGTAGTGGTGGAGACAGGAGGGGCTCATAGGGGTCATGTGAACCTCTAGCAAAAAGATTGTAATGTGAATTTTCCAAATTTTTTGAGTTTTTTTTATAATTTGACCCTTTTAAAAATCAATTTGTATTGTAATTTACAAAAAAATATTAAAGTGTGACCCTTGAGTCAAATTTTCTAGCTCTGCCCCTGACTGTCCATTGATCAATAACAATTAGGCGTTTCATTTGCTACCACATATAGCTATTATAACTTAGTCGTATAGATAAGTAAGTATATGTTAAGCTCATATATCCTAGGCATGGTGAAGTTGTACTTTTGTAGACGGGTTTATTACTGAAATATAGTCTATACAACTTCCATTAAGGTCAGATCGGAGGGTGTGGTGTAGTGAAACTGCTCGCTGAGCTGACGTGGAGGGCTCGCCAGCCTTCACCGAAGGTCGCCACCACATCCACCCCTCTGTTGTTTCGTTGGTGCGCCGGCGAGGACACAAAGAAGAGAGAGAAAAAGCTTTATTTTTTCTTTTTTCTTCATCTTTTTTCTTTAATTTTTTTTATTTTTTGGATTTGTACGTGTGCGTGAGTGTTTCTTGTTAAAGAAGATGATGGCTATCCATGTATTCCTTTTTCTTAATATTATATTTACAACTTTTTTAAATTTTCTATTTTTAAAATTTTAATTTTCAATTTTTTTTTAAAAAAATTTAAAACTTTTTTGTTTTAGGATTGTATTTCTATTTTCAAAATGTACTTTAGTCTATATATTTGTATTTTAATTTTGATAAAATAAATTTAAATATGTGTGAAAGTGAAAATAAAAAAATAAAAGATATTGCGTGGGTAAAGTAGAGAAGAGTTGACTCTCCACTACAAAAAGAGTGTTTTAGTTAGTTGTTTCGTAATGATGTGACGTTGACGTACGAGTTGTGAGGACAAAGTGGAGAAGGTATCTCTCTCCATGATACCCTTGAAAATAATCTTATTCACCTTGATCTTGAAGGTTTCTTGATCCCACATGTTCAGTTTCCATACATATATAAGTCAACAAATTAGCATATTTCGCAAATTTACCAGCCTAATGCCAATATAAGACCAATTTAACCTATAAGTATTAAGATCAAAATAAAAACCTTAATACTGTAGTCATCCCTCTTCATCACCTGGTGCACAATTGTTGGTTCTATCTTCATATAGTCATAAGCTTGATTATTAAAGGACAAGGAACGGCAGTAAGTAAAAAGTGATGCGATAGCTAAAAAGTATTGTTACGCAGGCTATGGCACGAGAATAGCTATGACACCACTAATTATGGGGAGTGGTAAGGCAAAGGAAAAGTTGTGCCATAAGACTAAAAGTTGGTGTCAAGCGTCGAGATATATCTCATTTTATTATATTAAAAGAAATTATAGAAACTAGAAGGGGGGGGGGGGGTTGAATAGTTTCTATTCGATTGGTGACCAAATTAAAATTACTTTTAATTTGGTTTGTATCAAAACTATCTTTTACTTGAGGCTAAGTTGCGTAATGATTAGGTTCAATTCAAATGCACTAGCAAAGATAATAGGTAAGTGTAATGATAATGAAATAAGTAAAGAGTAAGGAAGGAGACAACCTAGTGGGAAGACACCAAGATTTATAGTGGTTCGACAACGAGGCTCTATCCTCGTTTCTACTCCACTCCTCGAGTACACCTACTCGAGATTTCCACTATATCCACAAGCTCCCTTCTCGGCGGAGAAAACCTTACATCGTTGCTTACATTATTTTCCGACACTAAGCTAAATGTCGAGACCTAATCTTTAGCTAGGACCAATCTACACAACGTTGCCTACTTCACAATTTAACGACACAAGGCTAGATGTCGGGTTCTAATCTTAAGGTAGAACCAATCTTCACGACGTTGCCTACTTCACTATTTTACGACACAAGGCTAGATGTCGAGTTCTAATAGAAAGCTAGAACCAATCTTCACGACTCTTTACTTTGAAGCTAAGTGAGAACTTCACACAACACAACTACTAGTCACTTTATAGTTTAGTGAGAACTCACAAGACACAACCACATCACTTTATAGTTTAGTGAGAACTCCTAATCAAATCTATTACAACTCAACTAGACTTATCCAAGTACACACATGTATCTTGGATTTACACAACACAAATCCAAGCAAACACATATGCAATGGATGTACACAACAAATCCATGTATCCACAAATAACTTGGATGAACACAACTAGTCCAAGTATTCATAAATACATTGGATTGACCTAAAACAAAAAGGGTATCATGATGAATATGACTAGCTAGGGGTGTCAGTAGGGTCGGGTTGACCCGACCCGAATCCGAACCTGAACCCGATAAGACTAATCGGGTCGGGTGAAAACGGGTTAAAAAACTTTTCGGGTTGTTTTTTGACCCGACCCGATAACCCGATAGTGTTGGTGGGTCGGGTTAGGGTTGAATTATTTTTTTATCGGGTTAGCGGGTCAACCCGATAAGACCCGACAATCAATTTTTTTATTTTTTTTATAAGTAATGTTTTTGTTAAATTACTACGCTACTGCATGAATAATCTGATGGTTTATCAGAAAAATGTTTGTATATTTATTATAGTGCATTTTGGGTGATTTGAGCAACACAATTTGTGGTGTTTACTTTCTGAGATTATGATATGCATTCTACATTGTGTATTCGGTACTGTGATAATGATAATAGAATGTCACACTATGAAGCAAACTTAATTATAATTCATTTATTGGCCTTGGTATTACATGTCAGATCATATAGCATAGATAATTAGATATGATGTTTTCGTAAGGTTAGTAAGTTTAAATACCTTAATCTATGGATTAAGTAGACTGTTGTAGTTGAACACTCATCAAAACCCGATAACCCGAATCACTCGACCCGACACAACCCGACCCGTTTATCACCCGAACCCGATAACCCGATTCATTATCGGGTCGGGTTGCGGGTGAGTTTTTAAAAATCAAAACCCGACTCAACCCGACCCGATTAGACCGGACAACTCTATAACCCGACCCGATAACACCCCTATGACTAGCTCATAGATTCATCTTTATCACAACATTAGTGAGTGAGTGATCTTCTCATTGGACAAGGTAAAGGAGGGGATCAAGAGGATAATCATATGTAAACATCCTTAACAATTTAAGTGATCATTTACTAATGATTATGCTATAGAAAATAGAAAGAGGGCTGAGAAAAACGTCCAAGAGGCTTGCTGGAAAATGAGATTTGACCCACTATTTAAAGGAGACAAAGTATAACGGATCTATAACGGCTAGCTGTGCGCGGTACCTTATCTCACCCCGCGGTTCCATATCGATAAGGAATCGCGTAGGTACTTAAGGTACCGCCACTAGACTACGCTCCGTTTTTTGTCTTTTAGTGGGGTGGGAATATCTGAGGTATTTGAAACCTTCAAAGGATATTCTAACAGCATTTGGAATATGCTATTTTCAAATTTTCATTTTCCACTTTAATAAAACATTTTCTAAAAAAGAAAGTTTATTAAAAAGTCTTTTGTCATATTAACAAAAGTGAGTTTTAAGGATAATCATTTTGATGATCACTAAGTATGATTAAGAAAGGTTAGTGATATGATTATTACCTTGATGATAGTGTTAGTTAAATAATTCATTTTGTGTTTTACACTAAATGTGTTGTATGGTTTGTTGTGATCAAAACTAAGAAAGATTAGTTAACACTAATAATGTTTTTAGGCATCACTTGCATTAACAATCTCACCCTTTTTGATTACGACAAACGATAAACTCATTTACGTAGAAACACAAAATATGGAATTATTAACTAGTTTATCACTATCATTTCTCCCCATTTGTCGTAGCAAAAAGGTTAGCACAAGTCTTTGAAGAACATCGAACTTTGCTAGTAGCTCCCCCTTGGTGGTTGCTCCCCCTTGCTTGGGGCACCAAGTTTGTGAGATAAGGTGACATGCTACACAAAGGTTAGTAGAAAGGAAAGAAACACCAATGTATATATGATCACTACCTACTAAGTAACTTGAGAGGGAGAGAGAGAAGAAATATCAAATTAGAAGCAAGTATTTTGCTAAGTATGTCCAAAGAGGTAATTGACAAAATCAAGCTTCAATCCGATGAAGATGATAAGCTTGTCAATGGGTTAAAGTTTAGAATTGATGGAATCACCCATAAGCAATTGTAAAAATTAACCATGATCAACTCAAAATATAACTAATGAAATAACACACAAACAACACAAAGGTTACATAAAAGAAAAAGACACAACAAAGAAGATAGTCATACACACAATATGAGTATCTAAAAGCAATAAATATGGAAAATAAACCACTAAGCATAAGCTAGTCTAATAGTGATATTTTCCAAGATTGCAAAAAAAAAAATAAAAGACTAAAAAGATGACGATGCATCATTCGAAGTTTTGTCCACCGGAACGAAAACTTGAATAGGAGGTCGAGTGAGGAGGAATTCAAGAAAATTTAACTTCTCATACACATGAGCACGTTCAATTTGTTGAAATCGACAACAAGCACACGAGGATCCATGATGCAACACAAAATCATTTGATGGGGGTATGGCATCAAACTTAGGGTTTGGTGGTGGTGGGGTAATGGGTTTGGGAATGTTTTCACAATGCATTGTGAGGTTTGGGAAGGTTGAAAGGTCATTGAGTTGAGGGGTGTTGAAGGATTGTGGTGGTGGGGGAACATTTTCTTTAGCTCCGGTGATGGGGTTTATGGTATAAGTCTCATTCCAATACTTGATTGGAGAGAAGGTAGGGTTTATGGGTGGTTTGGACGAAGATGGTTCATTCTTCTTAACCCAAATAGGTCGAACCGAGATTTTCGGTTTCTTTGAAAGCTTGGATGAGGAAGCTTTGGGTGAGTGGGGTTATGACAAAGAAATGTCAAGGTTAGGAATGTAGGAGTTAGGCATTGTGAGAGTGTGAGAATGAAATCTCAAGGTTATGTGAGAATGAATTCTCAAGGTTGGGAAGGTGTGAGAATGAAATCTCAAGGTTGTGTGAGAGTGAATTCTCAAGGTTGGGAAGGTGTGAGAATGAAATCTCAAGGTTGGGGTATAAGTAAAATGTAATCAAGGTAAGAATTTGAATACAAAATGTGAAGTGTCAAGGAATGTTTAGTCAATTTGAGTAAACAAGGAATCTTGACAGGGTATAGGGTTTTAAAAGTTTTGACCAAAAATTCGTCAAAAACTGATTTCTGTCCGCGGTACCTTAAAGGGACCGGCGGTTCCATATCGCTAGGGAACCGCGGGGCTTTAAGGATTCGCGTCCAGTGGACTTGAAACCAAGTTTTTACAGTTTTTTGAGAAAAACTAAGACTTTTTCAAAAAGTTGCAAATCTTTGAATTTTACCTCTATTAGCACCAAATTATGCTAGGGTTGCATAAAGCAACACATTCACAAAGGATGTCTTGACAAAGGGTGACAAAATAATTTAGATATCATTTTGAACCAATTTTAGTCAAGTTTTTAGAGGTTGTGATAGATTTAGGTTCAATTTTAATTTCAAATTAAAGTTGATTAGTGTGCACAAAAGGATAGAAACACACAAAGCTAAATCCATAGATCAACAACATGAAACATCCATGAAAGAAGCAAGTACAATGACAAATAAAACTAACTAATACATAGCTAGCTTAACATTAGATCTAGATAAGTAGTCTTCTGTTGAAAACTCTTATTAAGAAAACTCCATCATTCATCTCCTAGGAGGAGGCATGGAGAACAAGGCAAGCAAGAACTCTTACAACCTCCTATGTAGTCCATACATATCCATCCTAAGGTTATGGATGATGTAGTGGTTGTAAAGACAACATGGACAACTAGGACCATGTGTTTGTTGAAACCCATAGTATTGATCACCCAAAAGGAGGGAAAATGGAACACCCAAAATTGGAATGTTTGAGTTGGGTGGAGGTGGAGGAGGCAAGTTCTCCAAGGGTGATGTGGGTGAGAGTGGAGGCATGTTCCCTAAAGGGGAAATGGGTGAGTGTGGAGGTAAATTCTCCAAGGTTGGTGAAATAGGTGAGTTATGAGGAGTAAATGGTGAAGTCACCAAAGTGTCATCAAAGTCATTCACAAAAGGAATGCTTTGGATTGGTTGGGGTTGTGTGGTCACATCCAAGGGTGCACTTGGAGTGAAGGGTGAAGAGAGCTCATTCATTCTTGAGTTGAATGAAGAGGAGGTAGAACCAATGGAGTGCTTAGTACCATGGGTTGATGATGTCTTGCATGGTGCAAGAGGTGGGGAAGGTGATGAAGAAATGAGGATAGGAACCATCTCATTCTTAGGTGTGTGGAAAGGTGAGGAGTTAGGCTTGGCTACCTTAATCCTTATTTTGAGTGTTTTCCTTGGGGTGGAGGTCTTGGAAGTGTTTGAGGTTTTGGTACACACCATGGTTGACAAGGGTGGTTTAAGGTTTAGGGAAGTATGTTTGATGTGTGAAGAACATGGCAAACAAGGTGGGTTTAAATGGGTGAGGGGATGATCCAAACTAGTAATGGGTTAAAATCATTTTAGGTGAATAATGAATTTAGGTAAGCTAGTTTAGGAAATGTGCAGTTTATTACTGAAAATCATGCAAGGTTTACACAGATTTAAGAAAATAGTGTAAAGCAAAAGATGCTGTCGTACACAGTGGCCGGCGGTTCCTTACCTAGGACCCGCGGTTCCTTATTGATAAGGAACCGCTGGTCGATATTGAACCGCAACCAGAGGTTTCAAAAAATCTTTCATCCCAGTTTTTGTAAAACCCAGATTTTTCCCAAAAGATTCACAAGCCAAAGTTAACTACAGATCATAATCTAAGTAAGCTAACTATCAGAAAGATGCACAAAGCTATGTAAATCACAAACATGATGGCATAATTAACATTAAGGATCAAAATAAATAATAATCCAAACATGCAACAAAAGTTAATAAACAACTAAACCAAAGTGTTAATAACCAAATGTTTAACCATCAAATCCAAACTTTGACACAACTTCAAAGTCTTCACCTCCTTTTCTTTCCTAAAACTTTGATCATCTTTCCCAAATACTTGAATCCTTTTCTTGTCTCCACTCGGTGTTCATGTAATTCTCCCCGAGTTCTAAGATTCTCACGATAAAGATGCTCAATATTGAGATCTTCCGGAACATCACTAGAAGGGAGATGAGGAGGAGCTAAGTCTTCAAAATCATCCTCGAATTGATTTGAGGATGGATGGGAGTTACTCGAAGAGTCAAAATGAGAACTAGGACCGACGCCATCACCATCACTTGGTGGCATATCGATGTCCTCATCATCCGGCTCTTGATGGTCGGATTTTATCGAACCACGGTCACTTCTTGGCTTTCGTTCATACGCCTCTTGAATAGGCATCATAACCCGTTGAACCGGGTGAAAGCGAGAAAGATCGAGTTGAGGAAAATCTTGACCAACCCTTCTAAAGAGGCGAGTAAGAAGCATAGCATAAGGGAGGTTTGTTTTGGGTTTGGAAAGAGCATAATTTATACGTAGAGTGATGTAATATGAAAGATTTTACTTGGTGGAAGTAAAAAGGCAAAACAACATATGCCCCATGCAAGCCGGGATATGATCTCGGTTCCCACCAAGACAAAACACATTTTCCCTAAGGATGTTTGCCCATTGGAGCATGTAATCCTTAAGGTCGCTTGAGAGCACTTCATACCTATTCACATTTCGCACATTTGTATGAAGGCTTCTCACAACGTTTCCACTACGCTCTTTCGTGATGATTTCAAGGATGAAATTTAGATCAACTTCGGTGGTGTCATTTGGAGGTTTATCGTTAGACTCCAAGAGAGCATCTAGTCTCCACTTATCCGTAAAACGACAAGTGCCTTCAAATGGCACACCAAGAATATCACCAAAGTCATCGAGGGAATATTGAATGATTTGACCATTCAACAAGAAACGAATAAAGATTTGGTCGTTGATTTCAAGCATGGAGTAAGTACTAAAGAACTCAAGAAGAAACAAGGGATAAATTACCTCGTCTATGTAGAGAAAACAATCAAACCCAATAAGCTCGAACATAGAGTTGATATAATTATCTCCCGCTATTCTTGAATCTACAATCCTACCCTCATGGAAATTACGAGAGGAAAGGGATGGGTAAGAGTTTTGGAGTTGAGGGGAAACAATGGTTTGAGAAATGTCGGGCATATAATCTCTAGTGAATTGATGATCTTTTTGATATTGAGAAGGCATGATTAAGTACCTAAATACAAACAAAAATATTTCCAATCACTCATATGAAAATTAAAAAAAAACAAAAAATGAAAATGTGTTATATCAATTTCTTGATAAACATAGGATTGAATCCATATCATTTTCATGTTCACAATGTGTCTATTCCATCATTAACCAAGAACACATGATCTATGTTAGATCAACAATGGATTAGAACATTGGTTTTTTAAAACAAGGTTTTTAGGTAAGCATTAACAATGTCATTACCTACTTGTTCATGGGTTCATCTCAAATCCATATTTTAATCAAAAATAATTAATCAAAATTCGGATTTGTAAGTGGGTTTTAGTGAAATCTTAATGAATATCAACCTAAGGAATCATAGTAAAATAACCATGTCAACCCACATTCCTATTAAGGATTTAATTCAATTTCAATTTAAAAAATCCCCAATTATGAAAGGATGAACCCTAGAACAAAATAGATGAAATTGAAAGAAAATACTTACAATTAATTGATGTTAGATGATGGATGATTGAAACCCACAACTTGGAATCAATTAATTTGAGTGATTGAAGGTTTTTGAAGCTTCAACAATGGTGGAAAAGGTAAAACCCGTCGGCTGTGTGTTTTTGGGAGAGAGAGATAGTGGTTTGAAAATGAATAAAATAATCAAACTGGCGCTCTGACTCAAATTCCTGCCCGCGGTTCCTTATCGATAAGGAACCGCGCCTTTGAGCCGCTGAGATAAAGAACCGCCTTCAGAGGTCGGTTTTTATCTATGAAGGACACCAAATTTTAAAAATAAATTTTTCTAAAACACTTAAAAAAATATGTCATGAGCCTTCTAAAATATCATTGGATCATCATAACACTAAGCAATATGCCTAAACGAAGGATTACGAGTTAAATCGAGATCGAAAAGAACCGAAACGGACAAACGACTACTCGTAGCAAAACGACTAAGTGGAGAGAAGACAAGGGAAGTCAATCAAGACTAGAAAAAATGCTCAAGGGAATAATGACAATCTTCAAATGATGGAAACGAAGCGCTTGTGTCATATATAGTGGTTAAAGACGTGCCTTTCTGGCGAAGTGTTAAACGGCTTTGGTAATGAACAAACACAAAGCAAATATTGAAGCATAGGCAAGATCACTTTTAATAATAGTCTTAGTCTAAGTCAATATATGAGCAAGGCACTGATTCACTTTCTCTCCCACGAAGGGCCTACAAACCGTATGGGTGCAAACCATGATATCATGATTGATACTTTAAGCTTCTATTAACTCACTCTACATCACCATAGTGAGTCAAGTATCCAAGCAATGAAGGTTTGAGAGGATAAAGGAAAAGAAACACAAACCACAAATAAATATCAAGGCAAGGATGCCGAGAACAAGCACATAGTCAAGTAAAGATCAAAAGAATGATCAAAGGGCGTGTGGAAGAAAAAAGGCGTACCTTGGCCACAAAGAGCAATCCATGAAGGAATAAGTGCTATGCCCAATCAATGACTATGATGAGTACTAAGTCTTCAAGGACTAGTATCATTCCCAATCATCTTGGTATCATCATTCAAAGATGTTAAAGATCAATGCAGATGAGTCTTCTACAAGTTCAAGTAACTCAATCCACAACCAATTAAGTGATTGATCTTCATGAGTACCTACACAAAGCAAGATGCAAACTAGTAGATACATTTCAAGAGTATATCTAAAATGCATAAAGGCTACTAATCTTAAGTGGGATGCAATATTATCAATTAAAAGACCTATTTTCAAAGAAAACATAGTTTTGACCAAAGAGAAACTTTAGTATAACTTGACCTTCTAACTTGAGGAGACAATGGATTGATCCAAGTTTCAAAGTACAATATACTTTAAAGATCTTGAGTGACCATCGCTCTGATACCAATTGTAGAAACTAGAAGCGGGGGTTGAATAGTTTCTCTTCGATTGGTGACCAAATTAAAATTACTTTCAATTTGGTTTGTATCAAAACTATCTTTTACTTAAGGCTAAGTTGCATAATGATTAGGTTGAATTCAAATGCACTAGCAAAGATAATAGGTAAGTGTAATGATAATAAAATAAGTAAAGAGTAAGGAAGGAGACAACCTAGTGGGAAGACACCAAGATTTATAGTGGTTCGACAACGAGGCTCTATCCTCGTTTCTACTCCACTCCTCGAGTACACCTACTCGAGATTCCCACTATATCCACAAGCTCCCTTCTCGGCGGAGAAAACCTTACACCGTTGCTTACATTATTTTCCGACACTAAGCTAAATGTCGAGACCTAATCTTTAGCTAGGACCAATCTACACAACGTTGCCTACTTCACAATTTAACGACACAAGGCTAGATGTCGGGTTCTAATCTAAAGGTAGAACCAATCTTCACGACGTTGCCTACTTCACCATTTTACGACACAAGGCTAGATGTCGAGTTCTAATCGAAAGCTAGAACCAATCTTCACGACTCTTCACTTTGAAGCTAAGTGAGAACTTCACACAACACAACTACTAGTCACTTTATAGTTTAGTGAGAACTCACAAGACACAACCACTTCACTTTATAGTTTAGTGAGAACTCTAATCAAATCTATTACAACTCAACTAGACTTATCCAAGTACACACATGTATCTTGGATTTACACAACACAAATCCAAGAAAACACATATGCAATGGATGTACACAACAAATCCAAGTATCTACAAATAACTTGGATGAACACAACTAGTCCAAGTATTCATAAATACATTGGATTGACCTAAAACAAAAAGGGTATCATGATGAATATGACTAGCTCATAGATTCATCTTTATCACAACACTAGTGAGTGAGTGATCTTCTCATTGGACAAGGTAAAGGAGGGGATCAAGAGGATAATCATATGTAAACATCCTTAACAATTTAAGTGATCATTTACTAATGATTATGCTATAGAAAATAGAAAGAGGGCTGAGAAAAACGTCCAAGAGGCTTGCTGGAAAATAAGATTTGACCCACTATTTAAAGAGAGACAAAGTATAACGAATCTATAACGGCTAGCTATGCGCGGTACCTTATCTCACCCCGCGGTTCCATATCGATAAGGAACCGCGTAGGTACTTAAGGTACCGCCACTAGACTACGCTCCATTTTTTGTCTTTTAGTGGGGTGGGAATATTTGAGGTATTTGAAACCTTCAAAGGATATTCTAACAGCATTTGGAATATGCTATTTTCAAATTTTCATTTTCCATTTTAATAAAACATTTTCTAAAAAAGAAAGTTTATTAAAAAGTCTTTTGTCATATTAACAAAAGTGAGTTTTAAGGATAATCATTTTGATGAACACTAAGTATGATTAAGAAAGGTTAGTGATATGATTATTACCTTGATGATAGTGTTAGTTAAATAATTCATTTTGTGTTTTACACTAAATGTGTTGTATGGTTTGTTGTGATCAAAACTAAGAAAGATTAGTTAACACTAATAATGTTTTTAGGCATCACTTGCATTAACAGAAATTATAATGCGAACTTTTTGGGCTCGTAACTACGGCGCGATAAACCATGACACCGACTCTAAAGTAGTGCAACAAAAAACATTGTGGGCCGGAAAGGTATGGCAACAACAATGGCGCAACAGGACCCCGTGGTCTTAAAGGAAATGGCACATTTTGAGACATACAACATGCAATCCATATAGTCTTCAGCTAGCGTTTAAATCTCCCCATTACATTTGGCATATTAAAAAAACTATCAAAACAACTAATAAGCTAAAGCTCAATATTTAATACTAACGTCAAACATTAATGGTTTTCAAGGATCAAAAGTGAAATGTTAAAGATTTGATTAAAATCAAAACCTTTTTGGTCTATTAAACAAAATGCCTGAAACAGTCTGATATCGAATTTAATGAACAAATTAAAGCATTTTGTGATTCCTTATAGTAAGGTTTATTAACACTGAAAGTCCAAAACTTTCCATCCATGTTTTCCATCTATACGCAAAATACTTTCAGAACTAAGAGTGTAGGGTTTATCTCCATGTAATCCACCATAGTTGAATATTAGATCAACAAAAGCAGCAGGGGCGCGCCAACACGTCTTGACAATTCAATAGCAGCGTATCCGCCAGCGGTATCAGCACTATTTCTACATGTCCGTGCAGAGGGCTTGCTTCCCAAAAATGTGTAACTCGTGATCAATTCCGTAACTTTACACTCTAATTTACAGTAACACGATAAAAAAGAACGACACAAAACAAAAATGAAACTTCTTAGGTTTGCTTGCTGGTGGCTTGCTTTCCTATCTTTTGCTTCTGCTTGAATTGACTGAGTCAAGCTGTAAAGATTTTTACGATTCCAATTATTGCACCCATAAGCTCAGGGTCTATACATGCCTTCATCGATTCTTTTTCGCTTATAGATGCTTCTGACATGTGACCAAACAAATTCATCGCCATTTTTGCATCTACAAACCCAAAAAGAAAATAAGATCTTGCATCATATAACCAGATTATTTTTTGTTTGTAACCGCCTGCAACAAAAATATAAGGGGTGTTTGGGTCAACCTACAAATGATAATTTATTTTACTCATACATGTCTATTACAACCGTAGCAACACCTTTTGTACTAAACATGCCAATAAGATTTTCATAGTGCGTCCACCAGCAATAATAGATCCAACCTGAAATTAAATAGCATAAAAATGAGAAAGATTGACCATGTGGACTTTTCAATTTCCACGCGAATACGGTTGTTGACATGACTCCAATTATGTTTCTATTAGCTAGATATGTCGCAGCTTCCTGGCTTGTCTTCTATTGTATATAAGAGATAAGTTTGTCAGATTGTTTTTTTTTGGTAAAAGGGTAACAATGACCCCGGTAAATAGAACCAAAAAAAGCGTTGAAGTACAAGGAATGTGGCTGAAATACCACATTAACCGCAAGCTACAGGCAGCTTGTTAAACAAAATGTTTATGACAGGCCATAAACATTAACTAGTCTAGAATACTGGAAATATATAAACTAGACAAAAACCAAGACGATAACATAAAGTTACAAGGAAAATAATAAAATAGCAACATGGGATCAACCAGTAGGAGTGCTTGCCCCAATATGAGAGTTGAGAAGATTCACTGATTCATCAAAGACGACCTCAACTCCCTCCTCCTCCTCATTATCTTCCTCTCTTACTGGAACTCCTTCGTCAATACCAGGCATGGACAAAGATGAAAATTTATTAGATGTAGAAACACTGCTCATTTGAGCTTGACCCTTGTTCAGACCATTAGGATTGCTAGACTGCTGCAACTGACCAGATTTAGTATTCAACTGACTACTATTATCACCACTCGTACTTGTAGTAACTAAGCGAGTTTTTGGACGAAAAGCAACCGTCTTTCCTGTTTGGGAACCCTTACTCAATGGAACACCTCTCGGAACTTGATTCCCTAGATTACCTTTGTACTTCTTCCTCTTGCTTTGCACTTGTTGGAATCCATCACTATCAACATGAGTTGTCACATTTTCAACCGTTGTAGGTTTAACATTTTTCAGACAAGAATCAAAGGAATGACCAAAAATATTACAAGTATGACATCGAGGCGGTTTCCATTCGTATTCAACACGAATTAATTCCTTAGTACAACCAGAGCCTTCAAGATCAGGGACACCAATAGTAACGTTATCTATAAACATGATTGTGAATTGATGAATGCAGATTCTAATAAATTATATAAGTACACGTTAATGCAAACCAATAAAGAATGCACCTAACAACAGTTGAGTTTTATCCATAATTTTCGCGTTCATCATAAACGTATGTAGGTATCACTCGTGGAGAATACACTACTATCGATTGTGCAAGAAGCACCTGTGTGAAAACAATGTTCAGTGATAGAACTCTTTGGAGATGTTGTATAGCAGCCTCACATATTGCTTTATACCCATTTATAAAGCAGCTATCCCATTAGTAATATCAAAAGGGTAATTATCAACCGAGCAAGACAATATTACAACTCAGATCCTTAAAAATCATGCTATCCGTTCTTCATGTTTACACACCCATCCACCCACATAAGTATTTTCCATGTTCATGAGGTTGTACATACTGCTTACACATGTGGTTAAAGGTAGAATGATGAAACTGACAAAAAAGTCCCCAAACCAACTGATTAGCAGAACAGATCATATTGCGTAAGTAGGAAGTTCATAATAAATAAACCGGGATGAAGGCTTGAGCTAGTATGAAACTAATTATTTGACTCCATCATATAATTATATTGAAAATCGCTTTTCAAACTATATGCAGATTCTTGCGACCTCCATATACAATTATAACCAGCACATCGATCTGGATTCCTAAGAAAATCCAGATCGAGTTACTTTATACATAGAAAATATTATAATTAAAAGAAGTCCCTAGAGAGCCACATAAATTTTTAATGTCAGTTAACTGCGGGACTGTGGGACATGAACTTACTACAATTTCCTCGAGTTCTTCCTTTGCCTAATCAACATCGGCGACATCATAAAATGTGACGACTTCCCCTTGATCAGTCGCTTTTGACCCATCGGAACCACCTGATTTGCGGTTTTTTAGTTGACCAGGAGTATTCTGTAAATGAACACCAACTAATAATCACTTATTGAGAAAACTACTCATAGCATGTAAGAATTATAAACTCCCATATATGTTTATTACTCATTGAATAATTTTCAAAATATTAACAAACTTTTATGTATAAAATTCACCTCAATTTATTTAATCATCAAAACATGATTCCTCCTTAGATCTTAAGTAAACCATTTATATATTAGCAGGGTTTTTTAAGCAACGCAAATTATCATGATGATTACAATGAACAATTTGGAAGTACCTTTTTGCCCAGCTTGAACATGTTCTTCACTGTAATCTTTAGTCTCAACGCATGCAGAAGGTTTCCTTAACAGTTGATTGAGCGGTGTGTGAAAACTTAGAGTTGGTTTTAATTACGCTTTTTGACATGGATGTTAGCATCTATCAGTGAAAAATATAGATTTGTAAGTGATCTCAAATCCTTTGGCCGAAAGGGATTGAAACCCAAAATTGGTTCCTGATGCTCTTTGTACAATTCCTTCCCTTTTCGTTATGACACCTTTTACTCGCCTTCGTAATACGAATTGTGTCTTCAGGTGATGGCATACTGGCGTGTTCTATTGGTGTCATTGTTACATGCCTGATGAAAAAATCATGTTATAGACCACCCATTTTGGAACATCTAATGCTACATATAAACACAAGTTGCGTTTCAGACCACTTACTTGATTCAAAATAACTCGCAATCCATTCACTTATTATGCAGGCAAGGCCCTACTCCTTTGAATAAACATCTGATTTGATTGGAGACCTCCTTCTTTGTGGTTTGATGTGCTCCCGTCCAACACATTTTACTATTGGTTTCCTTTCCGAGCGATTGGTTTTTGAAACAATATATAGTTTCTCAACAAAATTGAGTAAATCGATGTTTAACTAATATTTATCATCAAAGTCTTACAAAAGCAGATTTCACATAAATATCTAGACCTGTAAATAAAAACTAAAGTATATCAGTTTCACATATGCAGGCATTAGAAATACATATGTAGATCAGTCTATGGGTTAACATTAAAGGCAATATGTAATACGTAGGAGTAATTACTGAACTTGCTTAGAAATAAGGGAATTCATTCACTTTTAAAATCCATGTCGTAGTTAATTAGATGAAATGAGCAATTCTTTGTCATTGAGTTCAAATACTTTTTGTTTTCATTTAACACTTCCGATTCTTGCTCTATATTCAGTATAAAAAAACACACTTTCAAGAGCTGGCCCAAAATCTATATCAATATACTTTTTGAAAGATACTATTTTTGAATGTTGTACAAATATTTAACATAAATACTTAAAAAGAGACCATCGAGTATAGATGTAAGTACTGAATTAAAGTAAGGTGCTTTTGCTTTTATGAAATGAAAAAATGATTGGCATAAGTAGTCAAGACAAAAGTAGGTTCGGTTATCACCCTTGGGTCATTGCTCCTTTCCCCATCGTAATGTACACAAAATATATAATGTTTGGTTTGAATGCGTTTCAAGCTCATCCTACAATTCAAACAAAACAATACAAAAGTATATTATAGGTGAAAAAATGAAAAAAATACTAATTCTTCGTTTTTCGATCATAGAAATAGTATTCTAATCATCATCTCTTTCTCAGTATGTTCCTACATAAAGATATATAATATTTTGTCATATACTCCGTAGTATTTAAAATAAGTTCAGAAGCTATTTATCTTCACCCACACAATTAATTTTGGTTATCAGTGGGTTCATTGAATCAGGATTTACCAAATTCACCGCCCAAGCTTTAAGTCATAAACTATGTTGAATCAATAGCACCACATAAACAAAAATAATCATAAAAAGTTTATATTAAGAATTTGATGGTATACATAATACCTAAAAAAATAGAACACATCAGAATAGCTGTAGCCCGTAATACCTTTTTGTATGTGAGGAATCTGGTTAAATATGCTCATGCCATTACAATAAAAGCTTGTGACATTACATAATACGTGAAAAATTAGAATAAACATAATTTATCATTAGTGTTGTAAGAATAAGGTACAGACCTTCTTATTACGTAGTTTATTAGGGCTTTCGAAAGAAGAGATCACAACCTATGTGTGCATAATACCGAAAAATTAAAAGATCAAATCACAATTTCAATCTTAGAATTTGGAGAAGAAAATGCATACTCTTTAACATGGAACAAACGCCGCATGTATCATCACATAATACCTAGGAAATAAAAGAACCGTAATTAAAATGAATGAATAATATGATATTAGGGTTTCGAGAAACGTATGTGTTAACAATGAATGATACGAATGAATAAAGGAAACGGGTTTAAAGAAAAAACGATAAAAGGTTTTGAAATTTATCGATGATTATTTTAGGATAAATTATGTTCCAAAAAGCATAACTATTTTGTTTATAATAATCAAGCACAACTTCTAGCCTAGTCTACTGGTTGAATGGTTATTGTTGAATTAAGTGGCTCAAGTTCGAACCTTGGCATGATCATATTTTTTAAAAAACATAAAGAATCCAAAATTAGATAATAATTAATGATGACATGGCATTATAGGATGCTTATGTGGCATATCCCTCCTCTTATATATAATGTAGATATATATATATATATATATATATATATATATATATATATATATATATATATATATATATATATATATATATATATATATATATATATATATATATATATATATATATATATATATATATATATATATATCTTAATATATATATAAGAGGAGGGATTTGCCACGTCATCTATCAGGGAACTAATCCCAGTCAGCATGGGCTTAAGTTCTGGGCTTGCAAATTCCTGAACCGGAAAAACTTAATCATAATCGGGCCCTATAAAAACCAGACATAAACATGTTACCATTCTTATTAAAACACTAATATGGATCTTTATCACTCACGTTTAACGATCATAAACCCTAATCTCCTTCCCCCGTCATACGACAAAGCAATCTTAAAAACATATTACCTTGAAGATCTAATTTGTTTCCTTCACCTTCAGCCGCATATGTGGATTCTTCATTGTTTGGCGGGCCACTTTGTTTCTCAACTATGCCTTCACAGACGCAACAGCTAATGGGTCTTTATGATGTAGTATATGTGCCTTATTGGCCATACTTTATGAGTCTACCTGGTGGTTCAATGTCGGTCCTGATCCTAGATTGTGGGCAAGCTAAGGTCTAGATGATCGAACACAGGTCCTGGAGGTGGTGGTATAGATGAATAAGTCGCTGAGACAGTCGTTCTGCTTGCTCTCAAGGCTGGCAGATGAGCATTTAAATACGTATCAGCAGATGGCAGCAAACAACGGTATCAAAGAGGAAAGATCCCAATGGTGGTCGGGATTGAGATAAAATTAGCTACAAACATCTGTCATGGCAGTAGCAACTGGTCAGTCTTTTTACTTTGTTTTTAAAATTCCATGATTGTGACACCATGTAAACATAGAGGTGACATTTGTAAGAATATATGAACAGACTGATTTGGGTTATGTTTTATATCTAACAGTTTAAAACGATAAAATTAAATAACAATGGCTAAAAAATAATATCCCTCAACCTCTATAAACCATGTAGTTAAAATCACAGCAAGTGAGACGTTTCATATGGGTCAAACAAAGGGTTGCCTATAACGTACACATATGCTTACAATGTCTTAAGTCATTTACTTTTAAGTTATTTGTATCTCTTATGTTATGTGCATGTTTGTCGAGTTACATAGTGCGAGCTGATGAGTTTGGATTTTAAGAGTGTTTTTCACCTGCACCAAAACGAGTTGATATTGCTGACAGATTGGTGAAGCTTTGAGAAGCAAGCCAGGTTGGATACGTGAATCTAATCTCTCAAGCTTGATACTTATATATGTTGTACACTTAAATCTGTTTTTCTACTTATAGATGTATTATTTTCAATTAACTTAGTTTGCACAAGTCATTTACTAATTGAAATAATATTAATAAATGAGTATGTATGGTACATAAAAGCAGGTTCTATATTATTCATACGTATGATTGCAAGAAGAGAACTCTCATTTCGTCTTTGCCATGAACTTCTCAAATTCTGCATCAGCGCCAGATGCATTTGTCTCAGCTGGTACAGTGGGCGGGGGGAGGACCTGGATTCGACGCCCATGGACATAAACTAGCAAAATCTACATATTTGTTACTTTTTTATGCATTTTACCCCAAGGGTGTTGGTGTCGGAGATTGCTTATTGAAAAGCCTTTTTATGTGTAACCGTCTTATTTCGTTGTAACATAAGCAAATAGGCAGTCTTAGTCGGACTTGAAATTAATTATCTTCTTTAAAATTATTATATTGGCTTTTCCCAAATGCCCTTTACAAAGTCATAACAATGAAATTTTTTTTATCATGGAAGTTCCATCCTTTTTTTGCAGGATTTTAGTGAAAGAGATGGAGCTAGATTTAATCACGTTGCAAAGATTGTATGACCTTCTTATAAACGCCTAAAAATAAATAGAAGATGGAAGGTCTGAAAGCGTAAGTCTATATATCTTAAATATGCTACTCCAAAATTAAAATTTGGTGAAGATTTTGGCTGTTCCGATTAACCAAGTGGAGCGGGACAGAAGATTGGTTGCTAAAAGGCGAACTTAGAAATGTGAGTTTACATACTTTGTTTATGACATATTATATTCCGACTGTTAAAATTGAAAGTTTATAAGCATCGAGACTTAATGTGTACTGTATAGTTAACACCGTTTCTATATAGGAATCAATCAAAATTTAAACTAACATATACTACATATACTGCTGGAGGAGATCCGTTTAGGGTGATCAGCAAGCCTTATGCTAATCTAGAGTTTATATGTACTTAAATTAAAGATGATCATATGTTTATGATCGTCTGTTTATGTTTATGTTTTGGTAAAATCGTAGACTAACTTAAGTAAATATGCAAACGAACTAAGGTATTAAACCGCGCAACCATCAAACCTTAGACAATGGGTCAAGCTGGGAAATTGATAAAAGAAGACAAGAACTACCGCGTAGAATTAAGCCAACTGGTGTTTGTTACATCAGGCTGAACAAGATATAAAGGGGCGTTTGGGTAAAAATACAAAGAGCAAATGTCTAGCCATCTGAGGTTTGGTACGAGTAGGCAAAAATTTACTTATGCTATTCTTTTAACGTATACATCCAGAAGTTGTTTAGGTACGAGTCTATATTCTGCTTTGGGTACGTTGTATATGCTAAGCACTTATCTTATCACAATTCAATTTTTACTGGCTACTGATATTGGAGTTTGGAAGTATTGTTTTCTAGCTTTTTAGCTTATTCGTTGTTAGATAAAACCACAATTAGCTTGCACCAATGAAAGACACACACAACCCATAACTCTCATTATACGAATGAAATTTTTTCTTCTGTATTTCTGTTATATCTTGGTTCGTGTATTATAACAAAATCTTCATGTTCATATGAATGCAAATTTATATAATTTGAATCAGACCTTTGTAATGTAAATAAATATAGTAGGCATATACTCCCCTTAATGCTTTTCTAGACTGGCCTCGACATTTTTTTCAAAGAATTTTGAACATTTTCAGTTAGTGGAAAGTATATTTCCTAAAAGCATGTACCTGTTATCTAGAAAACGTTTAAGCAACAAGAATGCATAAGGTAATTAAAAAAGTGCAATTGGTGGATGCAAAATTGTGAGCTCACCTAATCTTCTTGACCACTTGGCTCTGTTATCAAAGATCAATGATACAATTATACTGGCGCGATTTTCTTACTTGGGATCTTTGAACCATTATCACTAAGTACATCTACCACGTTGACCTGTACCAAGGTCTTGACACTTTGCCTCAAGGTGTTGACTTCTAAGGTCAACTGCGTGTTCGCTCTGAGCCTACTATTGGATCTAAAATCTGCCACAAAAGCTCTACTTTCAGAGTCTATGTATCCACATTTAGATATTTAAGTAACTGTTTGTTCTGCCTTATAGATCATGGACCCACTGAGGGTAAATTATTCGATGTGGAGAATGAGTAGTCATGTTCCTCAAGCTGAAGAGGGTGTTATGTCGATTGGCGATTTGGAGGGAGTACCAGGTGCTTTTTGGCATCAGTCGTAGACTCTTCAGCCCCAACGGAGCACCAATTAAAGTGAGCATCTATCAAGACTCGAGCCCATGAAGAAAATTGTGAGTTTGATATTTGAAAGTAAACATCATAGAATGAAGAAAATTTGTCTTCCACTACCTACATTTTCTACAGTTTGTCCCTTTCAATAACATAAAAAAAGTGTCAAAGTCTGATAACAACAGTTCCTATGTGATTGTCTATAAGAAATAATTTTCGATAAATAAATTGGTTACTTAACTATTAAGGTTTATCACCTTATCACATGTACTGAAGTATCTTATTATGTGGTTTAATGTTAGTGACTTCTCTTATGAGACAGATGATTATGCAAAAGGATGTCGGGGTGATATTATTTTTAACCCTTGGATTATAAGAAAATCTAGACGTCCCTCAAAACAACTTTAGTTTTGTATGTAGTTTGCTGATCCAAAACTTTTGGTGCTTTATTTTGGTAGGGAGAAATGAAGTCAATATTTGTTGATTATGGCAGATTATAATGAAAGAAGATCTTGAGGAATTAAGGGAGCTAGGTTCTGGCACATTTGGGATAGTTTACCATGGAAAATATAGGGGAACATATGTCACCATCAAGCGAATAAAGAAGAGTTGCTTTGCAGGTTGATCGTCTGAGCAGGAGAGATTGGTTAGTAAACATTAGTTTTACTCATTCTTTCAGTAATATAAGTATACTTTGTTAAGCTTATATGAGACTAATCAATAATTTATATTTGACTATCTATATGTTTGATTCCTGACAGTTGAGTTCTAGAGAGAAGCTGACATTCTGTGAAAGCTTCACCATCCAAACATTGTGGCGTTTTATGGTGTAGTACCATGATGGACCTGTACTACACCATAAAACGCCACTATATACGCGTTTTATGGCGTTTTGATTCTTTGGTTATACTGTTTATACTAGAAAACCCTGTTCTACCAAAAAGCACGTGAGTTCATTTCATAGAAATCTCTAAATCTATTATACTGTTGGGCCAAAGCTTGGATGATGCAATTGTTAGCAGTAACTTTTCTATCACTAGCGTTAAAATTAGAAGAGAGAGAAGTACCCCTCATCCTATATTTGCAGCTCAAGATCTTATTTTGATATAGCTTATAAACTTTAGGTGTAAGGTCAAAGTACAGATTTTATTTTGACCAACGTACAGATTTTGATGTGTTTGTAAGGCCTATTGGAAATATAGTGAGAACAAACACTTTTTTCATCTATGGGAGTGTTTTTTGTAAACGGTTTTATGCCGGTAAATAAAGGGAGTGTTTGTTTCAGCTTTTTTATTTTGCTTATTAACTTATGTAAATTTTGAGAGGCTTATATCAGGCAGAATAACTTTTCTTGTGCAGAATTCACAACAGTATCAATTCCATTATAATCTTTCAGTTTAGAAGCCCTATTTTTTGCACCTTTCCTTAAAAATATTTATAAATCTACAGATGTATTGGCTTTAAGGTAGCATGTTAAAATTCAGACTTATTACTTGTGTCATTGAACATATTGTTTATATAATATAATAATAAACCAATTAGCTTAAATGTAGCCGTTAGTTTTATCCATGTGGACTGAAAAGTTGATGTATGTTTTGAAGTTAAAGTTGTTTGTGTATGGACTTAGGGCCTAGATAAAACGATATCGACAATTGAACTTATTTTTACGGAAAGGTCTCCTCCAGCCAAAAGAGGTGAAACCAAAAGCT
The DNA here is from genome assembly GCA_025667525.1 of Glebionis coronaria. Lineage (NCBI taxonomy): Eukaryota > Viridiplantae > Streptophyta > Magnoliopsida > Asterales > Asteraceae > Glebionis > Glebionis coronaria. Next base: position 229,698,443 of record CM046880.1, read on the forward strand.
GAGCGTAAAGATGTCGAGGCACCCAAGCCTTCAGTCGAAGACGAGATAAGATGCACCAAAGCACCTCCTTGATTTGCTACCTCCAAAGAAGATGGTTTTGGATGATTGGAAGAGGCTTTAGTCTAACGCCAAGACTAACTTCCGTGAGTTTACAATCAAAGGTATATTTGTGAGTGGACTGGAAATTGCTTTATCTTGTGATCTTCCGATGTGTGGTCATCTAAAACTTCCTCGTGTAACAAAATTACCCCTGCAGGATCATCACTATGATTAACATGTTGCCATGGCAATGAGTGACAATCTTTTGATTTTTCTTGTCGGAAGAAGAATTTTTTTTTCTAGGTTGATTGTCAGAAACTTCTTGCGTTTAGTGTTACTTTTATTTTGAACATCAAAACTAACATTGAAGTTAAATAGTCCTGTGATATAAAATTAGTGTTTTGGATTTTTAGAAGAATGGTGTCTAACTGTCTACACTATTGAGATAAATGCTATACAATCACAAAACGAAAATGTGAAATGATAAAAGATTAATTGTTTCATTAATAAAATGGCGGATGTCATAATTGAAAATGCAGAAAGATTAAAGATCCTTTCTACTTTAAGATATGACCAACAGCGTTCGACAAAAGACCCTTTGAGATAGGTGTTTCACTTAAGTACAGAGTAGTATAAGTCCAGTACTTTACATACTTTTTAGTTCATAATCTATTCTGACTACTTTTCTGTAAGAATTTAAAGGTAGTGTCATTTATCAATTGATATTTTTGTTTTATGTTTGTGTACTAGCATGTAAACTTATCAGACATGAAGATGCATGCTCAATATCTAAATCCTTAAGTTTCAACCCTTTCTTAGAACCAGCCTTTGCAAAATCAAATGCATGGTACCTCTTTAGCGACTGAGTTCAATTAAACGCCTGTGTTTTGTGCTTATCCTTCCTTTGAGCAAAACAAGAAAATGAGACCTCAAAACAAGCCGTTCAGGAGCATTAACAATAGGAATCTCATCAATCACTGGAAAACCATTATGTGACGTCATCCTTAATGAATGTAATACGTTACCAACTTAATGTAGTGTTCCTACATATTTAATAAGAACTTAATGTGCTTTAAATATATAAATGGAAATGTAAATTGTATATGTTTTTTCGTGTCAAAGTTGTTCCTGATGTATGCAATCAGTTTTATGTCGTTGTAGTACTTGATAATTTTCTAACCCATGCTAAAGTAGCTCATATATTTTATCCATATGTTTGTTCTATATTTCATTGGATGTCAAAGGTTAATCTTCGCCGGGTTAACTGGGTGACCCGGTTTCGGTCAAAATAGCGGACCATATTAAATCGGGTTTCAAATTTTCGAAACCCGATTAGACCCGCCGAGTCTAGGGTGACCAGTGTCAACTCGGTTCTCAAGATCCAGCCGGGTTCCGATTTTTTCGCGTTTTTGTAAATAAAGCATGTAAATTATATGTGTTTTTTACATAATTTTTTATTTCTAAATATTATAATTGTTAATAAATAGTTTATATGTACGATATATGGAAGATTTAATGATATACGTATATAGTTTTTTTTATTACAAATATAATTTTTTATATTTTCTTTTAAAAAAACAAATCGATTCGAATTAACCCAGGTTGACCCAGTGATTCGATGAGTCAACCAAATCAAACCGCTTTTCAAAAAGATTGGGTAAAATATCGGACTACCCAAAAGAGACGAAGATACATTGGCAGGGTACTATACAACTCATAAATTATGAGCCCAATAGTAAACAAACAAAACGAGTCGGTATGTTTTTAGAAAAAAAATTTCTTGCCTCGCCTGTTTTTAAATATAAAATTATATAGAGTGATAAATTTGATTATGGTTATAGAAATCGTATGACTTTTAGCAGAGCTCCATTTTTTAAAATTTAATCCTTAATATTCTTAGGCAATTTTCAACACGTAGAGTCTTAGAGGTAAAACATAGACAAATTAATCCATTTATAGTTAAACTGGTCAAAAGTGTTATAGCAAACATTATGGCTACCCAATTTGTGGAGAGATAAGCACAAACAAATAGATAATATTATCTTCATAACACTCATTAGTTCGTAATTAAATTATTTATATATATAGCTACATCTATCGCATCATCTTTGTGTTATTATGGTATAGGATATGTACATAAATTTCTACAGATTTATATGGATATTAACTACGAAGACAAATATGAACTAAAAGCATATATTTTGTAATGACAGATAATTGATTAAGTCTTGATTCTTCCTATCTGATTAACAATAGTTTCTTTTTGTTCTTTATTTAATGTATAAATGTTTACGATGTTCGTAATTCGTTAACCATTACTTAAGTTATTTATTTGATATTCAGAAGGCGTGCCCGCCCGTAGGGCGGTCTTTGCATTAAAAACAACTATACTAAACAAACTATAAAATAACAAAGTATATGCTTAAAAAAATACAATGGACATTTATAAAAAAATAAATAAAAATAATTAATTTCAGAAAAAACTTTTAACAACAAATACAAGTGTCACGATTAATAATGCAGTAAAAGATAACAAAACTAAAAACAAATAATAAGAAGTCATACCCGTCCACCGGACGGGTTTTGCAACTAGTATATATATATATATATATATATATATATATATATATATATATATATGTATATATATATGTATATATATATATATATGTATATGTATATATATATATGTATATATATGTATATATATATATATATATATATATATATATATATATATATATATATATGTATATATATATGTATATATATATATATATATGTATATATATATGTATATATATATATATATATATATATATATATATATATATATATATATATATATATATATATATATATATATATATATATATATATATATATATATATATATATATATATATATATATATATATATATATATATATATATATATATATATATATATATATATATATATATATATATATATATATATATATATATATATGTAGGGTGAGGTTATTTTCAGAACCAAATAAATGTACAGAACTGCGAGAACCACCTTTTTACTCTTAAAATGCACATGTATATTCATCGGGTTAGTTCATTAGGTAGAAATACATGAATTTTTATTGTCGTAGGTCACTAGTAACATGTATCCTAGGACCATGCACAGGTATTTGTTTTGTATGTATTATAACTATCTTTTCGTTGGATAATATGAAAACACATGTGCACTCTTTATATCGCTCATCGTACTCGGATATATAACCAATAAAATAATTATTAAATGTTAATTTAAAAATAATAATGAAAATACATATGCATTATTAAGAGTATAAAGGTGGTTCTCGCAGTTCTGTACATTTTTTTGGTTCTGAAAATAACCTTACACTATATATATATATATATATATATATATATATATATATATATATATATATAGTGAAAGGTTATTTTCAGAACCAAATAAATGTACGGAACTGCGAGAACCACCTTAATACTCTTAACAATGCATATGTATTTTCATTATTATGTTTAAATTAACATTTAATAGTTGTTTTGTTGGTTATATATCCGAGTATGATGAGCGATATTAAAAGTGCACATGTGTTTTCTTATTATCTGACGAAAAGATAGTTATCATAGATACAAAACAAATACATGTGCATACATGTTTTTAGTGACCTACGACAATGAAAATTCATGTATTTCTACCTAATAAACTAACCCGATATATATACATGTGCATTTTAAGAGTAAAAAGGTGGTTCTCGCAGTTCTGTACATTTATTTGGTTCTGAAAATAACCTCACCCTATATATATATATATATATATATATATATATATATATATATATATATATATATATATATATATATATATATATATATATATATATATATATATATATATATATATATATATATATATATATATATATATATATATATATATATATATATATATATATATATATATATATATATATATATATATATATATATATATATATATATATATATATATATATATATATATATATATATATATATATATATATATATATATATATATATATATATATATATATATATATATATATATATATATATATATATATATATATATATATATATATATATATATATATATATATATATATATATATATATATATATATATACTAGTGGCAAAACCCGTCCGATGGACGGGTATGACTTCTGATAGTCGTTTTACATTTTTCTACCTTTAAAATTTTTTTGTGATGTTCGTCGACATAACCGTAATTCGCCCCAAATTTAGTGACCGGTTACTACCACCTAATCAACTTTTTTCTGTGTGATTGCTTTTTTAACGTTTAGTGGCAAAACCCATCCGTTAAACGGGTATGACTTATGATTATCGATTACATTTTTGTATTTAGCTAAATATTGGTGCTAATAATTCTTTCTTTTTTCTTATATTTCTTTAAACTTAGTGAAAATTGTTGTCGAATTGTTTCTATTAGTTATATTGCTGAATATTAAATGTGAATTTTTGTAGTAAGCGTATAAAATTCGTATTAACTTTATTTCAGATTGTATACTACCAATTATTAAAGGACATATACGTTGTAATATAAAGATTAGAAGTATTGTTTTATTTAGTGAGAAAATATGTTTTATAAATTTAAAATAGTTGAGGGTATATACAAATGAAAAAAGAAATTTGATAATTACAGATAACTTGATAGACATTTCATTGCCTTCTTTTATCTCATCAATTGGCGATTTCGGTCTTCACATGCTCTTGACATGTTTATCAGCAACATCGAAGCCATCATTTGCAACTACGAAATAAACAGTTAAAGTTTGCATAGCAGTTGTTGAAAAGAAAGAGTAAGAGATGCTTGAGATTTGCTTATTGAAAGTAAATTATTCGTTTTGAAAACAAATAATTCTAAAATCATAAAGAAAGCGTAAGGTTGCTTTGGATTTGCTTATTGAAATAGATTATAATACTCAGATTTAACTAAACGTCGTTTTAAAATATGGTGTTTGAATTTTATTATGGTTTATGATAACCCAATATTCACATAATCTATTTTTTTTAGTGTTTAACAAATCAGATTATTTGATAGTTTAACATGTAAAATAAAAAAAGAAGACATTGTTATACATTAATAACCTTACGCATAAAACTTTATCTTAGATTTATTTATTTGACTAATGCATTTATTTTACTACGTATTAATTGCTTTTTTGTTTAAGATAATTTGAATGTAAATTTTTTTTTGACAAAGACAAAATGATGCATTGTATACTTCCTTGAATACAAATGTGCCCTCGATAAAAAAGATTATTTAATTTTCATTACGATGGTATATTCGTTTTGCGTAAAGATTGTGAGATATTTAGTATTTTTTTTATTTTAGAACGACAAATGTTAGTGGTTAGTGAGTCAAGTCGTGCAATGACATCCAAGCGGAAGAATGTTTTCTTACAGGTCTTGAACCCAAGACCTCCAGGAATCCTTCCAAAAAAAATCACTTAATGGAACTTTGGTGGCCAACTGAGCTAAGCCAGTTGGTTTTAGTTTTTTTTTAAATGGATTTTTTGTTAGGTGAAAAAATAGATGGCTATAATTAATTGATTGGGTAAATATTAAAAAGAGGGTTTATATTTAACATTTATTTATATTTATATTTGTTCGGTTTTTTCGCATCGGTATTACCCGAACAATAAACAATCTTATTTTGGAACGACATAAAACAATAAACGCTTATGAATTCTTTTTTAATCGATCCATTAGGAATGAGTCAATGTCCCTTTTGTTGTTTATTTTGTTAGTCGGAACCCATAAAGCCGCCCCCTATATCACACGCTTATATGTGAATATCGAACGAAGAGTTATATTTACTTGACCTCAAATCTGATCTCTAATTTAAATTACACTCGAAACTATATTAACTTGAAAAAACAGAATATCAAACATTATTCACTTGCTTTGAACGCATTCAGAATTTCAAAGCTAGTTAGAATCCAAACATTACCAGACCGAAATGACCTGATCATATAATTTCGATCCCGTTTTCTTACCACAGTCGGACTCGGTCTGGTATGGTAAAACTTGCTTTTTTACTTTTTTTTAATGATTTAACTAAATTTTTAGAAAGAGATTAAAAAAACAAACTCAAATTAACCCGAACATATTGAGATTCATTATTTTAGGTTGCATGACCCATGTACACGGTTGTAAAATTTATTCTAAAATGAGTCTAGAATTGATATGGTGTAGATTGTCTAAAATATTAGAACTCTTTTACAATTTAATACAATAACCAACAACTTGATATGTTTGTGTGCAACAGATGTTTGGGATATCATAAACTGACAAAGCTAATAGTTATAGTATACTTTCCAAGAAAAGGTGAAACATTCTTCGTGTTGTATGTATACTTTCCAAGAAAAGGTGAAACATTCTTCGTGTTGTATGTGTGAATTCATAATTATAATGACTATCTAAGTTCCTCTTCATATGCAGTTATAGCAAGATCAAAACAAAAAATGTTCAACAACATCAGCAACAAATACTCCAAAATGGATATGGCATATATTCAATTTTGCCCAGAACCTAATTCAAATATAGGCAATCAAAGTTTTACGACATGCTATACTTTTTTTAATCTATCACGTTAACATGACTGTATGAAAAGCATTAATTTATCACAATACTTGCTTCAGACCCTTGTCTCGCGACTCATGTTGCACTACTCAACGATCTTAGGACGAACTTGTTTTTCGCCAATACCATCAGACTCTCAGGGACCGTTGTAGTCTTTAACAACTTATCCTCCATTTTTGAAGATCATGAGTGTATGGAAACCTTTAATATCAGACTGTTGTGCAAGACCCTTGTCGTCTACATTGTTGTTGTCAACGTCACCATGAGCTTCCTTTTTTGTGTCGACACCACGCAACCTGTATATAAAATACTCCCCATGTCCTCTAATGTTATGAGTGGTACCTACATATGCCATAAGTCGGGCCCAATTGGTTCACATTCTATAATTATTTTCAAATCCATCCGTTGAATAGTAAATCCTATTTAGGCATGTCAATGGGCCAACAAATGTATAGACTGATAAACAATCTAAAAAGGAACGCATGTTATCAAATGATTAGAAACTTGAGATTTTTTCTATTAACACCGCTACTAAAATGGTGAAACAGTGAGTTATTATTACCTCAAAGTGCTTTGTAGTTGCTTTCTATGTAGACGCTTGAACTATGGTGTTACGATCTTAAGGTCATCGGCCTTCAAAGCAAAGGCCTCAACATCTGTAACGGTTTGACTATTCGCGTCGATATTGGAAGACTTGAAGACATATTATGATCCAAAGCCCAAGTCAAGTACCTTGATATATCATAGCTAACCACAAGATCAACTAAAGGAGTATCCAACCCACGGCTCGCAACATTCATTGCAACAATAAGAGGGACCTTCCCAGATTTGAACTTGTGAAGAGACGATAGCCTAGAAGATTGTGATTTATAATCCATGTCGCTACCTGTTGCTCAAGCTTTGCATCAAATAACCCATCTAATTACAGGTCTTTCTTATCAATAAGTAAACGTGCTCTCAAGATCTTGACAACTGAAATGAATACAAGTCTAAAAAGATATTGAATTGCCAAAACAATTAATATATGTGTTTAAATAAGCAAGTTTAAGGGAAGATAAAAGTGTAGACTGAATCATTATCAACCTGATTTCCAAAAAACTTACATGCATCTGTATACAAAAAAATATGGCGGATCGAAATCCGATATCTTCCATTCGTGATAAACATGAAGCAGATAAACATCCTTTACGGCTTTAGGAACATGTATATACTATTATTTGAGAGTGTCAACTGTTTGAAATCATGCATAAGCGTCATAAAAGTATGCTCTATTTTTAAATACCTCGAGCAATGATTAGAGGTTGCTTGCTGAATGTGTGAACCATCTCTGAACTTTAGTCTGACGATATACGTAGAAAGACATGTAATCACCTGGTTAGACTATATGCAAGTTCAAGGCTGCAAGAACAGTCACTAATCAAATCAATTTCTTAAAATGGATAAAGGTTATTTTTTTGTTATCACATCAGACTTGTGTGGTTTACTGATAATAACTCATCTACACAGGATGACAAACAATCGAGAAATGGTCTAAAAAAGGCTCGTACTCTGTACGCTTGCTCTTAATAAAAAAGCAGACAATGTCAAATTGGAAATGCAGATCAGCACTTGGAAATATATAGTATAAAAGATAGATACCTTACTGGTTCCTGATTGAAGACACAAACCAAAAGTGTTGGTCCCGGGCTTCCTGAGGCGTCTAGTAATGTTGGTACGACTTTTTGCAATAATATTCCAATTCATATCCATATTGATTAATTCTAAAGGCTCGAAGTCTATCAGAAATTGTGGCAGACCATTGGTCACCTGTACCAGCTACATAATATTTGGTACGGCTATAAATCATATTGTATTTACCTGTTTTTAGTAGTTATAGATGAAGTTTGAATTAATTATACCTTTGTTTTACTCACTGTTAACTTATACTATTGAAAATATAGGGAGCAGACGGTGTTCTTGCATGATAACAAAGGAAGAAGAAGGGGACTCTTTGTTGTGCGGCAAGAGACAAGCGCCTATAAAGCTATAACGGGTCGAAGAATATGCCTATAGCCACAAAGTATGTGCATTTTCGCATTTATAATTAGAGTTCTACTACTGAGACCAGAATACTAAACCTCAACATGTATAATTAGAGTTCTACTACTGAGACCAGAATACTAAACCTTAGCATTTATAATTGGAGTTCTACTACTGAGACCAGAATACTAAACCTTAGCATTTATAATTAGAGTTCTACTACTAAGACCAAAATACTAAACCTTAGCATTCATAATTAGAGTTCTACTACTGAGACCAGAATACTAAACCTTAGCATTTATAATTAGAGTTCTACTATTGTTATATCTATGTAAGTTTAATAGTGTTGCTTAATATAGGTACTAACATATTAAAGAGCTTTGATTGTCGTACTATGTTTACTCTAGAAAATCATTGTATGATAGTAATCTCATATTTTATAGCTTGAACCATTCAAGTGGATCATGGTTGGGTTCATGCAATCTATTGGAGAACCATGTAATATTTATAGACTTTGTCGAAGGAACATAATATGTGTTCATGGAGAAAACCTTGATTGTGTATATCCGCCTGGATATGAGAATGAGCCTACTGATCTAAGTCTGGGTAATAAGCCTTATTTCAACATGTGTATATTTATTTTTTTATGAAGAAAGGTTACCTCAATGGTCGAGAACATCAACAAAAATTCTTCCTTTATAAAGGGTAATCAAACATAAATGTAAGGCACACAAAACAATCTGTCCGCATTTATATTTAAAGGATCTTCTATTTAGGCTACGTGTAGTAAACTGCCAAGAGATGCCAATCCATAACAGGAATGATGAATACTTTCAATGGAGCACTCAACGATTTAGGCAGGTAACCGCATACAAATATCTAGTGAGTTGTAGTTAATTTTCTTAAAAATAAAGTAGATAAATTACCTCAAGTTTTGTAGAACGTCACGGTTCCGCAAAATTCTCCTATCCCAGCAGCTATTGCGTTAGCTTGTTTTCTAACCTTGCTGATTCTCTCCCAAAGCTCGACACTCCACTATTTGATGATCCTTATGAAACATCCAAATGTATAATTGTTAGATCATATAAAGAAAAATTCCCTAGCATGATTTTATGTAAGATCTTAATCATTAGTCAAATAGAACTTTAAGACGTGTTTCTAGGAAACACAAATGTGGCCTTAGGAGTTAGGACCTTCTTTTGATTACGTCTTCTAATTAGATGTTAAGAGCTTCCTATATTTGTGTTGTTATTTTTATCTTATGTGTAACTATGCTGATGTACTAACTGTCTGGTTCATTAGTCCCTAACCTTTAGCCTTCTGTGTTACATGGCTTTCAACTGGTTCAATTGCTCCAACACACGACCTTGGTCTTGACATCCTACCTACTGTTGCTGCCATTAAGAATCCCAAATTCAAAATCATTTATGACGAGCCTAACCATGAGCGTTATCCATCGGGTAACCGCAGCAAGCGTGCATTTGCATACTTTATTCTCATTTGCATACTTTTTCTTGACTGGCCGAAGGCTTTTTTACATATAACTAATCCGTCTCTTGGTACTCAAGTTTGTTTTGAGCATGTCTGAAATCAAAGATGTTCTTGCCCTTGCTTCCTTGGAAGTAGACATCGAGCGAGAACCGTGACCGTGAAGTGATGTGGGAAACCTGTTTTTATTAGGTGCAGAACCGATGATGATGTCAAATTAGCCAACAATGTTGATGTGAACTCACTTCATTACGTAAATAGATATCAACATAACATATCAACTTGCAAAATTAACACAGTAACTTTATCCACAACCTGCCAAAAAAATTTGTGCCTCTATAGAAAAGAATGACAATATGACTTTAATCGAAACAACATATCAGATCAACTTAGTCACCTTTTCCTATATTCAACTCTACAATCATACACTTTTGATCCCACTATGGTAACTATACCATGTATAATTCCAGGAGTGCATCTGCCAGGGTTATCTAAAGGACTGTTAAAAGACATACGAAGAGGGTGAGAAGCGTTGCATATCCTTCCTCCATCACTACATTTTTTTATCCATTTGTCTAATTTTGGGTTTACACTTGTAGTAAATCTATTATATCAACCTATAGCTGTGACACCCTAGAATCGAGGTCATTAACGATACCCTAAATTACGCTAATTTTTGGAATTTTTATTAAATTATAATTTCTATATTTATGAGTATTTTGGTTAGAGCCGATGTTCGAGGTTATAATTTTTACGTTTGACGTTTTAAGAAGGACGATGATGATTACGATCCCGAGGGATGCCCAATTTCATATAATTTTTGACGATTTATCGATAATGTAATTTTTCGAGAATTTTATTTACGGTTCGTGTTAAGTTGAGTCGGGTGAGTTTTATAGCCTTCCAAGTACATTTAAAGTATCCCAAAAATATTTTGGAGCGTACGGGAAGATTTCCGACTCCCGTAAAATTTTCAAAATTGACAAATGAGTCAAACCCGCAAAGTTTTGAGGTCGTTTTCTATTTAAGGACAAAAGAAGCCAAAAATTGCATTTAGGTCCCTCCTAACCCATCAAAAGGGCCAAAATGGACAAACACATAAACACACACAAAATTTACAAAAAAAAAATCAAACCATCACTCTCTCTTCTCTCTCAAACCCACGGACACCCCAAACCCACCAAAAATTCACCAAAAATCTTTTTCCACTTGATTTTTCAAAAATCTAAGGTTAGACCACGCTTAGTTTGGTCATTCCCCACATATTCATGTTCTCAAATCCAATATGCATTGATAAAAATTTTTCAAGATTTTTCCATATGATCCAAATTCGTTTTTGAGGCTAAAAGAGCTAATGCATGTTGATAATTAAGTGTTATGGAAGTATAAACACCATGAAAACCCACCAAAATTAATTTGGTTGTGGTGATTGGGTCACCCAAACCCCACGGCAAAGGGGGTGTTTGGGGAGCCATGGTGGTTGTTGATTTTGCATGTTGTTGTTATGTTTGGTTTGTTGTTTTAGGATGATTCATATAGGTTTTATTACTTGCATGTTTATTTCCTTTGATTCTTGATTTTGAGTTTGGTTGATCAATAGGGGTAGGATGGAAGTTTGATGTTAGGATATGTTTGGGAAGGCTTAGGATGATGTTTAGTGTTGGTTAGAAGTCTTGGAATCGAGTCTAAGCATGTTTTTGGTATGGTCATTTTTAGGCAGAAACATTTGGTCCATTTTATAAAAATGATTTTTGTTCCAGGTCTTGAAAACTAAATGTAGTGATAGAGGGTTTTCCTAGCTTTAATTTGGTATAAGGTAGAGCCCGTGACTCAAAACGAGCTAAAAGTTATGACATTTTAAAGATCGGGTACCGGGAGACGAGGACTTTCACAATCCGAATTTGTGCAAAGTTTTAGTCAAATCCCGAGGGTCACAAGTATAAATTGGTAAATGGTCAAGGGTCAAAATTTGGTCCCTAACCTGTGTAAATGGGTCTATATGTTGACTTAGGTGTCAAAGAAGTCAAAGGTATTTTTCATATAGGTCAAAGTGGTCAAAATTGGTCGAAGCGCAATTTCAGCCCGTAAAATGTAGTCGTGGAAATGAGTTGCGTAACGGGTCGTAAAAGTGAAAACTTTTGTTGGGCTTAAAAACATGTTATCTACAGGTCATATAGGATTTTTGGAAATTTTGTCAAAATTTTATAAGCATGGTTTAATAAGGTAAAACAGCCCGTACTTTAGTCAAGTACCGGCGAGAACGAATAAAAATGGACAACGTAGGTTATAAGAACGAATGGAATAAAATGAATGATACTTGTTGTTTTGTTTTTGGCGTGAGTTATATTTGTCCTAAGTGACTTGTATATATGTATTTTATACAGTACCGTAAGTATTTAAATGAGATTACTCATTACGCGTTATTTGTGATAGGTGTTGATTTACCCGGGCATCCGTTTCGTCGTCAGTGATCACTCCTCGAACTACCGACTACTTAATATCTAAGGTGTGAATTTATAGCCTCGCTTATATTTATTTCAAATTGTTTTACCCGCGAGGGAAATGCATGCTAGTTTTTAAAAGGAACGTATATCATGAATGATTGTTAGACCCGAAAGTTGCCTTAGAAATTGTGTTGAGTACCAAAGTTGCAAAAGTCCCTAAATTCATGAACTATTAACTATTGTCTTGCCCTCGAGTAGGGGGAAATAGCCGCTTATGCAATTTGTAGTACTACGGGGTTAACGACCCAATGCTAGCCGAGAAGCTGTACTTATAGTAAGTTCTGCGGTAGATTATTTTGTATGAGAAATAAGGTATAATTGCAACTGATGCCTTTAGAAGGGGCACTGGTTTCATCTGAATCATGCCGGTATATTTACGCGGGTGATTGAGTTAACGGATTAGTGTCATGAGCTTAAACACAATTGTCAGTATCCTGATTATAGTTTGTTTGATCGACAAGACTATAAATGATCACGAATGGTTTTTATTATATATACGTTCAAATGGATTGAAAAACCTATGAATTCCACTCAACGTTTTCGTTGACCAAATTTTTGGCATGTGTTTCAGGTAACCGCTGAGAAGTAGGATGGAGCATGCATGGGATGGATGTTGTGTGTACGGCTTGGTGTCCGCTTGTTTTTCCCTCCTTTTCTACTTAAACAATTTTTATGTTTAATGTCATGTGGTTGTAAAACTGAAGTTTTTGGGTTGAGATTCATGGGGACCGAAAACGCTAAACTCTGTGCACTATTTTGGGGTTGGAAAAAAAAACTGTGGACATGTATTATCTAACAATTTTAATTTCAAGTTTTAAGTCGACGTCTTTTTAGCGTCGTTTGATATATCTTGTGTGCAATGAATACTGTGTAGCACCCATTGTTGTAGTTCCGCTGCGCATAACAATTGTGGGGGTGTTACAAATTGGTAATCAGAGCCACGAGTTATAGAGAACTAGGTCGTTTTTGAAAATCCTAAACTATAACTTTTGGTGTCGTAAGAAAAGGGTCCAAGCACACACAACTATCCTGCATGGCTCCGGTAAGATTTATTGTTGTATTTATGGCATTTGACGTATACTTTTGAGTAAAGTATATATGTGGGTAATTATTATATAAGTATGGAATTACTATATGTAGACGTTAAATTTTACGTGAAATATCCGACATCGTAATTTTCATATTAATCATGCATGAGCATCATATTATTACATTTTGGGCATATGTACCACCTTTGCATTGCATTTGCATGCATATATTTATAATTATTGTATAATTACTTATGTACCCTCCGAAATTCGCTGTTATTGCAGGAATGGCCGAGGTACTGCCCAACGATAACGGAAACGATTACGTCATAGGTCACGAAGGGGGACCGTTTCCTCCGAACCCGCCGGACAATAATAATGGATGGATCGCTCCAGAAGACGAAATAGGGCCGGAAAACGACAATGGCGAAAGTGAGGTGGATAATTTCAGCATGAGTAGTGACGACAATGAGGATTCCGAAGAAGAGCCCGAGGAGCTATTGGATGATGGCATTCCCGAGGATGCCGTAGGCCAGACCGAACCCGATTTGTTTCAATCTCCGAATTCGCCGAAGGGTTATGAGGTACCACCGACCGGTCGCTATGAGCAGCAACCCTTTGATCGCCCGATGGACAATAGTAATGGGAGCAGTGGAGAGTCATCCAAGTCGCCATCGATTCATGAGAATATTGCAAGGGTCTATTTTCCGAGACCGAGTCACTACTGGGATCCCGCAGGTCGTTTGGGGAGGATGGAAAGGTTGATGTATGAGCGGTTTGTAGTTGAGACTAGGGTGATTAAGAAGTTTGATAAGACTGAAAGGGAACATCAAAGACTGTTGGAAAGGACTTCAAGAATTACGTATGATGGGATGATGAACACAAGTGCCATCAACAGTTTGAAATCAATGGTTGCAAATTTAAGTGCTAGTCTTGACCGTGTGAGGGAAGATCAGATGAGGTTGTCAAGGATGCAGAGTTGGGAGCATCGTGTGAGGGATTCATTGCCCCCGGATTGGAGATTCGTGGACGATGTGGAGATGGAGGCGAACGACTTCATGGTTCAGCCGCCTACTGGAGGTGCTTGTATTTCGGTGGGAAGTCAGGTAGCGATTGAGTATGGATCCACATCAGGGACGAGAAAGGAGACAGAATGTGGGCCAGATGAGAAAGGAAAAAGGAAAGTGGATGATGTGGATGAGGACGTGAGTGATGAGGAAACCGAGGAAGACGACGACGAGCCGCCATCCAAGAGGCAGTGTGGATCACCACATGCCTAGTTACTTGTTTTGTATTTTTCTTTGATCATTGTAATAGAACTATTTTAGACCTTTGTATGATGGTATTATGACGAGAAACTCAAGTACTTGATGTTTTGTGGTGAACGATTGTAGTGGCATTACTTGTCACGATTTTGGTTAATTATCAATACAATCTGTGTTACCTTTCATGATCTGTGATATGTCTTAAATTTGATCTTTTGTGGTGTGAATTGATGAATATTAGTAACTCCGTAGTGATGTGTCGTTGTATGTATTTTATGTCTGGGAAACTTGATATGAATACTTACATTGTTTTTCTATTTTCCTTGTCTTGCAGAAAGAGATATTCGATAACACAATGCCTCCAAAGTTGACTGCCGATCGTGTTAACACCATGATTCAGGAAGCGATAGCTAATGCGTTGCAAGCGGACCGAGCTGGGATAAATCAGGATCCGGGAAGGAACGCAGGGAGACAACCAGCCCCGAGAGTGTGTACCTATTCTAGCTTTATGAAGTGTGGTCCCACGCAGTTCCGTGGAACGGGTGGAGCTTTAGAGCTTAGACGGTGGTTGGAAAAGGTTGAAAGCACGTTTGAAATCAGTGGTTGTGCAGAAGCAGATAAAGTGAAGTTTGCAGCAGCTACGTTTATGGATGATGCGTTAAGTTGGTGGAATACCCAGGTAGCTACGGTTGGATTGGCTGTAGCGAATGCAAGGACGTGGAATGCGACCAAAGCTTTGTTGACAAAGAAGTTTTGCCCAGAGGAGGAATTGGGGCAATTGGAGGACGAATTGAGGCATTTAACCTTGAAGAACAACGATATAGCTGCTTACACCAGGAGATTCAATGAGTTAAGTCTTTTGTGTCCGGACATATTTGCCAATGATGCCAAGAAAATGAAGCAGTATATTAAGGGTTTATCTAGCAACATCAAAGGTGAAACAACTTCGTCGAAACCTGGAACGTTTGACGAAGCGGTTCAAATGGCTCACGCTTTGATGGACGTTAAGCTTCAGGACAAGCAGAACTACATTGCTGAGGGCAACAAGAGGAAATGGGAAGCGGCACAAAGTAATCAATCCCAAGGCCAGAACCGAGGAGGAAATCGAAACAACCATGGGCTGAACCGTAATCAGCAGTTTAATCAGAGAAGGAATGAAGGGATGAGGGCAGTGACGAACCCTAGAGGTGCGAAAGTGAATCCCCATTGTGGAAAGTGCAATTTGTATCATGTTGGAAATTGCCCGCCGGCATGCGGCAAGTGTGGAAAGGCAGGTCATAGGACATCTAGTTGTCGAACGGGAGGAGTAGCCACTGGGGCTAATGCTATCAGGATGAGAGGATGTTATAGTTGTGGAGAAAGAGGGCATGTGCAGGCGAATTGCCCGAAGGCAGGAAACAGGCGGGGAGGTAATAATGCGGCTGCTGTGTATCAAGTGGGAACCGCTGATAAACCACAAGGTCCAAATGTGGTTACCGGTACGTTTTTGCTAGACGCTTGTTATGCTAGTATTTTATTTGATTCTGGCTCCGACAAGAGTTTTGTAGACGTTAGATTTAGTCGTCATATCGATAGGGAACCGGTGTTGTTAACGACTAGTTATAATGTTGAATTAGCCGATGGAAAAATTGTTAGTACGAATTCTATACTGAAAGGGTGTACCTTGAAGTTAGGAAATTACGCTTTTAAAATCGACTTAATTGAACCTTGCAATTGATCTGTTCCAGTGTATACTCAAAGATCGATTTAAGATCAGGGTATCATCAACTACGTGTAAGAGAGGAGGATATTCCTGTAACTGCCTTTCGTACGCGGTATGGACACTTTGAATTTCGAGTGATGCCGTTTGGGTTGACGAACGCGCCTGCTGTATTCATGGATCTTATGAATCGCGTGTGCAAGCCGTATCTAGATAAGTTTGTTATTGTTTTCATCGACGACATACTTATTTACTCTAAGAGTAAGGAGGAGCACGAGAAGCACCTGAGAAAGATTTTGGAGTTGTTAAGGAAGGAGGAGCTGTATGCAAAATTCTCTAAGTGTGAGTTTTGGTTGGAATCAGTGCAGTTTCTAGGTCATGTGATTGATAGTGAGGGAGTTCGTGTAGATCCTGCTAAGATCGTAGCAATCAGGGAATGGTCAGCACCGACGACGCCGACTGAGGTTCGACAATTTCTGGGTTTAGCTGGGTACTATCGAAGGTTTATTGAAGGATTTTCGTTGATTGCGAAACCATTGACGAGGCTTACCGAAAAGAATAGGGTGTATGAATGGGGAAATGAGGAAGAGCTTGCTTTCGAAACGCTTAAGGATAAGTTATGTTCCGCACCGATCTTATCATTGCCTGAAGGAAACGAAGATTTCGTAGTGTATTGTGATGCGTCTCGTAAGGGTTACGGAGCAGTGTTAATGCAACGTGAAAAGGTAATAGCTTACGCGTCGAGGCAATTAAGGAAGAACGAGGAGAACTACACGACGCACGATTTGGAATTAGGAGCGGTGGTATTTGCGTTGAAATTGTGGAGACACTATCTGTATGGGACAAAGTGTGTTGTATTCACTGATCACAAGAGTTTGCAGCACATTTTAGATCAAAAGGAGTTGAATATGCGACAAAGACGATGGGTTGAACTATTAAGTGATTACGACTGTGAAATTCGCTATCACCCTGGGAAGGCGAATGTTGTAGCGGATGCTTTGAGTAGGAAGGAACGGGAGAAACCTTTGAGGGTTAGAGCTTTAGTGATGAGTGAGAGCGTTGACTTAACCGAAACTATACTGAAGGCTCAGGAGAGAGGATTAATGAAAGGGAATATTGAAGCCGAGAATTTGGGACGAATGTTGAAACCTATTTTCGTGATTAGGTCTGACGGACTAAGATATTTTGAGAGTCGGATTTGGTTACCATTGTGTTCATCTGAGGAAGGAAAGTCTGGAGTTCGAGAATTGGTTATGAATGAGTCGCATAAGTCGAAGTATTCGATACATCCTGGATCGGATAAGATGTACCACGACCTGAAGAAAGTTTATTGGTGGCCGAATATGAAGGCGGATATTGCTCGTTACGTCAGTAAGTGTTTGACTTGCGCGAAGGTTCAGGCAGAACATAAGAAACCATCTGGATTGTTGGTACAACCGGAAATCCCAGAATGGAAATGGGAGAAAATCGCAATGGATTTTGTGACGGGTTTACCTAGGACTCCTAGTGGAAACGATATGATATGGGTAATTGTGGATAGGTTGACGAAATCTGCTCATT
This sequence comes from Glebionis coronaria, assembly GCA_025667525.1. NCBI lineage: Eukaryota > Viridiplantae > Streptophyta > Magnoliopsida > Asterales > Asteraceae > Glebionis > Glebionis coronaria. The sequence continues at coordinate 229,716,697 of CM046880.1, forward strand.
TCTTACCTATGAAGAAGACGGACAGCATGGAAAGACTCGCCAGCGTGTACGTGAAGGAGATCGTCTGTAGGCATGGAGTGCCGTTATCGATCATTTCGGATCGCGACAGTAGATTTACGTCGGAATTTTGGAGATCGCTTCAACGTGCGATGGGCACTGAACTGAGTTTAAGCACGGCTTATCACCCGGAAACTGACGGCCAGAGTGAACGAACGATTCAAACGATGGAGGACATGCTCCGAGCGTGCGTGATTGATTTTGGAGGAAGTTGGGAACGCCACTTGCCTCTGGTGGAATTTTCGTACAATAATAGTTATCATGCGAGTATCAAAGCGGCACCGTTCGAAGCATTGTATGGAAGGAAGTGTAGATCGCCCGTGTGTTGGAGTGAAGTAGGGGAAAGTCAATTGACTGGACCCGAAATGGTTTTAGAAACGACAGAGAAGATCGTGCAGATCAAGAACCGACTACTTGCTGCGAGAAGCCGACAGAAGAGTTATGCTGATAACCGAAGGAAACCGTTGGAGTTTGAAGTTGGAGATATGGTTATGCTCAAGGTATCGCCATGGAAGGGTGTGATTCGTTTTGGAAAGAAAGGAAAGTTGAGTCCGAGGTATATTGGACCGTTTAAGATCGTTGAACGAATTGGACCAGTAGCGTACAAGTTAGAATTGCCGACCGAGCTTAGTGCTATTCATGACACGTTTCACGTATCGAACCTGAATAAGAGTTTGGCGGACAAGGAATTGGTGATTCCTTTGGACGAGATTCGACTAGACGACAAAATGCACTTTGTGGAAGAACCTGTGGAAATCATGGACCGGGAGGTCAAGCGGTTGAAACGTAGTAGGATTCCTATTGTGAAGGTCCGATGGAATTCTAAGCGTGGACCGGAATACACCTGGGAACGTGAGGACTTTTTCAAGGAAAGGTATCCTCATCTGTTCCAGTAGCACGAAATGTGAGTACAAGAAGAGGCGAGCGCCGGGACGTCGCTCTCTTTAAGGAGGGGTGGATGTGACACCCTAGAATCGAGGTCATTAACGATACCCTAAATTACGCTAATTTTTGGAATTTTTATTAAATTATAATTTCTATATTTATGAGTATTTTGGTTAGAGCCGATGTTCGAGGTTATAATTTTTACGTTTGACGTTTTAAGAAGGACGATGACGATTACGATCCCGAGGGATGCCCAATTTCATATAATTTTTGACGATTTATCGATAATGTAATTTTTCGAGAATTTTATTTACGGTTCGTGTTAAGTTGAGTCGGGTGAGTTTTATAGCCTTCCAAGTACATTTAAAGTATCCCAAAAATATTTTGGAGCGTACGGGAAGATTTCCGACTCCCGTAAAATTTTCAAAATTGACAAATGAGTCAAACCCGCAAAGTTTTGAGGTCGTTTTCTATTTAAGGACAAAAGAAGCCAAAAATTGCATTTAGGTCCCTCCTAACCCATCAAAAGGGCCAAAATGGACAAACACATAAACACACACAAAATTTACAAAAAAAAAATCAAACCATCACTCTCTCTTCTCTCTCAAACCCACGGACACCCCAAACCCACCAAAAATTCACCAAAAATCTTTTTCCACTTGATTTTTCAAAAATCTAAGGTTAGACCACGCTTAGTTTGGACATTCCCCACATATTCATGTTCTCAAATCCAACATGCATTGATAAAAATTTTTCAAGATTTTTCCATATGATCCAAATTCGTTTTTGAGGCTAAAAGAGCTAATGCATGTTGATAATTAAGTGTTATGGAAGTATAAACACCATGAAAACCCACCAAAATTAATTTGGTTGTGGTGATTGGGTCACCCAAACCCCACGGCAAAGGGGGTGTTTGGGGAGCCATGGTGGTTGTTGATTTTGCATGTTGTTGTTATGTTTGGTTTGTTGTTTTAGGATGATTCATATAGGTTTTATTACTTGCATGTTTATTTCCTTTGATTCTTGATTTTGAGTTTGGTTTATCAATAGGGGTAGGATGGAAGTTTGATGTTAGGATATGTTTGGGAAGGCTTAGGATGATGTTTAGTGTTGGTTAGAAGTCTTGGAATCGAGTCTAAGCATGTTTTTGGTATGGTCATTTTTAGGCAGAAACATTTGGTCCATTTTATAAAAATGATTTTTGTTCCAGGTCTTGAAAACTAAATGTAGTGATAGAGGGTTTTCCTAGCTTTAATTTGGTATAAGGTAGAGCCCGTGACTCAAAACGAGCTAAAAGTTATGACATTTTAAAGATCGGGTACCGGGAGACGAGGACTTTCACAATCCGAATTTGTGCAAAGTTTTAGTCAAATCCCGAGGGTCACAAGTATAAATTGGTAAATGGTCAAGGGTCAAAATTTGGTCCCTAACCTGTGTAAATGGGTCTATATGTTGACTTAGGTGTCAAAGAAGTCAAAGGTATTTTTCATATAGGTCAAAGTGGTCAAAATTGGTCGAAGCGCAATTTCAGCCCGTAAAATGTAGTCGTGGAAATGAGTTGCGTAACGGGTCGTAAAAGTGAAAACTTTTGTTGGGCTTAAAAACATGTTATCTACAGGTCATATAGGATTTTTGGAAATTTTGTCAAAATTTTATAAGCATGGTTTAATAAGGTAAAACAGCCCGTACTTTAGTCAAGTACCGGCGAGAACGAATAAAAATGGACAACGTAGGTTATAAGAACGAATGGAATAAAATGAATGATACTTGTTGTTTTGTTTTTGGCGTGAGTTATATTTGTCCTAAGTGACTTGTATATATGTATTTTATACAGTACCGTAAGTATTTAAATGAGATTACTCATTACGCGTTATTTGTGATAGGTGTTAATTTACCCGGGCATCCGTTTCGTCGTCAGTGATCACTCCTCGAACTACCGACTACTTAATATCTAAGGTGTGAATTTATAGCCTCGCTTATATTTATTTCAAATTGTTTAACCCGCGAGGGAAATGCATGCTAGTTTTTAAAAGGAACGTATATCATGAATGATTGTTAGACCCGAAAGTTGCCTTAGAAATTGTGTTGAGTACCAAAGTTGCAAAAGTCCCTAAATTCATGAACTATTAACTATTGTCTTGCCCTCGAGTAGGGGGAAATAGCCGCTTATGCAATTTGTAGTACTACGGGGTTAACGACCCAATGCTAGCCGAGAAGCTGTACTTATAGTAAGTTCTGCGGTAGATTATTTTGTATGAGAAATAAGGTATAATTGCAACTGATGCCTTTAGAAGGGGCACTGGTTTCATCTGAATCATGCCGGTATATTTACGCGGGTGATTGAGTTAACGGATTAGTGTCATGAGCTTAAACACAATTGTCAGTATCCTGATTATAGTTTGTTTGATCGACAAGACTATAAATGATCACGAATGGTTTTTATTATATATACGTTCAAATGGATTGAAAAACCTATGAATTCCACTCAACGTTTTCGTTGACCAAATTTTTGGCATGTGTTTCAGGTAACCGCTGAGAAGTAGGATGGAGCATGCATGGGATGGATGTTGTGTGTACGGCTTGGTGTCCGCTTGTTTTTCCCTCCTTTTCTACTTAAACAATTTTTATGTTTAATGTCATGTGGTTGTAAAACTGAAGTTTTTGGGTTGAGATTCATGGGGACCGAAAACGCTAAACTCTGTGCACTATTTTGGGGTTGGAAAAAAAAACTGTGGACATGTATTATCTAACAATTTTAATTTCAAGTTTTAAGTCGACGTCTTTTTAGCGTCGTTTGATATATCTTGTGTGCAATGAATACTGTGTAGCACCCATTGTTGTAGTTCGCTGCGCATAACAGTTGTGGGGGTGTTACAGTAGCAAAATCTTTGTTGACGTATATGAGCTATGATATAAGAAAAATATGAATCCAACAACACCGGCTAGTATCTAACTACTGTGTCTCAAGTGAACTTATCAAGAACTAAACGGGCAAGTTATGTAATGTGTGAAAGATGTTTAAGTTATAATAATCCACTGTTTAAGTTATAATAACAACGACCGAAGAAAGCGATTTTTTGTCTTTTCTTGTTCCAGGTCGTCGTATCATTGTCTCTGGATGTCCAGGATTGGGACTGCATCAGTAAAACATAATCTGGGCTATTAATTTTTAGTCTAGGTTGACCAAATTAACACAACTCAATGATAGCTTGAATGGTTAAAACAAAGAAATAGCATTTCTCAATGATAGCTTGAAGGCAAGAACAAAAAGACATACTATAAATGATTGACCTCTAAGCCGACTCCGTGGAGCAAGGGCTGGCAAATCTTGTGAGTGAACCACTGCAGCTTGTCTGTGATGGAGATGAATATTTTGTATACACAAACAAAACAAAAGTAAAACAACTTGAAAAACGTTATAAAGAAATAAATTATTATGTTAAATGGAACACCCTTGGCCAAATTCCTTCACACTCCAAACTCCAAAGGAGCATTCCCTTGTGGATATGTGTTATTTGGATCTGCTTAATAGAATGGTTTTCTCTGTCGCAGCCATGTTTGCAAACAGGAAACTCCACGCATACTATAAAAACTAAAATTAAGACTTGTGATCGAAATTATCCATTCAACAACTACAACCACAACATCATTTATTTGGTTGTTACCTCTGTTATAATATCAGCAAGGTAAGGCCAAGTGATTCATCCTAATAAACCAAAATAAAGACGTAATCAAAGGCAAACATACAAGTTTTCTGTCACAAAACTGTTTAAGATCATACGATAAAAAAACCTTATTTAATCATTTAAAAATACATATAAATCATAAAAAAAATCTAATTTAATCTGTTTAGATCAATGATATACATCTGGAGAGTTGTCGTCCATGATGCCCTGTGAATTTTAATTCACAAACACGCAAAACAAACATATGACCAGCTTCCTTCAGGGTTTTACACATGATTTTAGTCCACTTACCATGAGCACCAGTCTAACACCTGCAACAGGTACACGATAAATTGGTGCAACAACCTCATTAGACCACTGGGCATCAAGAATTGTGGAAGATCATTAGTCACCCATACCAGCTACATAATCTGCATAATTAATAACAAAACAATAAATCAGCATAATCAAAACAATCATCGTGAGTTGTGATGGTGAGATTTGTGGTTTGTGCGAGTTGGAATTGATGTTTTTAATAACAAAACAATGATCATAATCAGCAACATATAAATCAACATAATTAATAAAACTACTCAATGACAAACAAATCAAGAGATCATGGTTGACCTGTATTGAAAATACTTCTGGTATGAAGTGGTGTGAAATCACTCGATTGACTTTGTGTGTGGTTTATGTGCAAAGATTTATATGATCGTGATACATAAAAGATTTATATGATCACTGGTTAACATATATATGATCGCGATCATTGGTTAACATATTTATCAAAAGATTTATATGATCTGGATACAGAATTAAACCTCAAGTGTAGATTTATGAGTTTTTTTGGTTGGTAATGATGGATCTATTATCGTTGATTGCAGATCTTGATGAACTGTGTGTTTTCCTGGGGCGAGTTTATGAGGGAGTGGGAGTTGGGAGAAAAAACTAAGCCCACAATTAAGCGTAAGCCCAACATACTGACGTGGATTAGGAGGATGATAAGTGACGTGGCAAATCCCTCCTCTTATATATAATGTAAAGATATATATATATATATATATATATATATATATATATATATATATATATATATATATATATATATATATATATATATATATATATATATATATATATATATATATATATATATATATATATATATATATATATATATATATATATATATATATATATATATATATATATATATATATATATATATATATATATATATATATATATATATATATATAGGGTAGGGATACACTAAAAAGTCCCTTAAAATAAAAAGTCTAGGAAGGATTATATGAGTGACATGTGTCACTTAGCCACATCATCATGCCACATAATCATGCCACATAATCATGACACCTCAACACCTAAAAAATTTCGAATTAAAAAAAAACAAAATTTTCGTAATTTATTTTTTGGAAACAAAAAATTTCGAAAATTATTTTTTAGAAAAAAAAAATTTCAAAATTTTTTTTTCGGAAACTTTTTTTCGAATTTTTTTTTTAAAAATAATCTACTGCATCACAGTTATATGTTTGATGCATCAACTTAATAAGTTAATGCATCACATAATTAGTTACTTCATTAAGTTCGGTGATGAACTATAATGCAGTAACTTATCACTGTGATGCATTAACTTATTAACATGATGCATCAAAATATAAAAATGCGATGCATTAGATTATGTTTTATTTTATTTAAAATTTTTAAAAAATAATCTACTGCATCACAGTTAAATGTTTGATGCATCAACTTAAAAAGTTAATGCATCACTCTAATTAGTTACTTCATTAAGTTCGGTGATGAACTATAATGCAGTATATTATTACTGTGATGCATTAACTTATTTACATGATGCATCAAAATATGAGATTGCTTTTGTTTTATTTAAAAATTAAAAAAAAAATTTGAAATATTTATTTTCGAAAAATATTATCGACATATTTTTTTTCGAAAAAAATTCTCGACATTTTTTTTCGAAAAAAATTTCAAAAAGAAAAATCGAAAAAAAAATTTTAGGAAAAAAAATTTCGAAATTTTTTTCGAAAAAAATTCGAATTTTTTTTTCGAAAATATATTTTTTTGAAAAAAAAATTTCGAAATTTTATTTTAAAAAAAAATTCGAATTTTTTAAAATAATGAGGTGTCATCATTATGTGGCATGGTGATATGGCATAGTGACACATGTCACTCTCACAATCCTTCCTATACTTTTTATTTTAAGACCCTTCTCATTTTACCTCATTCCTATATATATATATATATATATATATATATATATATATATATATATATATATATATATATATATATATATATATATATATATATATATATATATATATATATATATATATATATATATATATATATATATATATATATATATATATATATATATATAGAGTGGGGTTATTCTAAAACAAAACTTATAATAAAATAAATGAGGTGAAATCTCAACCATTGGATCAAAATCACCTAATTTGATAAAAAAATGGTGTCTTTTTTGTAAACTCTCAAACTTTAAGGGTAATTGTTAAAAATAATGAAAATTAAAACACACCCAACTAGGCCGATCAAAAAACACACACTTCACACTGACCAAAAACACACAGTACACTAAATCCTCTCGAATCCACCAAATCCACCAAATCAAACCTACCGAATCCTCTCGAATAAAACAAATTCAACAGCGCATCGAGATGGTTCGTACGTTTACATCATCTCATCAATGGTTTTGAATATTGGAGATGGTGATGACGATCCAAAAAGAGATACAACTGATGGCCTTCGATAGTAATAGTGGTGGATGAAGCAATAGGATATCAAACATGTATAAGGTTTTGTGCAAGTATTTGTTTATGATTGATGTATAAAATGTGTTTGATATAATGTCTCAATGAGAATTATAAAGTTCTCTTTGATATAGAAGTTATTTGGTAAAATTATAACTGTGATGGAGTAGTTAACACTATGATTGAGTAGAATTAATATTATAATGGAGTAAAACTAATACTATGCATGTGATTTGGTAAAATTTTAATAATAATAAGAAAATTTTATTCTACTGCATTATAGTTAAATTTTAATGCACTGTAATGCAGTAGGTCACTTGCATTGTTCTTTCTACTACATTACTGTTTAATTTTAATGCACTGTAATATATTACGATACTTGCATTTTTCTTTCTACTACATTACAGATTAAATTTTAATGCACTGTAATGCAGTTGGTTTTACATTCTTCATATGCATGATTTACTGCATTAAAACTTTATTTCTACTACATTAAGGTTTAAATTCTAATGCATTTAATGCAATAGGTTACTCGTGTTGTTCATATGCATGATTTACTACATTGCAACTTTATTTCTACTACATTACAGTTTAATTTTAATGCATTATAATAAAGTAGGATACGTACATTCTTCATATGCATGATTTACGGCATTAAAACTTTATTTCTACTACATTAAGGTTTAAATTCTAATGCATTTAATGCAGTGGGTTACTCGTGTTGTTCATATGCATGATTTACTACATTGCAGCTTTATTTCTACTACATTACAGTTTAATTTTAATGCATTGTAATGAAGTAGGTTACGTACATTCTTCATATGCATGATTTACTGTATTAAAACTTTATTTCTACTACATTAAGGTTTAAATTCTAATGCATTTAATGCAGTAGGTTAATCGTGTTGTTCATATGCATGATTTACTACATTGCAGCTATATTTCTACTACATTATAGTTTAATTTTAATGCATTGTAATGAAGTAAGTTACATACATTCTTCATATGCATGATTTAATGCATTAAAACTTTATTTATACTACATTAACGTTCAAATTCTAATGCATTTAATGCAGTAGGTTACTCGTGTTGTTCATATGCATGATTTACTACATTGCAGCTTTATTTCTACTACATTACAGTTTAATTTTAATGCATTGTAATGAACTAGGTTACGTACATTCTTCATATGCATGACTTAATGCATTAAAACTTTAATTCTACTACATTAAGGTTTAAGTTCTAATGCATTTAATACAGTAGGTTACTCGTGTTGTTCATATGCATGATTTATATTGATACTTTCATATATAATTCTTGAAGTATTCTACATGTAAAAAGGCACAGGAAGAAAACCCAAGGGACAAAGGAAGATGCATTTAACAAGCTGCAAACAGTATATAGCTTCCTCTGATACCAAATGATATACTCTAATTGAAAGATGAAATGGTACAAGGATGTATTGGGCGTGCAACAGGATTCTTGGAAGATACTTGTGCATCATTTAAAATAATGTTTAAATTTTATTAGATGTAATAATTTGAGTGTCTAATACGATGTAGTGTATATTTTAATGATAACATTGTTCGTTTGTAATCATATTTTATATTCTACTACATTATTATCGTTTATTTTACTGCATTACCATATTTCGTTCTACCACATTATAGTTATATTTTAAGACATTATAATTATATTTTACCGCATTGTATTCTTATAATTTACATATAACTGAGATGCATTATAATATAAATTGAATGAGTAAAATAAACACTAATGTAGTAGGATATGATCCTATAATGCAGTAAAATAAAATTTGCTTATTTATTGCATTATAGCTATATGCTACAGCATTGCTGTTATTTTATATTCTACTACATTATATTTACTTGTTACTGTTATTTTATTATAGAAAAGGAATGATACACTAACAAAATAACTGTTGTAGGATATAAAATAACTAAAATGCATTAGAACATAACTATAATGAGACAAAATCCTGAAATGCAATATATTTAATATTGTGATGCACTAAAACACATTCAAATAAAAAACTACAACGTACTCATGTTTACATTGAAGCTGTAACATAAAATCATAATTTTATTTGTAAAAAATGAAAAAAAAATTGAATAACAGTTTATTTTTAATGTATAGATTCTCTTAAACTAGCCTTCTACGACATATCTTGTGTCTTTGTTTTCTTCGATACAAACAATAATTTATACAACTCGTAGAACTGGAATTGTGGCCTCATTTATCTCCATATGCCGAATAACCCCTTCTCTTGGTTAGTCCTTCAACAGTTACTTCTGTTCTTCGCTTTATCATTTCGTACCCTAGATTATTGATTTTAACCTTCATCTGAAACTTATAAAAGATATAATTCAATAGAAGATAAACTATATTTCAGTAGAAGATAAACTACAATTTGGTAGAACATAAACTATAATTCAGTAGAATATAAACTATTATTCAGTAGAAGATAAATTATAAATCGGTAGAACATAAACTATAATTCAGTAGAACATAAATATAATTCAGTAGAAGATAAACTAAAATTCAGTAGACAATAAACTATAGCTCGGTAGAACATAAACTATAATTCAGTAGAACATAAACTATAATTCAGTCGAAGATAAACTATAATTCGGTAAAACATAAACTACAATTGAGTAGAAATAAAGTTTCAATGCATTAAATCATGCATATGAAGAATGTACGTAACCTACGTTATTACAATGCATTAAAACTAAACTATAATGTGGTAGAAACAAAGCTGCAATGTAGTAAATTATGCATATGAACAACACGAGTAACCTACTACATTAAATGCATTAGAACTTAAACCTTAATTTAGTAGAAATAAAGTTTTAATGCATTAAATCATGCATATGAAGAATGTATGTAACCTACTTCATTACGACGCATTAAAATTAAACTGTAATGTAGTAGAAATAAAGCTCCAATGTAGTAAATCATGCATATGAACAACACGAGTAACCTACTGCATTAAATGCATTAGAATTTAAACCTTAATGTAGTAGAAATAAAGTTTTAATGCATTAAATCATGCATATGAAGAATGTACGTAACCTACTTCATTATAATGCATTAAAATTAAACTGTATTGTAGTAGATATAAAGCTGCAATGTAGTAAATTATGCATATGAACAACACGAGTAACCTACTGCATTAAATGCATTAGAACTTAAACCTTAATGTAGTAGAAATAAAGTTTTAATGCATTAAATCATGCATATGAAGAATGTACGTAACCTACTTCATAACAATGCATTAAAATTAAACTATAATGTAGTAGAAATAAAGCTGTAATGTAGTGAATCATGCATATGAACAACACGAGTAACCAACTGCATTAAATGCATTAGAATTTAAACCTTAATGTAGTAGAAATAAAGTTTTAATACAGTAAATCATGCATATGAAGAATCTATGTAACCTACTTCATTATAATGCATTAAAATTAAACTGTAATGTAGTAGAAATAAAGCTGCAATGTAGTAAATCATGCATATGAACAATACGAGTAACCTACTACATTAAATGCATTAGAATTTAAACCTTAATGTAGTAGAAATAAAGTTTTAATGCAGTAAATCATGCATATGAAGACTGTACGTGTAACACTCTCAATTTTCGTATCGGTACAGCGGAAGGGTCTTTTAGAGTGTTACGGGATAGCTCAATAACTCCAATCATAGACAACACATAAAAATGGTTGTACAAGGTTCAACATACATTCATTCGATAAAAAGTTTTAAAGTGTACAACAGGTCCCAAATTATACAGGTCATAAGTTTACAAAACATAGATCGAATGAACATTTGTATTATTATGTGGGCCATCAGAGTCGATCTCCATCTGGATTACCTTCAAGCACCTGAGATAAAAACATGCAAAAATCATATCAGCGAATGCCGAGTGAATTCATAGAGTTTAATAAAACCGTTATATAAAACAATCGTTGAAATCAGAACACAAGTATAATATCAGAAGTAAGTCCTTGTATTGCTAGTCAGGCAATATATATATCAAAGCATACATCTTATACCGTCCATGAGACCGTAGCCTCAATATTACCATTATAGGTAATATTATTATCGTTATTCATATCGTTATTGGATCACATTAGATTCATTTGGATTATTATTAGCCGCATGCCATTGTTACCTTACTATCACAAACAACGGGCCGCGAACCCGACGAACAATTTTCCCATCTAAGCTAGCGTGTCATCACAAAAAGCACGCTATGTAAATCTTCTCATACATAAATTCGCTTACCAATTAATGTGGTACGACGGGGATCAACCGTCAAGGCGTGAATTGGGGTGATCGTCCCCAAATAGTACTATCATATGCATAAGCGTCTACCAAATCCCGGTAGTTCACAATTCATGCTAATGGGACTTTGAGTGACATAACCTAACTACTAATAATCCTTTTTATCTCTTTTATTGGGTCATCGCATCATTCGGGTCCATATCATTAAGCATACCATAGGGACTACTTGTGTTCTATTTTATCAAAAACTAGCATGTTATCTCCCTCGCGGGTTTACAAATCATTTTATAAAACATTTAAAAGAGTGTGAGGCTATGAACTCACGTTGATAATGAAAGGCGTATTATCGGCTATGGGCGTGCTTCGGTCACAGAAACCTATATAAAAAATAATCGGTCTAAGACTTTTGTCCAATGACTTTATCAAAATAACAAATATACATATGATGATTTTGTACATATGATGATGATCAAGTGGGTTTATATATTCTTATTTACTCATTTTAGTGTTTATGTATTGGTAACTTTTTACTAGTTTACTAGTTTTACCTATTTACATGTTTTAGGTCCAATAAGCCTATTATAAGTTCATTAACTTGTATTAATCCATTTTATACTTGTATTATCAGTATTTATACTTTACATGTTGGGCCCAAATGGGTTAAGCCCAATAAGTAATTTTTATAAGTGTTTAACTTATTTAGTTAAATTATTAGTCCAAATATGCTAACTTAGCTCGTTAATGTCCATATGTCATATAGTTCGGGTTTTATCGGTTTTTACTTGTATTAGGTACTTATATATCAGTATATGACTTTTAAAAACTTTACATTAGACGGGTTTGATCGTCTAAGTTTTAATTGACGAAATACGTTAATTTTACGGTAATAGCCGAAAAAGTCGTAAAAATCATGTTTATAGTTTTTATAACTTATAAATCTTATTCAACTATCATTTTTATAAACTGTCCATTTATTTAACCTTATACATATTTATATAAATGAAATTTATAAGTTAGTGGGTTTTAATTCACATTTTATACTATATTAGTTTGAGTGCTTATATAATACTATTAAACATTAATTCTTCAAAATCTGATTTTTAGTTTCATCTTCACCATTTTTATCATATCTTGAGTTCTATAAGGAGATAGAAGCTCATTTTTGGATGGCGTAAACTTCATATTATGTGCTAAAAATAAGTTAGCTATAAATACTGCTCATTCCATGCCTAACTATCCTTAACAGTCCCTACAAAACAGACTATTCAGATTGGTACACTAATCTTGTTTTGATCATATCTCACTCATTTTGATGATTATATTGCATGGCCAACTCTCACATGTGTATGACATCTAACACTTACTGTAAATGGATTCCACCATGCAATTTTATCAGTTTATAACTTGGATACTTACTGTTTTCATACAGCCAACAATTTAAGCAAGATTTTAGCCTTGTTTCTTATGAGTTTTCATCTTTTTAATCATATTTATCAACACTTGATCCCCACACAACATTTTTATCATAATATATTCATCATATACATATACAATAAGAAAGAAAATACATTTGATCTTTACAAAAATAACAAGAGAAATGGAAAGGATGATCTTCTTTACCAACCAAGATTATATCTTGTTTTTGGATGATAATAACTTGATGAACACCAAATATATCTCCAAGATCATCAACCACCAAGATAGTTTGTTTAGAAATTAGCCCTAGAACACAAGCAAATCACCTTCTTTGTTGTTAATATGGCCACCAATCAATCAAGGCTTCAAGGTTTCTCCATAATATGGCTAGATAACATGAGATTTATGGCTAGAAAAGATCAAATGGTGGTGTTGGATGGTGAAGTAGGACGGCAATGGGAGGTGGGAGAGAGTGTGTGTGAGTTGTTTTGCATGTGAAATGGAAGTAAATGGTAAGTTTAGTGGTTTTGCTAGTTTTGGTGGGATGATTTAGCTTTCATGTGAAGCTAAGCTTACATGTGTAAGCTAGCTAAGTGTAAGGATGCCACATCATGGATGTGGTGTCCTCTTTGGCCGTCCCATGTATTAGTGGGGTGGGATAAACTTGTTTTGTCCCATCCCGCTAATTTACGGGTATTCCTCGATTCTAGTTTTCTCGATTTGCGTACCCTCGGGTCGTTTTACGAAAAACGTTTTTATAAATTATGAAACAACGGCACAAAACGAATCTAATAAAAATTGTCTCATCAAAAACGGAGTTCAAAAACGTAAATACATAATCCTAAGGTTTCCGGTTTAGTCGTAAAGGACGCAAAATTATGCACGTAAGCCCAAATTTAAATCCGTAAATTGTGAGTTCATCAACCAACACAAAAATAAGTTTCAAAATATTATACGAGAAAATAATTCACTACCTGAAAATGTTAGATTGTCACAGCTTTTCCTCCTAAAAGGGATCAACGTCCTCGTGATCCATTTCATTTTGATGTCCATTTCTTATTGAAATCAAAGAGGTGCAGATATTTCTTCCACATTTCATCCTCTCGTTCCCAAGTAAATTCCGGTCCATGCTTTGAATTCCATCGGATCTTGAAAATAGGTATCCGACTTTGTTTCAGTTGCTTTACCTCATGATCCATAACCTCTACGGGTTCTTCGATAAAATGAAACTTCCCATTTATTCGAACCTTTCCCAATGAAATTTTCTCATCACTCACTGCTAGACATTTCTTTAGATTAGATACATGGAATGTGTTGTGAACACCATGAAGTTCTGGGGGTAACTCTAGTTTGTAAGCCACTGGACCTACTCTAGATAAAATCTTAAAGGGTCCAATATAGCGGGGATTCAATTTTCCTCGCTTTCCAAATCTTATAACGCCTTTCCATGGCGATACTTTCAACATTACTCGGTCACCCACTTTAAAATCCATCGGCTTCCGCCGCACATCCGCGTAACTTTTCTGTCTACTACGGGCAGTCAACAACCTATTCTTAATCTGAACTATCATCTTCGTAGTCTCCCGGATCAATTCCGGTCCCGTGAGTTGGGTATCCCCAACTTCACTCCAACATACAGGAGATCTACACTTCCTACCATACAAAGCTTCAAACGGTGCAACCTTAATACTAGAATGGTAACTATTGTTATACGAAAACTCTGCTAACGGCAAATGTTTATCCCAATTCTTACCAAAATCTAACACACAAGCTCTCAACATATCTTCTAGTGTTTGTATCGTTCTTTCACTCTGCCCATCAGTCTGGGGGTGATAAGAAGTGCTCATGTCGAGATTCGTTCCCAAAGATCTTTGGAGAGATTTCCAAAAATTCGATGCGAATCTAGGATCTTGATCTAAAATGATCGATACAGGTACTCCATGCTTGCATACAACATTCCCAAGGTATATACGAGTCAGCTTCTCCTGTGAGAACTTCTCTTTAACCGGAATGAAGTGTGCTGATTTGGTCAGTCTGTCGAAAATGACCCAAATCGAGTTGTTTCCAGATGATGTTCTAGGAAGCTTGGTGATAATGTCCATTGTAATTTGCTCCCACTTCCATTCAGGAATCTTTGGCTGTTGAAGTAGTCCTGATGGCTTTTGATGTTCAGCTTTGACTCTAGCACAAGTCAAACATTGAAGAACATACATAGCAATATCAGCTTTCATATTCGGCCACCAGTACAACTTCTTCAAATCATGGTACATCTTATCAGATCCCGGATGAATGGAATACTTAGATTTATGGGATTCTAACATAATCAAATCTCTTAAGCCTCCAAACTTAGGTATCCACATACGACCTTTTAAGCATTTCACTCCATCAACTCTAACCTCTAAAGGATCTCCTTCTCCTCGGAACCCTTCATTAACAAAATTTTCTTTCTTACAGGCTTCTATTTGCGCATTTCTAATTTGCTCAGGCAATTTATTGTGCACGGTCAAGACTAGAGAACGTACCCTGATAGGCTCTCTATCTTTCCTGCTTAATGCATCGGCAACAACATTGACTTTTCCTGGGTGATATTTTATATCACAATCATAATCACTTACCAACTCTATCCGTCTTCGTTGCCTCATGTTCAATTCCTTCTGGTCGAGAATATACTGTAGGCTTTTGTGATCGGTGAATACCGTACACTTGGTGTCATACAGATAATGTCTCCACAACCTAAGAGCAAAGACTACAGCTCCTAACTCAAGATCATGAGTAGTATAATTCTCCTCATTCTTCCTTAATTGCCTAGAAGCATAAGCTATCACTTTTTCTCGCTGCATCAAAACAGCTCCATAACCTCTAAGAGATGCATCACAATACACTACAAAATCTTCACTCCCGTCGGGTAATGATAAAATTGGCGGACTACATAATTTTTGCTTCAATGTCTGAAATGCTCCATCTTCATCACTTCCCCAAACGAAAGGTTTATTCTTCTGGGTAAGCTTAGTCAAGGGTTTAGCTATTAAAGAAAATTCTTTAATGAATCGCCTATAATAGCCATCCAATCCTAAGAACTGTCGCACTTCCGTTGGCGTTGTCGGTGCAGACCAATTGTTAATAGCTTCAACTTTTGCAGGATCAACATGAATTCCATCCTTGTTAATCACATGACCAAGAAATTGCACAGAATTTAACCAAAAATCACATTTCGAAAACTTAGCATACAACCTTTCATCCTTTAACAAACTTAAAATAATCCTTAAATGTTCTCTATGTTCATCTTCATTCTTAGAATAGATTAGAATATCGTCAATAAACACAATCACAAATTTATCCAAGTAGGGCTTGCACACTCGATTCATTAAATCCATGAAAACTGCAGGTGCGTTAGTCAACCCAAATGGCATTACTTGAAATTCATAGTGTCCATAACGAGTTCTAAATGCATTTATAGGAATATCTTCTTCACGGACGCGAAGTTGGTGATATCCTGACCGCAAATCTATCTTAGAATACACACTAGATCCTTGTAGTTGATCAAACAAATCATCAATCATGGTAAAGGATATCGATTTTTAATTGTCAACTTATTCAGTTCCCTATAATCAATGCACATACGGAAAGATCCATCCTTCTTCTTAACGAACAAGACTGGAGCTCCCCAAGGCGACGAGCTCGGTCGAATAAAACCTTTATCAGACAACTCCTTAAGTTGTTCAGATAACTCCTTTAATTCAGAAGGGGCTAATCGATAAGGCGCACGTGCCACCGGTGCAGCACCAAGAATTAAATCGATTCGAAACTCTACTTGCCTTATCGGTGGAAGTCCGAGTAAATCTTTAGGAAATACCTCAGGAAATTCACAAATAATAGGTACATCTTCCAATCGTTTCTCCCTAGACTCATTCCCGGTCACTTGAGCTAAGAATAACTCACAACCGTTCCTGATGTACTTTTGGACTTTAATACATGAAACGATTTTAAAACGGGATTCACCTCGATTACCATCAATTACTAACGTCCTATTCCTAAGAGGAATCTTAACCTTCTTTTCTCCACATAAAATAGTAGCATTATTCAACGACAGCCAATCCATACCAATAATAATATCAAAACTACCTAATTCTATCAACATCAAATCAATCGGAAAGGAATAGTTCAAGAGATTTAGAGAGCATCCTTCTAATAGCTTATTAGTTTTCACTAATTTACCATCAGCCAATTCTAGCTCGTAACTGGTATTTATCTCAACAGGTTTAATGTCAATAAGGGCACTAAATTTAGTGGATACAAAGCTCCTATCAGCACCCGAATCAAATAAAGCAACAGCATAATGATTGTTGAGTAAAAATGTATCGATAACGACATTCGGATCCTCTTTCTTCACCTCGACTGTTCCAAGTTGATAAACACCACCCTGGGGGTTTCTTCCAGGTACAATCGCTTTCAACATGGGGCATTCCGATTTCCTATGACCTTTTTCATTACAGTTGAAGCAAATGGTTCCCTTCTTACACCTTTCAACCTTCTGTCCAAGCTTTCTGCAATTTCGGCACTTCCTGCAGTCGCCAGCATGCCTCTTATTGCCACACTTAGGACATCTATCATCGTTGCGCGGTGTGTTGTTGGTAAGAGCATTTGCATTCCCCTTTCTCTGGTTCTGACGACGATTGAAATTCTTCCTATCATCACCTCTATCTACACGATCACCATCACCTTTTCTTTTCTCACCAACGCGGGCTTCATATTCCCTATCCTGAATTATCTGTCCAATGAGTTGGTAAGCCATTCGAACAACATCATCAATGGTCAGTGGTTTCGATGATGTCACGTCCCCCCCGGATATTCTTGGTCAACCCTTTAATATATTGCTCAATTCGGATCTCTTTGGGTTCCACCAATCGAGGACACAACAAGGCCAACTCATGGAATCGGTTTTTGTAACTATCAATGTCCACACCTTTCATTCTCAAATGAATCAACTCTTGTTCTAACCTAATGATCACACTACGGGGAAAGAATTCCAAAGTCATCCACTTCTCAATTTCAGCCCAAGGAGTAGCATTAGCAACATCAATACCCATGAAAGCAATTCTCTCGTTCCACCAAGTCAACGCACGACCTCTAAGAGTAGCCATAGCAAAATCACTTTATCTTCCTCCTTACACTTACTAATCTGAAACACCGACTCAATCTTCTCAATCCACTGGCTTAATCCTACAACACCTTCAGTTCCATTAAAAGGTAGAGGTTCACACTTCATGAACGTCACATAAGTACAACCACCAACTTCAGGTGCATTAGTTCCAATTCCTCCTATATTTCCTCTAGCATTAGCATTCACATTATTAGCATTCACATTCACATTAGTACCACCAATTCCACTAACGTTAGCTCCACCACCGCCAGCTCCACTACCACCAGCTCCACTACCACCAACTTCATTTCTAGCATTTGCCATAAATCCAGTCATAGATGCGGTAACTTGCTCCGTAATAATCCTACGTACATCATCCTCAGTCACAGCTTTCTTAGGAGGCATAGTTCTATAATTTCACAATTTCAAAGTATTAAGCATTCACCCAACAAGGATTCATATAATATGGATTGAATTCATAATCAAGATACAAATAAGGCACAATATGGAATTTAAGACAAGATACATATTTCATTGGATTTGAAACAAAAACATTGTCTTAATTTACATCCCATATCAAAGTTTCTAGCACTATACATACTCAAAATTTGTGCCAGGTCTACTACTAACAAGTCGGTTAAGTCAAAGTTACAAAAGGTACAAAAGATACAAAGGTCACTACCAAACACAGACTGGTCTACTGAGAACCGCCAGATGGTCCATCATCCATCGTCTTCTGTATCTTTGTCGGACGATCACTAGACACATCTTCAGCTGGGCGCTTACGGATCACTCCTCTTTCAACCATGTCACCATAATATCTACTATTCCAACCCACAGATATATTCAACTCCTTCTCAGCTTTCTCACGCATCGCACGAGCTACATTCAACTGAATCTCCATAGAATTCACCTTTTTCTTCATAGCAGCAAACTCACCACTTTCTAACACAGATAACCTCCTAAAAGCCTCATTCAAACCACGCTCTACATCAGTCAAATCCAAACTAAGCAATTCCCGCTCTTTCTCACCAACCTTAGTCTTCGACTCCAAATAAGCAACATGAGTCTGAACAACACCTAATCCAATCTCTGTCATACTACTCTGAGCACGGGAAGCATCTAAATCACGTCTCAAGGCCCATGGTGCAAGACCATCCATATGAGTAGCCTCTCTAACACTAGACGACTCTCCTATCACACGTCTACGAGTAGAAATACCATCAGTACCGTCAGGTGCATTATCATCCTCATCATCCTCTGATTCAGAATCAGATTCAGACGATTCAGACATTTCATCTCTAGGTAGCTCAACCTCAGAATCAGACAAATAAACTGGTGGGGGTAAGGGCTCGCCCTCTGGAACATCATAAGGGTAAATAAGCTCGGCTTCCACATCATCATCAACCTCATCGTCTATAGCTATATCCTCCTCGACATCCTCGTCGTCAATCTCATCATCTATATTATCTATCCCAATCTCATCGTCATCATTCTCAATATCAACATTATCAATCTCATTCTCTACCATATCAACCTGAGGGGCAATCTGATCTCCTAGTCCTATCTCGGGCTCGGGATCCTCAAATGGTTCCTCCTCATCATCATCCATATCATAATCTACTAAGTCTAAATAAGGATCATCATCTACATTAGGTTCGGGAATATCATGGTTCTCTACAGGAATATTAGGGTCAGCCATGACAATCTGCAATTATATATATATCTCGTATAAGGATAACATACTTATTAAACAATTACATACTGGAATCACGATATATACATATATATATATATTAAATTATATATATCAAAATATATATCTTCTCAATAGGGCTTGTTGGTAACGTCGGAGATCTTTGGCACCGTTATAGTCAAAAGATTTTTCAAATATTTTCTCAAATGTTCATAGTTAAAAGATTTTGAAAAGTTTTGCTCAAAACTTTGGTTTTTAAAATCTTTCGTTCTCTATAACGAGAGCTCTGGTACCAAACTGTAACACTCTCAATTTTCGTATCGGTACAGCGGAAGGGTCTATTAGAGTGTTACGGGATAGCACAATAACTCCAATCATAGACAACACATAAAAATGGTTGTACAAGGTTCAACATACATTCATTCGATAAAAAGTTTTAAAGTGTACAACAGGTCCCAAATTATACAGGTCATAAGTTTACAAAACATAGATCAAATGAACATTTGTATTATTATGTGGGCCATCAGAGTCGATCTCCATCTGGATTACCTTCAAGCACCTGAGATAAAAACATGTAAAAATCATAACAGCGAATGCCGAGTGAATTCATAGAGTTTAATAAAACCGTTATATAAAACAATCGTTGAAATCAGAACACAAGTATAATATCAGAAGTAAGTCCTCGTATTGCTAGTCAGACAATATATATATCAAAGCATACATCTTAAACCGTCCATGAGACCGTAGCCTTAATATTACCATTATAGGTAATATTATTATCGTTATTCATATCGTTATTGGATCACATTAGATTCATTTGGATTATTATTAGCCGCATGACATTGTTACCTTACTATCACAAACAACGGACCGCGAACCAGACGAACAATTTGCCCATCTAAGTTAGCGTGTCGTCACAAAAATCACGCTATGTAAATCTTCTCATACATAAATTCGCTTACCAATCAATGTGGTACGACGGAGATCAACCGTCAAGGCGCGAACTAGGGTGATCGTCCCAAAATAGTACTATCATATGCATAAGCGTCTACCAAATCCCGGGAGTTCACAATTCATGCTAATGTGACTTTGAGTGACATAACTTAACTACTAATAATCCTTTTTATCTCTTTTATTGGGTCATCGCATCATTCGGGTCCATATCATTAAGCATACCATCGGGACTACTTGTGTTCTATTTTATCAAAAACTAGCATGTTATCTCCCTTACGGGTTTACAAATCATTTTATAAAACATTTAAAAGAGTGCGAGGCTATGAACTCACGTTGATAATGAAAGGTGGTTTATCGGCTACGGGCGTGCTTCGGTCACGGAAACCTATATAAATAATAATCGGTCTTAGAATTTTATCCAATGACTTTATCAAAATAACAAATATACATATGATGATTTTGTACATATGATGATGATCATGTGGGTTTATATATTCTTATTTACTCATTTTAGTGTTTATGTATTGGTAACTTTTTACTAGTTTACTAGTTTTACCTATTTACATGTTTTAGGTCCAATAAGCCTATTATAAGTTCATTAACTTGTATTAATCTATTTTATACTTGTATTATCAGTATTTATACTTTGCATGTTGGGCCCAAATGGGTTAAGCCCAATAAGTAATTTTTATAAGTGTTTAACTTATTTAGTTAAATTATTAGTCCAAATATGCTAACTTAGCTCGTTAATGTCCGTATGTCATATAGTTCGGGTTTTATCGATTTTTACTTGTATTAGGTACTTATATATCAGTATATGACTTTTAAAAACTTTACATTAGACGGGTTTGATCGTCTAAGTTTTAATTGGCGAAAAACGTTAATTTTACGGTAATATCCGAAAAAGTCGTAAAAATCATGTTTATAGTTTTTATAACTTATAAATCTTATTCAACTACCATTTTTATAAACTGTCCATTTATTTAACCTTATACATATTTATATAAATGAAATTTATAAGTTAGTGGGTTTTAATTCACATTTTATACTATATTAGTTTGAGTGCTTATATAATACTATTAAACATTAATTCTTCAAAATCTGATTTTTAGTTTCATCTTTACCATTTTTATCATATCTTGAGTTTTATAAGGAGATAGAAGCTCATTTTTGGATGGCGTAAACTTCATATTATGTGCTAAAAATAAGTTAGCTATAAATACTGCTCATTCCATGCCTAACTATCCTTAACAGTCCCTACAAAACAGACTATTCAGATTGGTACACTAATCTTCTTTTGATCATATCTCACTCATTTTGATGATTCCATTGCATGGCCAACTCTCACATGTGTATGACATCTAACACTTACTGTAAATGGATTCCACCATGCGATTTTATCAGTTTATAACTTGGTTTCTTACTGTTTTCATACAACGAACAATTTAAGCAAGATTTTAGCCTTGTTTCTTATGGTTTTTCATCTTTTTAATCATATTTATCAATACTTAATCCCCACACAACATTTTTATCATCATATATTCATCATATACATCTACAATAAGAAATAAAATACATTTGATCTTTACAAAAATAACAAGAGAAATGGAAAGGATGATCTTCTTTACCAACCAAGATTATATCTTGTTTTTGGATGACAATAACTTGATGAACACCAAATATATCTCCAAGATCATCAACCACCAAGATAGTTTGTTGATAAATAGTACTAGGACCCAAGCAAATCACCTTCTTTGTTGTTAATATGGCCACTAATCAATCAAGGCTTCAAGGTTTCTCCATAATATGGCTTGATAACATGAGATTTGTGGCTAGAAAAAATCAAATGGTGGTGTTGGATGGTGAAGTGGGACGGCAATGAGAGGTGGGAGAGAGTGTGTGTGAGTTGTTTTGCATGTGAAATGGAATTAAATGGTAAGTTTAGTGGTTTTGCTAGTTTTGGTGGGATGAGTTAGCTTTCATGTGAAGCTAAGCTTACATGTGTAAGCTAGCTAAGTGTAAGGATGCCACATCATGGATGTGGTGTCCTGTTTGGCCGTCCCATGTATTAGTGGGGTGGTTAAACTTGTTTTGTCCCATCCCGCTAATTTACGGGTATTCCTCGATTCTAGTTTCCTCGATTTGCATGCCCTCGGGCCGTTTTACGAAAAACGTTTTTATAAATTATGAATCAACGGCACAAAACGAATCTAATAAAAATTGTCTCATCAAAAACGAAGTTCAAAAACATAAATACGTAATCCTAAGGTTTCCGGTTTAGTCGTAAAGGACGCTAAATTATACACGTAAGCCCAAATTTAAATCCGTAAATTGTGAGTTCATCAACCAACACAAAAATAAGTTTCAAAATATTATACGAGAAAATAATTCACTACCTGAAAATGTTAGATTGTCACAGTACGTAACCTACTTCATTACAATGCATTAAAATTAAACTGTAATGTAGTAGAAATAAAACTGCAATGTAGTAAATCATGCATATGAACAACACGAGTAACCTACTGCATTAAACACATTAGAATTTAAACCTTAATGTAGTAGAAA
Source organism: Glebionis coronaria (assembly GCA_025667525.1). NCBI lineage: Eukaryota > Viridiplantae > Streptophyta > Magnoliopsida > Asterales > Asteraceae > Glebionis > Glebionis coronaria. The sequence continues at coordinate 229,740,196 of CM046880.1, forward strand.
TAAAGTTTTAATGCATTAAATCATGCATATGAAGAATGTACGTAACCTACTTCATTATAATGCATTAAAATTAAACTGTAATGTAGTAGAAATAAAGCTGCAATGTAGTAAATCATGCATATGAACAACACGAGTAACCTACTGCATTAAATGTATTAGAACTTAAACCTTAATGTAGTAGAAATAAATTTTTAATACAATAAATCATGCATATGAAGAATGTATGTAACATACTTCATTACAATGTATTGAAATTAAACTGTAATGTAGTAGAAATAAAACTGCAATGTAGTTAATCATGCATATGAACAAAACGAGTAACCTACTGCATTATATACATTAGAACTTAAACCTTAATGTAGTAGAAATAAAGTTTTAATGCATTAAATCATGCATATGAAGAATGTACGTAACCTACTTCATTAAAATGCATTGAAATTAAACTGTAATGTAGTAGAAATAAAGCTGCAATGTAGTAAATCATGCATATGAACAACACGAGTAACCTACTGCATTAAATGCATTAGAATTTCAACTTTAATGTAGTAGAAATAAAGTTTTAATACAGTAAATCATGCATATGAAGAATGTACGTAACCTACTTCATTACAATGCATTAAAATTAAACTATGATTTAGTTGAAATAAAGTTGCAACGTTGTAAATCATGCATATGAACAACACGAGTAACCTACTGCATTAAATGCATTAGAACCTAAACCTTAATGTAGTAGAAATAAAGTTTTAATGCATTAAATCATGCATATGAAGAATGTACGTAACCTACTTCATTACAATGCATTAAAATTAAACTGTAATGTAGTAAAAATAAAGCTACAATGTAGTAAATCATGCATATGAACAACACGAGTAACTTACTGTATTAAATGTATTAGAAATTAAACCTTAATGTAGTAGAAATAAAGTTTTAACGCATTAAATCATGCATATGAAGAATGTACGTAACCTAGTTAATTACAATGCATTAAAATTAAACTGTAATGTAGTAGATATAAAGCTGCAATGTAGTAAATTATGCATATGAAAAACACGAGTAACCTACTGCATTAAATGCATTAGAACTTAAACCTTAATGTAGTAGAAATAAAGTTTTAATGCATTAAATCATGCATATGAAGAATGTACGTAACCTACTTCATAACAATGCATTAAAATTAAACTATAATGTAGTAGAAATAAAGCTGTAATGTAGTGAATCATGCATATGAACAACACGAGTAACCTACTGCATTAAATGCATTAAAATTTAAACCTTAATGTAGTAGAAATAAAGTTTTAATACAGTAAATCATGCATATGAAGAATGTACGTAACCTACTTCATTACAATGCATTAAAATTAAACCGTAATGTAGTAGAAATAAAGCTGCAATGTAGTAAATCATGCATATGAACAATAGCAAATATCCTACCACGTCACAGTGCAATTTCTACCAAATCTCAGGCATACTTTATCACTTTTACAAATAACTTTTACTGCATTACTGTTACGTTTTACTACATTACTTTATATCCTACTGCGTCACATATATGTTTCTACCGCATTGCAGTTACGATCTACTACATTATTGTATATCTTACTGCATCACAATATGAATTAAAGCATCACAGTTAGAACTAACGCATCACAGTTATAGAAAATCATATAGACATTTTATCAAACACCTAGTATGCATGTTTCATATATACTCTTTCAACTATTTTTTCTCTCAAAATTCGTTACGAAAGTAGTAAAAACAAAGATCAATATACCGTATTCATCAACGATAATTAAATAGAACATAAAAAAGCTTACTTTTAAAGTTTTTGGTCGAATCTAAACATATACCAACTGGGGAACGGTTGTTAACATGACGCTGGTGGTGCGATGGTGAAAGTACGATGGACAGAAGGTGGTGCGATGGTGAATCAACATAAAGAAATAGGGTTATCAAATCAAACCGTTGAATCTTTGAATGAACAAGTCGGGGGAGGTGGTGGTTAGTGGTGGCGAAGGTGGGGAAGACGATGGACCAGGCGGGGAAGGTGGTGGTTCACGATGGAGAAGATGGTGGAGAAAATAGTGGAGAAGATGGTGGTTGGTTACTGTGGAAATGAAATAGTCGATCCAAATGTGTGTGTGAAAAAACGTAGATTATAAAAGTTTAAGAAAATTGTTGAAAACGACCCATGAAGTTTTATAAATTATAAAAAGACACCATTTTTTTGAAAAAAGGGGGACGCATGGCAGCATGTGGTTCCACCTCATTTATTTTATTTTAAAAATTATTTTATTTTATCCCAACTCTATATGTATATATATATATATATATATATATATATATATATATATATATATATATATATATATATATATATATATATATATATATATATATATATATATATATATATATATATATATATATATATATATATATATATATATATATACGCATATATATATATATATATATATATATATATATATATATATATATATATATATATATATATATATACGTATATATACGTATATATATATATATATATACGTATATATATATATATATATATATATATATACGTATATATATATATATATATATATACGTATATATATATATATATATATATATATATATATATATATATATATATATATATATATATATATATATATATATATATATATATATATATATATATATATATATATATATATATATATATATATATATATATATATATATATATATATATATATATATATATATATATATATATATATATATATATATAGGGTATGGATACATTAAAAAGTCCCTTAAAATAAAAAGTATAGGAAGGATTATAGGAGTGACATGTGTCACTTAGGCACATCATCATGCCACATAATCATGACACCTCAACACCTAAAAAATTTCGAATTTAAAAAAAAAAAATTCGTATATATTTTTTTGGAAAAAAAAATTTCGAAATAATTTTTTCGAAATTTTTTTTTTCAAATTTTTTTTTCCGAGATTCTTTTTTTCGGAAATTTTTTTCGATTTTTTTAAAAAAAATGATCTACTGCATCACAGTTATTTGTTTGCTGCATCAACTTAATAAGTTAATGCATCAAATAATTAGTTACTGCATTAAGTTCGGTGATGAACTATAATGCAGTAATTTATTACTTTGATGCATTAACTTATTAACATAATGCATCAAAATATAAAATTGCGATGCAATAGATTATCTTTTGTTTTATATAAAATTTTTTAAAAAAATAATCTACTACGTCACAGTTATATGTTTGATGCATCAACTTAAGAAGTTAATGCATCACTGTAATTAGTTACAACATTAAGTTCGGTGATGAACTATAATGCAATAACTTACTACTGTGATGCATTAACTTATTAACATGATGCATCAAAATATATAATCGCGATGCAGTAGATTATCTTTTGTTTTATTTAAAAACTTAAAAAAAAAATTGAAATATATTTTTTCGAAAAAAAATATCGAATTTTTTTTTCGAAAAAAAATATCGAAATCTTTTTTTCGAAAAAAATTTTAAAAAAAATCGAAAAAAAAATTTCGAAAATTTTTTTTTCGAAAAAAATTCGATTTTTTTTTCGAAAATATTTTTTTTGAAAAACATTTTCGAATTTTTTTAAAAAAGAAAATTCAAAAATTTTAAAATAATGAGGTGTTATCATTATGTGGCATGGTGATACGGCATAGTGACACATGTCACTCTCACAATCCTTTATATACTTTTTATTTTAAGACCCCTTCTCATTTTACCCTATTCCTATATATATATATATATATATATATATATATATATATATATATATATATATATATATATATATATATATATATATATATATATATATATATATATATATATATATATATATATATATATATATCTAATTTATATATAACAGGAAAAGTTTGACACGTCATATCCACGTGTCACTTGCTATATATCACGTAACAATCACTTGCTATATATCACGTTCCCATAAACTCTTCCCCGACCTCTATTCCTTTTCCAAAACCCTAAACTCAACCCCACAAAAATCAGTCGCAATACAAACCGATCCATCAACCGCTAACCAGTTAAATCAATTAACAAGATATTCAAGATTTGAGATTCATATTATGTTTTTTTATAAGTGAATTTGTCTACCCAATAAGGTGGAGGTTTTTCAGTTAATACTATGTGAAGCGATTTAGTTGGTCTATTCATGTTTGGTTTATGTCATTACTTTCACGTTGCAGACATTCATGATGTTCGGAAGAATACCTAAGGTATGATTCAAGATAACGACTTAATGTGCTTAATGAAATAGACGTAACTGACACTTTAAAATTTGAGCACTTAAAGGTAAAATTGATTTTGCAAAGGTACATGTGCCACTCTCTATTAGGGTGTTTAATAAGTGCTTCCTATTCACAACCAAATAGGTTCATATCCGTTTTGCAGTAGATCAGCAAGTTTAAAGTATGTATGAAGGTTATGCCATGTTCTTGCTTAGTGTTTAACATTTTAGTTTTTTTTAGCTTAGTGTTCCTTTTCCGTAAGAAATTGTGTACTATTGGGGACGTTTGGATTGTATTTTAACAGTGATTGTCATATGGAATAACTAAACTCAAATAATCAATTGTAAGAACTCAACATGCTCCAAACAGACCAGACAATATATGATATCCAAATGATAGTTCATATATCGTTTATACTCTGACTAAGCTTCACTTCTATCTATAATTACTGATTGACCCGCTATGATGTAATATTTTGGAATCATTCAGTAAACTTTGAGGTGACATCTTCGATAACAATATAAACTGATACTGTCATGGATGTTGAGGTTGCTAAATCTTCAATTTCTTGCAAAAACAAGCATTCATACTTTGGTGATTAGTACAGACACATAACCAAAGAAAGGTAGTAATATTATTATACAACTTCATCGTTTGTACTTTGACAAAGCTTCCCTTTTAGCTAAAATAACTTATTTGACCCGTTATGATGTGCAGCCTGTATTCTTTGGCGTTGAGCAGCCATAAAACCTTAGAGCTTTTTTCTTATGTGCAGAGGTAAATATACGAAAACTTTTTTATATCCGGTTGATTGCTACTGCTAGAATGGTGTTTATACCTATGGTTCTTGCTAAACTTTATGTATTAACAATATATGCAGGTGCTGACATATAGCCGGACATAACTAGCGGTGGTTGAGAATGTAATGACACGCGAAACTTCCATGGGTCTTAGAGTAAGTATAGTCATCTCTATGCATTTTATTTGCTTTTTAATGAAACAATACCTTCTTAATCAGTCTGTTTAATAAAAAAATCCCTTCCTGATTAGTTATTATCACTTTTACCATAAACTTGCTGATCTTTGTCAATGCACCTCAACTATTATTTCACAGCAATGGCCAACCTGTCTGGACTTGATTAAAGTCTCAGAAACACAAAAAGCAGCCTAGCCACAAATGTTAAGACTCTTTTTACCATCATCAATAGCTCAACAATCGTATAGCTCACAAATGTTATGAGGACTCAGACACATTACAATGCAAATTCAAAGTCTAAACATTGTAATAGTGTTGTGGCTCTAAACTATTCGTGTTCTGAATTCAAATGTTTTCTTTTTTGTTTCATAGGAAAGGGGCGCACTAAATATTATTTTTACCTTATGGAGGTTCGTTCTTATATTAATGTACTCATAAGTTATGGAGGTTCATCTTTAGTTAATAAGCGATAAGCCTTCTGTATATAAGCTGAAACAAACACCCCTTTATGAGCTTATTATGATTTAATCGTGGAAAATAAGCCAGAAAAAATGAACCATAGAAAATGGAAGCATCTGGTGTGCCTGATCTACTGTCATTTTATTATTTATGGCTACTATGGAATTAGTTCTCAGTTTTAATATGAGAATAAGAACGATATATATTGGAAAATTTTGACTACTAATCTTTTGTATTAAATTAAACTCTTTACTATCGACATTTAAAAGAAAACTATTGTGCTAAAACCATGATAAGAGCATACCTTTTAAGAAGTACTTTTGTTAGTTTCCTGTAGAGGATATGTAGTAGTATATTTTCCAAGGCAGCTCCAACGATCCAAGGTGGTATCATCACCAAGTTTGTTGGTGAACAATCGCGTCTGGCCCGTAAGAAAATATAATGGTGAAAAGCTGATTGTTGTTCCAAGAAGAGGTTTAACTATATATCTAAAGCGACTTTTCTACAGTAAGCTGATTTTCCCTTGCCTCTACGAGATTAGTACCTTATATAAATGCTCAAGATCTTAAATTGGTTTGGTTGCTGCATGTGGGATGCTTTTCATACTAAGAAGACTTCTGAACTTACGAAACAAGGTCTTGAAAGGTAAAGCAAATATCTTTATTGCTATGCTAAATCCTTTCCCTGAGTTTCCAGTATCATTTATATGGTTAATCGTTTTTTTGAAATAAGGCGTTTCATCAAAATATATTATGCAAAATTAACATTATCCAATTTTTCTTTTTCAGTATAAGGTCATGTTCACACAAACAACCAGTTTCATGTTCAACACTTTCTTCGTAAGATCGAAAGTGAGTTGTGTATTAGACAGCGAGTGATTCTTGCAGGTTTTCAAAGAATCTCTTTACTTTCTTGATCAATTCACATCAACTTTCCCTGAAATACATTGTAGTCTTTTGTAAGTTATCGACTATCATCATCCTGCTATTTTACATATAATCCACTTCTTTTACATATGCTTCATTATTTAGTGTGTATAAATAGTTATACAATAACATGTATACTTATATATACATGATTTGCTTATAAATGGAAATTCGGTATTGTTTTAATGTCTTTTTCTCACTAAAACTTCCTCAAAGTGTTTCAAGAATGAAACTGACTGTGGGTCATCAACTGATATTTATTACATAGAACAAAATTATCTAAGTTGAGGATAGTTTTACATATTCAATAATAGATGGTTTTTGTAAAAATGTTGCATCATTTTCTTTCTCAAAATTATAACCAGTTGCTTTTAGATGTTTTGAGATGCAGTTCGTTCTGAAAAGTAGGTTTAGTTGGTCATTAGATGCAGTTTAACGATTAAGGATAAACGTCTTAGCAATTGGAGGTTACCTTGATGCCGATGTAGCAGATACTTAGATCCGCATTAGCTATTCCCAATGCTCAGTTTTGCTAATGGGTCAAATTGTCGTCTTTAGTATGTGTTATTGCTGATTGGGTCACCTAGTAAGAATATTGACTATACAACAATTAACATGCCAGACGTGACTAAAAACTATGTTATTAACTATTAGAATTTTTAACTAATTGGCCTTGGGGTTCATCAAACTTGACACTAATCATCGCTTGCTGATATTATTAGCAAAATATTTAAAGTAGAATAATGCAGCAGAATGTATCACTTTCATTTCCGAGATTATATAAGAAGATTTGGCTAAATTCATGTTGTTCATTTGTTCTCATTATGTTGTTTATGTGTCATTAGCGTCAAGTTTGATGCTCCTCAACGTTGTAGTTTCTTTGTACTAATTATGAGTGGATGTAATCCCCCGCCATTTGCGTTGATGGTCCTCTATGTCTACATGCCTTTGATGGCGATAAGATGCTAAACCCATAGGATTCCTAACGGATGGCTTCAATGTATTCGTGGTCTTGCAAAAGGCCAGTTTTCGGTAACGAACTTTATTTTCTTACTGATATAATGATATATGTGGTTATAACACTTTAATGAATTTCGATTTTAAATTGTTTCATGATACAGGAGTTACAAAAATAGTTTTGCATGGGATGATCTTTGTGAAGATGATTTGATTATGCCTGCTAATGGTAACAAGTATGTTCTCAAAATGTCTGAGCTTGTCGAACAATCTAATTCAGGTGCTGTACAGGTACAAGATAATTAGACTTTTGCTTAATGGAGAAATAAAGCAAATATGAAGCAGAACGTTATGATTATGATACATACATCGTACTATTTATAACCAAATATGAACAACAGGGGTTATAAGCAAGAAGTTTACATATAGAGTACTATTTATGGTTCTATATATCAGCAAAAAAAGTAAAAACAAAGGGTATGTGTTCGAATGTGAGGCTACTGTCCAAGTTTATTCAAGATACTTAAGGCTTAGAGCCAATATTTTTATATAACCTTATTTTTACTAACTTTATGATTATGATTATGATCAACTCTTCAAATTATTCTACTTTACAAATTATTAGTTTTGGCTTTGTAAATTAGTGCTACCACTGAAAAGTGAAGTGATGGTGACTGTGGCAGACAAAGCTTTATGATCAACTGTGATTTATGGTTCTTATTGTTCACACTAACTTTGTGTTGCTGCGTTTGATGTGCAGAAAGATGGAAAGGAAAAGTGATTGATTTTTATGGGTAGATATTCGTGGTCTAAGGTATTCATGTCTCATGAACATGATATCAAGCTTCAGGTTAGGGTTTCCTTTAATTTCATGTGTTACCAAAGCAGTGTGGTCCAGGATAGGAAACTCAGTATAGTAAAACTCAAAATTTTCAGTATTCTCGGTATAGTTGTGACATTGATAGTTTTAAAGAAAAGTAAAGTGATAGTACATTCTGAAAATACTTTAATAAATTAAGTTCGTCTGTGGGGTGATTTGGCGTGTTCGAATAAGAATATTTTACATTCTGAAAATTTGTAGTCAAATGTCACTATAATTTCACCCACGAATATGAGTCCACACAAGGTTTTCAGAAATTCGTTATTAAGCTTCCTAATAACTGAGATTTTCTATGTTGAAAAAGTTCGTTTTCTCGGTATCTCTTCGAATTGATCTCTGGTTAATTGTGCAACTCAGTTGTTCTTGGTGAATCAAATAAAAGAGGTGTCGTTGTCTAAAACTAATGAAAAGCAAAAACTTGAAACAAAATAAAAATAAAGTAAAGACGATAAGAAGAAACAATGAAATATTAAAACTTAACGGGAAATAAATGACGAGAAATTAAAGGTAATAAAAGTAAATGACTCAAATTAAAACTTACATAGAAAGGAAAGCAAGTAAAAGTGCAAGTAAAGAAAATGGCGGGAAAAATAGAGTTTAAAAACTGAAAACTAAAAATTCAATAAAAAGCTATTCGGAATGTTTGAACTATGCGGAATAAGAATGGAAAAACGCCCTATGCGGAATAAAGGTTATGCGGAATAATAAAAAGCTACTCTATGCGGAATAAAATTCTACTTGGAATAAAAACACTATGCGGAAAAAATATGGGCTATTCGGAATATTTGAACATTCCGAATAGAAGACACTACTCGGAATAATCTAATATTCCGAATAGAAAACTCTATTCGGAATAATCAGACATTCCGAGTAAGGGTCTCTATTCGGAATATCCAGATATTCCGAATAGGGATTCTATACGGAATATCTAATATTCCGCATAGAAGAATGCAAAGACAGTCTATTCGGAATAATAGAAATATTCCGCATAGAAGGAAAATAAAGCGGCTATTCGGAATATTCTGGGCTGAAGAACAGTAACGAGAAACTTGAGAAAACAGTAGATGAACTAGAACACGAATCTGACCAAATCTAACCAAAACAAACCTAAAGATTAAACCAAAACAACCAATAAACATGAACTAACGATAATTAATCGAAACAAATCATCAAAACTAACAAACAAAGCCAAATAAATCAAAACCCACTTGATTGAAAATAAGAAAACTCAAGAACATGAACACAAAGATTAAGAACAAATTAACAAGAAAGGATGAAGATGATGAATTAAAAGCTTAATTAAAAAGTAAAGATTCAATAACAAAAGCTTAAACACAAATCAATCTAGAGAGAGAAAGCATAAGTTTAGAGAGAGAAACTACCTACTCCTAATCTAATCCTAAAACTAAAACTAAAACTAACCAACCCTCTCACATGTTGTGAGGGTGGTATTTATAGGAGAGGGGAGTGGTTGGTGGCTTCCTCTTTCTTTCTATCTTGGTCCTCAGTCTTTCAGTCTTTCAGTCTTCTCAAATTCTTCGACTTCTAAGACTTCGTCTTGGGATTTCTTTGAACTCGTCTTGTAATTTCTTCATAATTTAAACCTGAGTTCTTCGGCTTTTTAGTAAACTTTCGTCTTTTGACTTTTTCTTCGATAAATCTTCAGAATTGGTCTTGGACTTCCATTCTTTTTCCACTCTTGATCTTTCAACTTCGTCTTTTGTCTTTTTCTTCAATAAAAGCCCGTGAAAGCCGTGTTTTCTCCACTTTTCACCTTCTCGACCCTGAAACACAATAAAAACACAAACCACGCATAATTCCGCCATTTACGACATAAAATATACGTTTAGGTCCCGTTTTAATGTAATTAAGTGGTAGAAAAGATGGGTGTTTTCACACCTATCAAATCCCCTACACTTAACCATTGCAATGCCCTCATGCAATGCTTAGTGATAAAACAAGGTTTACACTTTCCATCATAATCAACCTACCTTGGCCTTTATTAAACAACTAAGGAAAATCAAAAAGATAGAAAATAAAAAGATGCAACAAGGAAGAAACATGTAAAGAAATCTAAGACTTACATTAGGGCTTGTGTGTCATGAATGTTTATCACCCTCAAGTTTCACGTTCCCCATGCCAAGCTTAAAAACAAGATCATTGTTAGTACAAGTTAGCATAACAAACATTTACTCATGTGGTTCAATTAATCACTTAAACTCCCTTATTCCTACGGGTATCTCTTATATTTTATTTTTGTCTTGAAATGATCATGAAGATGCATTTTTGGACTTATTTCGATAGTTTATTTAGGCTGAAAGCAAGGTAGGACGATTTGATCAATAGTTAGCTAAAGGACAAAATCTCTTAAAACTGCTTCTCGGGATATCAAAAAGTTCATATCTTGGCATAACTTGGTTCACGATTTGAGACCTTTCTCGGGCCGATATTTGGCATGTACTTCATACTTCATATCTTCGAGAGACGTTCTTGAGATAATGGTCTTCTCATCATGATAGAGTTTCTTCACTTGGAGACTTTTGAGGGGTACTCCAACTTTGTTGACCACGACTTCATGATTATTTCTTCAATCTCTAATTGGGATTTTGAGATACAACGATCCGCCTCCTTTTCGGACTTGGATCTATTTATCCTCATACCTTGTTAGGGTCTTTTCGGATAGACTTCTCCATGATCTTTATGGGAGTTGACTGCTTTTCGTCGTGAGTCTTGATCCTTCATATTGATTTTGGGAATAATGCTTTTCACATCACTTTGGATCTTCAGCAATAAAATTGAATCCTCATGCCTTGTTAGGGCCTTTTCGGACTCGCCAATCTTCGCGCCCCGCTTCATAAGTTATGCCTTGGCTATGAACTCTTATCATTACCGAGCAACTTTTAAACGATCTTGGGCTAGAAGCTAAGTAACTTTTCAAATCGTACGACCTTACTTATTGCAGATAAATTATTAGCAGGTGATGGGAGAAAAAGATCATAATTAACTCACATAAGTTAATGAGAGAATACCAAACTTGTAACCAACTCTATCATTTCTCGTCCTCCACAATTTAAAATCTCAAGGAATGAGACTCGTGGATGCTTAGCCTAATAAACCAATTAAGGTCTACATGGTTAAGGATACTAGCTAGAATAAACTTGAATAAGTCTATTCGGGTTGAGTCAAAATAAACGCAACGGGCCTAATATGTCAAAGATATCTAAACTTGCTAAAACCATTTTATTAAAATGCTAGAAAGTAACAAAAATAAAGGAGACTACAACTAGGCCAAAATAGATTAAAAATTTTGAAAAATTTCGAAAAATTGATTTTCCGGTTAAAATGAGGATAAATACAAGGAAAAGGCCACTTAACTTCGATAGAAGTCCCCCTACACTTAATATAAACATTGTCCTCAATGTTTAAGCATGTGGGAGTAAACTCCCCTACACTTAGGACATTGTGCACTTTGTTTAAATTTTGCTAAGGAAGAGACAACTAAAGAGATTCCTATTTTAATATTGAGAAATATAAAATAGTGAATCGAAAAGAGTTTAGGATAGAACCAGGAAGAAAGGAACACAGAATCACGGTTCGTCGAAAGTCAGCAAGAGTGTGTCTTTGAAGCTCTAATCCCTGCATATGATAAGAAAGAGAACAAGAAACACCAACGGGGCTCCCCCCTACACTTATGGTGAAAATAGATAGATAAAAGGGTTGCCTCCCAAAAAGCGCTTATTTTTGTTGACCGAGTCACGAGCCTGACTCGTCCCCGAATTAAATGGTCCATGGGGAAGCCTCGAATGTGATACCGGGATCAAAGACCTTGTCCTCGTTCCCGGAGGACATTAATAAAGGAGAGGCGGGGGGATAAGTCTTGAATGGGAGAAAAACCCTTTCGACATACGAGAAGTATGTGAATTCAAGATCCACGGGAGGTGGGGTGGGTAAAGTAAGCACATTGTCATCCCCCAAAGACAATGGATGTTGAGCACTCGGCAAAGCCGTGAGGGTATCAATTATAGAATTGTCATTGTCACCTCCCGGGTCAAAGCACTCATCCTCATTTCCCGGTATGAAATGAGGAGAGTAAAAGTGATACATCACCCGCTTGGGTGTGCACGTGGTAGGATGAGGTGGCAATATAATATGAGGAGTATGAGAACAATTACCTTCCACCTGCGTCTCTTTTTCAGTAGATTCACGTCTTTCCACCTCTGGGATAGAAGGAGGTATGGCTAACAAAGTATGCTCATTAATAGTAAGAGAAGCAGCGCTATCAATGTCCTCAATCCCTTCGTCAAAGAGCGGATTCACTTCGCTAGATATGTAGGCGTCATCAGAATCAAATAAAGGGTTCGAATAAATCTTGAAAGTTTCATGCAGAACGTCTTCATCGGATAGTGACTCGTCATCACTAGAAGTAAAATCATCATCTTGATCGAAAAGAGGATTAGAGAAAGCCAAAGAATCATCTCCCAAAGTGTTGGTGGAAGGAACATCATCATTAAGAGCGACCTCATCCGTAAGCTCCTCAAAAGTTAGCACATCACAAACCTCATGAAAGAATTTATCAAGACCGAAATCACTAATCTCACTCGAAGTATCACAATCCTTAGAGGCGTTGGGGAAATTGAGAGGAGGGATGACAATAGCACTAGGACATTGAGCAGTAAGATCATTCCAAGAAATAGTAGGCTCATCGTCATCATCATCGTAATAGTATTGATGCACAAGAGGAGGGGTATAATCACTAAGATTAGATACTTGCTCTTGTTGCAGTCGCTTTTCCTCGTCCCTAAGTTCTTTAAGCAAAACAACGACTTCTTGAAGTTGCAAAACAATGGAGTGTGTTTCTTCATTCAAGGTAGTGAGTTGTGGGTCAAGATTAATTTGTTGAGAGGATTGATGATTGAGGGTGTGATGTGGGGGCTCAAAGTGTTGAAAACCTGAATTATAGTAAGGTTGTGGCTCATAGTTGTTCATCGGTTGAGAAGAATTAGAAACCGGGTTTGGTTTATAATAATCCATAGGTGAAGAAAACTGAGGACACGGATTTTGCTCATAATAATTCATTAGTTGATGAAAAATAGGTATCGTGAGGACCCCCACAGTTGTTGCAAACCGGATATAGAGAAAAATCAAGTGCATCTTGTGGATAGCTATTATCATTGTCATAATTGTACCCCGGTTCTTGCCCGTGTCTAGACGGGTATTGAACCGGGCATGAAACATGCCAATGAGAATCGCTTCCACAATAGATGCACGGGGGAACAGGAGGTGGGTTCAAAAAGAGTGAATTAGTCGAGTTGCACAAGGGACAAAATCTGAATTGTGTGTAGTCGATATCGTTTCCGCACCGCTCACATGTACACCATTGACAAGAGTTGTTCCCAGATAATTGTTTTCCACATCGGACGCAATGGACATAAAAATCCATAAAGAAAGATAGATAAGCAAGAAGAATATTTTTGGTGCAAAACTTTGAAAAAGAAATGCTTTTTATGATTTTTCAAATGTTTTTGGATTTTTGAAAAATTTTTTGACAAGAAAAATAACGTTCACAAGTGAACGGATCCCAAAATCCAACGCGTCACTCACAAAAAACCGTCGATCTTCACGAAAAGAGCCGGCAGCGGCGCCATTTTAATAACTGAGATTTTCTATGTTGAAAAAGTTCGTTTTCTCGGTATCTCTTCGAATTGATCTCTGGTTAATTGTGCAACTCAGTTGTTCTTGGTGAATCAAATAAAAGAGGTGTCGTTGTCTAAAACTAATGAAAAGCAAAAACTTGAAACAAAATAAAAATAAAGTAAAGACGATAAGAAGAAACAATGAAAGATTAAAACTTAACGGGAAATAAATGACGAGAAATTAAAGGTAATAAAAGTAAATGACTCAAATTAAAACTTACATAGAAAGGAAAGCAAGTAAAAGTGCAAGTAAAGAAAATGGCGGGAAAAATAGAGTTTAAAAACTGAAAACTAAAAATTCAATAAAAAGCTATTCGGAATGTTTGAACTATGCGGAATAAGAATGGGAAAACGCCCTATGCGGAATAAAGGTTATGCGGAATAATAAAAAGCTACTCTATGCGGAATAAAATTCTACTTGGAATAAAAACACTATGCGGAAAAAATATGGGCTATTCGGAATATTTGAACATTCCGAATAGAAGACACTACTCGGAATAATCTAATATTCCGAATAGAAAACTCTATTCGGAATAATCAGACATTCCGAGTAAGGGTCTCTATTCGGAATATCCAGATATTCCGAATAGGGATTCTATACGGAATATCTAATATTCCGCATAGAAGAATGCAAAGACAGTCTATTCGGAATAATAGAAATATTCCGCATAGAAGGAAAATAAAGCGGCTATTCGGAATATTCTGGGCTGAAGAACAGTAACGAGAAACTTGAGAAAACAGTAGATGAACTAGAACACGAATCTGACCAAATCTAACCAAAACAAACCTAAAGATTAAACCAAAACAACCAATAAACATGAACTAACGATAATTAATCGAAACAAATCATCAAAACTAACAAACAAAGCCAAATAAATCAAAACCCACTTGATTGAAAATAAGAAAACTCAAGAACATGAACACAAAGATTAAGAACAAATTAACAAGAAAGGATGAAGATGATGAATTAAAAGCTTAATTAAAAAGTAAAGATTCAATAACAAAAGCTTAAACACAAATCAATCTAGAGAGAGAAAGCATAAGTTTAGAGAGAGAAACTACCTACTCCTAATCTAATCCTAAAACTAAAACTAAAACTAACCAACCCTCTCACATGTTGTGAGGGTGGTATTTATAGGAGAGGGGAGTGGTTGGTGGCTTCCTCTTTCTTTCTATCTTGGTCCTCAGTCTTTCAGTCTTTCAGTCTTCTCAAATTCTTCGACTTTGTCTTGGGATTTCTTTGAACTCGTCTTGTAATTTCTTCATAATTTAAACCTGAGTTCTTCGGCTTTTTAGTAAACTTTCGTCTTTTGACTTTTTCTTCGATAAATCTTCAGAATTGGTCTTGGACTTCCGTTCTTTTTCCACTCTTGATCTTTCAACTTCGTCTTTTGTCTTTTTCTTCAATAAAAGCCCGTGAAAGCCGTGTTTTCTCCACTTTTCACCTTCTCGACCCTGAAACACAATAAAAACACAAACCACGCATAATTCCGCCATTTACGACATAAAATATACGTTTAGGTCCCGTTTTAATGTAATTAAGTGGTAGAAAAGATGGGTGTTTTCACACCTATCACTTCCTGATATATGGCAATTGCACGATGAAAACTCTAATGCAGTTGCAGCTGTTGAGCTTGATTTGATCGCGTGTTTGGTTTTGGCTCCGTAATATTGAATCAAGGTAACATGAGTCGCTATACTTTTAATTTAGTTAAATAATTAATATTGCTGAGGGTGGTGGGTTGTCGTTTAAGGATGACTGACCAAAGATTCTGATTAAATGAGGCAACGTTATAAGAAAATGTTCACTTTCTTCTTCTTTTTTTTTTGGGTAAAGTGGAGAACCCCGGTAAAATATATTACGCCAAAAAATGTTGAAGTACAACGGATGTAGGTGAAATCCTAACATCACAGCCCGTTACATAGGCAACAACCATGCACACTCTCGTGCAACAACTAAAACCCTACAAAAGAGTGACATGCCACTCTTATGACTACCAAAAAAGTTGTGAAACAATAATAAAAACATACAATCCCATTTCCAACTTATACAACCCCAATCATGCTAAACCTTCCGTCTTTGATATAAGAGTGAAAACTTGGACTTACTAGCTAGCATCCAACCCGATAACATGCATGCTCAGACCGACATACAAGACATCAATGACTAGGGTTCATCACGTGAAAATCACATGCCATACACCCTAACATATGATAGAGCGTCACAATTCCCCTCTCCCCAACCCGCACCTCCACGAGCATTACCAATCTCACACCCACCAACATCGAAAACCACCATTGACCAACCACCAACGCACCAACCTATAACTGAGTAATCATAAGGACCGAAGGTCCCCGTCGTCATACATCGAAACCCAAAGACTAGGGTTTAGAATTGATCATAAACGAGATAATCTCGTTGCCACCAAACAGGTAGGATCATGTTACCTCATAATAAGCCTTATAATGAACATTGTAACCCATGACAACGTGCTGAAAAGCCCAGGATCCATACGCTGAAAAAACCAAACCCTAAGCAAATTAGGGTTTCATCGTAATCCCGCAGCGTCAAGGAAAGGACTGACCAAGTGAAAAACATCACAAGGCCACCCCAAGAGTGAAGACGATCCAAATAAAAATAAGCATTACCCTCAGGATCCACCAGTAACCACCAACCGTCGCATCAAATCCCCGAAAAAATAAAGATAATAACCAGCAAGACCCTAAAAACTAGGGTTTAGGGTTCGATACAGATAAAATCATAGAACGATTTCTTTATTAGAGTATAAGGATAGATCGACTCCACCACCACAAAAAGAACACAACCCTAACAAACGTTTGCATACCATGAAGCATATGGAATATAATCTAAATAATATCAATGGAAACCAAAAAAGGAGACCACAGACATCACTAAGATCAGATCATACGTTAATAGGTAGAGAAACGTGAATTAGAATAGGTTTTGCCGGAAAATAATGGTGGTGGCGGCGCCGGAAATCGCCCCATAGGGAGAGAAAACTAGAAAAAATGTTCACTTTCTAAGTAATGTATGTATATAAACTTTTATTAAGAGTAGAATAGGCCTACATGTATGTAAAATCTAACAAAAATGCTAGAAAGGTTATTATTACTCCCATTATATAATGCTTAAAGCAGCAAGTTTCTGTAACAAGTCAAATGCTGCTGATATCTTTCATTCTGTGTATATTAATAAAGATGGCCGGTAAGAGCTGCAGCGATATTGGACTTTAATAAGTTTTGGGTACTTGCAGGTACATTTGGGATGTCGTTCCTTAGGTAACTCGCATCATTCCACAAGTATTCCGGTATCTATTGAACAGTCCGTTTCTTATGTTGGTCGGGGTTTTGTCCTCGCTCAAGCTTTATCCTATAGGATAGATCTTACTGTAGTCATGATGGAACATCAGATTATAAGCCACTTATCAGAATATTTGTGCTATCATATGTGGTGAAAAAAGGCGTGGTAAGATTACACAAGTTCCTCAAGTGAGTTGGTTTTTATTAATTTTAATGTCTGTTTTGGATATCTTTTCAATATTTTTGGCAGTTTTTGGTTAAAAATTGTAGTAGTCGAAGACTCGAAGTGGTGGATTGGTCTTTACGCAACCGCGTCATGTGGTTGTGCCAGCAACAATAAGGCGTGTGGCTTATCAGCTTGGTCCAACCTTGATTTCTTTCTAAAAAATAGTTCTACGCATAGGTATTTAGCAACAAATTCCAAAGCAAAGTTCCTTGAAATCATTGACGCTACGTATTTATATTAAATATATGTCAAAGATCTTGCATGGTCTTCAAATCCTTTCTCTTCAGTTTTTTATATGTTTATCATGTACTCTGTATCTGTGAGTAGAGAAATTAGTTTTTTTCCCCATTTTTTCCTCGTGTGAAAATACTACGTATGAAAAAGAGGAAAGGATCAGAGATTCAACGATATGAGGTTTGTCAGTTAAAAGAATAGGGAGTCTATAACGTGTATGTTTCGTAATAAGAGAAAAAAGGCCACTCGATAGCTTTTTTTTTCTGAATTGAAGTCAACATAAGGATTGATCATATATTTCTATAAAATAATAATGAGAATGAGAAAAACGAGTAGCATAAGGCCATAGATATTGTATACCTGCTGACCAAGAAAAGAAACAAAAAGTTAGTAGAGATAAAAGAATTCATATTTGGGCTAAATTAAGTAAAATGTCAGACAAGCAAGAGATTTACATCAATCAATTTAGCTAATATGTTAAAATGTTTATATTTGTGACTTGACTATTTCCTAAATTGAACTTGTTTCGGGATTTTATTATGATCGTTTTCGTTTTTGCGAGATTGAGAACGACAAGTAGGATCGGGATCGTAAGATCCTATTATAATGTAATTTTCTCAATGTTTTTCGCAACATTATACGAATATTTCATAAAAATTTAGTCCTAACTTATGATTATGAAATGTATAAAAAGATACACACGTTATTTTTTAGATTATACAAAATAGAACGTATAAATTTGTAATTTTTTGTTTGTCGCGCGAGAAAAAGTAACATCGGATTGTAGTAGATTCTAGGATCCTATGAACAAGATCGGGATCTTATAAGATCTTAAGCATGAAAAGATCCTATGTAAGATGTTGATCATTTTTGCTTTGTAGTATCATAAAATCGTAAGATTTTAAAATAAATATCGGGATCTTGACAATTTTGATTTTTACATCTTTTTCATAAACATTTAATGCGACACACAAAACATTTTTTATCAGTTAACATTAGTACTAATTCTATACATACATGACAAATAAATAGCACGACTCAAATCAAGAAAAAAATCAACATGGCCACCAACACACTCTACTTAAGTCCGTGATTATGTAAGTTATGATGAATTCAATAAAGATAATAAAAATTATTATTTAAAAAATCTTAAAATTTACTAATGACTTAGTGAGTCTTAACTTATACTACCTCGTCTTAAAGTTATTGTCTATTGTTTCGATTTGAATTGTCTCAAAATAATTGTTCACTTTAAAAAATATATTAAGAATTTAATTCGACTTTACCGTATTAGTCTCATTTGAAGTTATTATTAAAAATAATAACAAAGTTAAAAATTAAATAATTGAAAGTAAAACTGTCATTTTATAAAAAGTAAGAGAAGAAATATGATAATGATATTTTTCTAAAAGTTTATGTTTTTTATATATGAGCAATAACTTTAGAACGAATAGAGTAAATGGCTAAATTTAATTAAGTTACCACTATTAGTTTAGTGTTTGTTGCTTAAAATAAATAAACCGCCTCTTAAAAAAAGCAATAAATGTGAGGGTATGCATATTAACTAAGCACTTTTATTTTACATTTACATATATATCCTTTCGCTACTTTAACTGGTTAAATTTTTATTCAACACTTATGTTATATAAAAATATATAGTAATATTTTTGCCATAAATCTCATTGATAATATATAATAAACCAACAATATTATAATATATATAATATATATATATATATATATATATATATATATATATATATATAAAGTATATATATATTTACCAACAAATATAATATGTAAAAATAAAATTCTGACGCAAATACGTAAAATTTACATATATAAAAAAACTCAAAAAAATCAAAACCCGACCGGGTCTCGAGAACTGGGTTGACCTGAGTCACCCGAACCCGGCAGGTCTATCCGAGTTTAAAAAATGTGAAACCCGAATTAGCATAACTGATTTTTCGGCCAGAATCGAGTCGACCGATTGACACGACCAGGTTGACTCGGTTCTGAAAACATTACAATAAACACCACTTCGAGGAAAAATAGAAAACACTAGGACAACTTCCATCTTGCTCAACATATGATATACTGTAGTTCATAGTCGGCCATTAATCTAACATTTCTTTTAGTTTTTTATACACACAATAATATTTTACAGTGTATAAAATTGGTAAATCGTTACTTATTTTTTCCTACGATAATCACAAGGCGAGCCCGCTGTCGGAACCAATTAAAAGTTTTGCAACTAGAAATTTTATTGCTTATCAAATCAGTTTAACCCGATAATTCAATCGGTTAAGTCGATAATTAGATGAACCGGTAACACAGTCGAGTAAACTAAAAAACCAAATTTTTAAAAGGAACAAAACATAACTTAAGAGACTACCACTATGGTTAATTATTATTAATTGAATTTTCATGACATTATTAATAAGTATTAGAACTTTTGAGTTAATAAACATATTTTATTATGATATAATTTTTGTAAAATTTTATAACGGTTGAAAAAGATATGAATTAAATTACGAAGAGGTTTAAATTTTAAGACATTTTCATGTCACTCTTTTTAAGTTTTTGAGAATTATTATTTTTTTTTGAACGGCGAGTTAGTAGTTAGTGATTCGAGCTTACAGTGACATCCAATTGGGCAGTATGCAAGCATCAAACCTTCTCCTTAGGGGATAAACCCCACTCGTGCTTCTTAATTCGGCCTCCTGAAGGTTCTTGGTGAGACTCGAACTCGAGACCTCTCCAAGAATACCTCCCCAAAGTTACCTTTGGTGACCAACTGAGCTAGCTCAGCTGGTTTTTTGAGATTTATTTTTAGACCATTCATAATGAATGCTTTTATAAATTCAGGTTGAAAACGTGTGTTTGAACAACCCACACTATGCTTGAAAGAAAAAATATTTATCGGAAAAACAAATACTTATCGAAAAAATACAAACAATTATTTTTGACAATAAAAAACATGGATAACAAAAACAAACCATGCCAATTTATAACTCATTAAAAGACAACTATACAAAAAAAACAAATACTTGTCAATTAGAAAAAAGTAAAACGATAATCATAAGTCATACCCGTCCATCGGACGGGTTTTGCCACTAGTATATATATATATATATATATATATATATATATATATATATATATATATATATATATATATATATATATATATATATATATATATATATATATATATATATATATATATATATATATATATATATATATATATATATATATATATATATATATATATATATATATATATATATATATATATATATATATATATATATATATATATATATATATATATATATATATATGTAGGCCTTAACAGTAGCTTCAAGGTTGGGGAAAATTGTGAGAGTTAGCTAACACATTTAAGGGCATAGGGTTTCTTTTATAGAAAGTATGGGTTTGGTTAAGTGGGCGTTTGACTCATTGTTTGGGGTATAAAAAACGGGACTGTTTTGGGTAAAATGATAACGGATTAGGTTATGAACTTAATTAGGTTAAGTACTTTATACAGGGGTGTAATGGGATGCTTAGAGCATATTAATGGGATTAAAATGTAGGAGAGGGTTTGACGTCCATCATAGATTGATGAGCTGTTGTTCCCATTATTATTCACTTCAACATGGTTTATTATAAGAAAATAAGATGAAAAGATATGAATTATAGAGAGAGAAAATAGAGAGAAAGGTTGGAAACTTATGGAATATTAGATTGAGTGAAAAATGAAATTTGTGACCAACACCCTCCTAACATGCTAGGAGTGTGATATATATAACCAAGCCTACATGTGGCTTATGGGCTATATGATAATGGACCGGGCATGAATCCATTAACTAAATAATATTAAACATGGACTATTAGCTATTTTAACAAGCCCGTGATTCCTGACTTTTGTACTATCTATTACAACGTTCTAAGAATAATACATAATAATCCTATGACCGATCATTCTTGTCTGACTCAATATTTTGAGGCTAACAATCTCCCCCAATGAGAGGTCATTCCTCTACGACATTTTGAGATTTATAGAGATTACGAATCTCGTCATAAATGAGTCGGAACGTGTAATAGTAGTCTTGTTCCTTCATCCTGTGATCTTTGAGCCTTTGTCGTTGTCTTTAATGTTGAGATCTTTAAATCTATGACCGAATCATTCTTGATGACACAATATTTTGAGACTAACATCTGACTCACTGAGAGGTCATTCCTCTATGACATTGTCGTAGTAAAATCGTACACATTTTAGGAAAAACGCGTATAATGGGTAAGTATTAAGTTCTACGATTTAGGAAAACCGTAAAACCGATAAATGCGAGTTCATTCTCGAAGGAGGTGTATGTGTTATGTGCCAATATGTATAAAACAATGTTTGGATTAGTAACGTTTTTGAGATTGGGGATGTGATTAGGATTAGGGTAATTAGGTATCTGGACGAATAGGGGTTCTAATTTTTGGGGATTAAGGATTTAGTGATTTTATGGTTCATGGTGAAGAACATGGATGTTTGATCTTGATTGGGTATTAATTAAGTGTTTCCCACCAGCTAGTTAAATATAATTAGTTTAAACTTTCAAAAATTACATTTCCACCCCTTGACTGTTTGACTTATCATAATAATAATACTTTGGTTAATTTGGCAAATCTAACCCCTCGAAATTTAACCTTAGTCCTCAAATACTTTTCACCATTCATCCTTGGGCAGTTTCATGGTTAGTCCTTTGTGTCTTTCACCATTAGTCCTTTAGTTAACAATAATAGGAATAATGACTAATGGTGTGATTTCTTCAAACTTGGAGGGCTGTTCTTGATAAGGCTTTATACTTTTGGGACCCCATTTTCATTTTGGATAGTTGAGGGGTATAAATTGTATATCTTCCAAACTTAAGGGACCAAATTTGTAATTCTTCAATTCTTCAAGGGTATTTTTTGAAAATCAATGCTCGGGTCCGGTTCTTTGTGCGGCTTCGTTTCTCGTGTTCGTTTTTGCTTAATTCTTGTTCTCTTTTGTTGATTTCACGATATCCGTACCTAAAATAAACAATGAACAAACACAAGCATATTTTGGGGGTGTTTTATGATATTTTTATGCATTTTAAGCCCGATATGGACGATGAGACTATGTATAATCGCAGTCTCATCACTCCCCATACTAAACCATTGTCGTGATCTCACGCTATGCTAGAATTAAGTATCATAGTACTTCCAAAATTCATTTTTAATGACAATTTATTGAAACGTAAATTTAAATTAACTACTATTTGTGTTTAAGACATAATGTATTGTTTTCATCATGAGAACGTGACTTTTAGGGTCAAAGAATAAGAACACGTGAATGCCTCATAGAAATAAGTTCGTCATCCTCGATTTTCACCCAATTTCATTCTATGCGTGAAACAAGATCATTGTTATTACAAGTTAGTAATGCTAACACTACTAATATGCGTTAATCATGTACTTAAACTCCTTTATTCCTATAGTGTATCTCTTATATTTTATTTTTATCTGAATGATCACGAGGATACATTTTTAACTTATTTTGATATTTATTTAAACCGAAAATAAAGTAGGACAGTTTAATTAATAAGTAGCTAAAGGACACGATCTTAAGACGTTTCTTCTAATCAGTTATAGTTCATATCTTGGCATAACTCGTTTCACGATTTGAGACCTTTCTCGGACCGATATGTGGCATGTGTTTTGAACTTCAAATCTTGAGAGACGATCTTGAAATTATGGTCTTCTCTTCATTTTTGGTACACATCTTCAACTTGATACGAGATACTTCAACATTTGACCATGACTTCTTCATTTATCCTCTTCTTTATTTAGGATTTTTGATTAACAACGATCCGCCTCCTTATAGGACTTGGATTAATTTATCCTCATGCCTTGTTAGGTCCTTTTTGGATAGACTTTTCCGCAACCTTTTTAGGAGTATTGCTTTTCGTTGTGTGTCTTGATCCTTCTTTTAGATTTGGATTAATGATTCTTCACATCATCTTTGGATCTTTAGCAACAAAAGGTAATCCTCATGCCTTGTTAGGGCCTTATTGGATTCGCCAATCTTCGCGTCCCGTTTCTAAAGTTATGCCTTGGCTATGAACTCTATTTAATTAAATGTAACTTTTAAACGATCTTGGGCTAGAAGCTAACATATCGTATAAACCATATGACCTTATTTATTGCATTTATTTATACAAAAGCTTGGGGAGAATAAGCAAATAGTTAAATCACATGAGTTTTTGAAAGAATACGAGTAGTCTATGTTTAGCATATTAACTTATAATTAACTATATCATTTCTCGTTCTCAATTAAATGAGACTTAGCCTAATATAGTTTAAGGAATCCAAGCTAAGTGCTCAAAACGCACGGTCGAGTCAAAAATTACTCTTATTCTTACCATAAGAAAACCTACATTCGTGTCCTAAACACTTACGAAAAACAAGAAAAAAATTTAAAATTTGGCCATTTTTAGCCTTACTTTGCAACAAAACGTAACAAAAATATGAATATTGGATTGCGTGATGACGTAAATAATGTTGATACCAAACTTAGATCAATTAACTTTGTGTTAACGAGATTAAATCAAGTTAAACACTTAGAGAAACTTTGTTGTTGTATGAACAATCCAAGTGTTATGCGGAATTAACACTTGAATAAAGAACAAGTAAACAAGTAAAACAAACTTTCACTCTTGATTGATAAAACAAACTTGATTACAATGGAAGTCGAATACTGAAATATAATGTGTATCTACTATAAACTCTACGACCTCCTTTTATAGCACAAGGAGTCGTGTACAATCGATAACCTATCAACTATTTTAGGAAAAGATAAATATAGAAAATACAATATTTGAGTATATCTTTTCTTCAAATAACAAGCGCGTTGACTATGTTTTCCTATCAGCGCTTGGACTTCTTCTTGTCAGCACTTGTATACTTCTTGTCAATGCTTGACCTGTCAGCGCTTAATTTCTTCTTATCATCGTCCAATTAACTCTTATCAGCGTCAAAGTGTCTTGGCTCATTTTATTCCCAACAATCCTCCCCTAAACTTGATATTTATTCTAGTAATCAAGTTTCTGAATAAAAACTAAGTACAAGGAGGATTCTTACAAATACCAATCACTTGTTAATTAGATAATAAATAAACCTAATTAAATCTTTGCCAACATCACTAGTATAATCCATTTCCAGCTGTGTAGATGCCATCTTCTTCAAAACTTCCTTGGACATAGGATATTCAGCATCCACAAGAAGATATTCTGAAAACTTTGTAGTGCTCAAATGGTAAACACCAGCTGCTGAATGTAGACACCATTGAAGTCCACTAATATCATCCAAATCCAACCATATTGGATCTGCTTCATCTGGTTCAATCATCCTTTTGCAGGATGTCCAGATCTTTATTTCATTGACTGAACTAGGTGCTTCAGCCTCATACTTGGCCTTCATCAATCCCCAAAGATCTACCAAGTCTTCTCTATCCAGGCTTACAAACAATGAGATGAAAGAATTAAAAGTATGTACCTTCTTTCCATATCTGGTGATCATCTAGAACCTACTTGCATCTTCTTCATAGTGAACTATAGGGTTTATGTAATCTAAAGGTAATACCTCTGCAACATGTGAAGCTTCTAATGGTGAGAGCTTAATGCTCCTTCTAATAACTGCTTCACTAGGATTCACTCTATCCAAAGATGGGAACTCAATAGGAAGTCCCTTCTTCACTGGCTTTGGTGCAATTGAAGCCTTTTGGATATGCATTTCTTCTTCAGTTTCTACCTTTCTTTCATCAGAAAGGAGTCTGATAGTATTTTCCTCTTGAACACGTGCCCAAATAGGATAGGCACGAAACTCCAATTCATCAAAGGATAACTTCTGAAATTTCTTGAAAGTCCAACCCCCTTGATGACATCTGAGAATCATGTAATAGAGCTCCCTTCTATCCCGCTTAAGCTTTGAAAGAACCTTGATAACCTTATACTTCAAGATTACCTTGCAATATCGTTGAACTCTAAGCAGAATCTCCAAACCCCAAATTTGATCAGAAATTGTCATGTTTGGATTTTCTGTAACTTTAGTTTCCCATGCAAAATACATCTTTACCACTTCAGTAATTTCAAAATCAACCTGCATTTTAAACTCCTCAAGTCTTTTCTTAGCCAAATCCTCTCCATACTCCAACCTTTCTGGATCTTCAATAATCATAACACTAGAATGTGAGATCTCATCATCACTATCATCTTTTTTTTCTCTATAGTAGCCCAATCGTTTTCTTGAAGTTATGCAGCCAAAGCTTGATCAAACTGAATTTGGGCTTCATCCTTCTTTGGCTTCTCAACTTCCACTAAGACTGATTTACCCTTGTCTTTTTCTCCAATAGATGGTAAAGTAGTTGGTGGTACCTGTGCTGAAACACTCCTAATAATAACTGGTGGTTGGGATACACCAATCATACCTGTGGGTCTGTCAACACCTTCTTTACTCTTGTCAGCGCTAAAATTATGAACATCAGCGACTGACTTGGTAACCTCTTCCAGCATCTCCACAAATGATAATTTCTTTGGAGTGAGCAAGGAGACATCAATAACTGGCTTCTCCTTCAAGCTTGTCAAAGCTTCAGCAACTTCCACCTGTTTTGTACCAAAAGAACCACCTTCTTCATCCTGTGACCCCTTGTGACTCAAGTTGAAAGGTTCTGTTGGTGCATCTTCCTCCCCTTTGTAAGAATCCTCTCCTGATGAAAGGACTCTTTCTTGCCTCCTCCTAGCTTGGGCACTCTCCAAAATAACAAGTCTCTCCCTCAATTGCTTGAGTTCAAGACCCTGACTTGTGACAATCTGTACAAGGTCTGCATTTTGCGTTTGCAAGCTAATGCAGACCGTCGTCAATTCTAAAATGGTGTTAGGTTTCAATCTACCCTCCTCTAGAATGGAAATTTTACCTCCCAAAGTAGATTCATGGGGCATGGATGGGTTCTTAATGATGTTAGGACTGTCTTGGCCTACATCTAAGCTAGAACTAATAGTCCCAACCCCACTGTGGTGGTGGTTCTCTCTGCTACATGGCTAGGACCACCAGAGGAGAACATTCCAGTACTCCTTTGGCGTTTTTCCAACCTATAGTCTGGGGGTGTAGAAGAGGAAGTCGATTGAGGGTTTGTTTGGGGGTTAAGGGGTGTTTGGGTTTGTGGAAAAAGGGTGTCAGCCTTTGGATTTGTAGTGTCAACGCCAACATTTGAAGTGTCAGCATTGAATGGTTCTGGGTCAATTTCCATTTGCTGGGGTGATGGAGGTTGTTCAGGAAATGGGTCTGGTTGAGGTAGTGGGTGAGGTTGAGGGTTTGCAGCTGCCTCAATAACAGCAAGCATGGCTTGGGTGATGGGTAGGTATCTAAATGGTTCAGTGTTCATCTTCCCAAAAATAGCTTTCTTTTGAACAGGGATTGTATAAAAATTATCATGATCCCTATTTCAGTATCCTTGTAAGTCAAAGATCATTTGAAAAAACCTTGGGTAAGCAAGAGTCATCTTGTTACCCTTATTATGACACATGCCATCAAAAATTATTTTTGAAAAGTTATAATTTTGACCAATTGCAAGACACACAATGGTACTCCCAATAGATCGGTTGATTTCATTGTGTGAAGAGCATTTGGGACTCAAACATTGAAGAATGAAATGTATAAGGTACTTCCAAGCTGGAGGAAATTGCTATTTTGTATATTTGTTTAAATGGCCTTCTTTAGGCAAAGGATAACCCAAGGCTTGGAGTCCTTGCTCTAGATCTGCAATGGATAGGGTGGTTAAACCATCTGCATCATTAATATACAAAGCTTGGCGAACCAAAGCTTCGGTAACCACCCATGGAACCCCATAGACAATAGCAGTCAATGCAGTCACTTCATTAACTGTTGAGGAACTCACTGTGTTCCAAAACTGTTTAATGTGTGTAACAGGGATAAGAGGAGTATGTGAAAGTGCATACCTTAATGGGGACGCATTCAAATACTCAACCATCTGAGTATATTGGGGAAACAGAGGATTATCAGCTTGCAAATAAGCTACCATGTTATGTTAACTCCTGAACCCCAATTCCAACTGTATAGGTTTAAACTTTGGTGCCATTTAAGATCGAAGCAAGAAAACTGTGATAAAAGTTATGGAAAGATGAAGGTTTGAGAAAGTATAGTTAGACAAGAATAAGAAGTTACCCTGTTTGAAAGAAATAAGCCAAATATATAGGAGAGGTGAAAATATGTGATTGGTCAAAACTTGAGGCAGTTATATTCAAAAAGTAATAATGAAAATCTTGAAAATATATAACTTATCTTAAGCATTAATAAAAAGTTACCAACTCCTAAAATTACGGGCCATATCTTCGTCAAAAATAACAACTGGGTAGGACCCAATGTTTGTCAACGGTAAAAAAACAAAGCATAAGCGTCCAACGGCTATATTTTTGTCAGTGTTGGAAATTTGCCATGTCAGCGTTAAAATTGGTCTTATCAGCGTTTGTAAAGAAAAATGTCAGCGTCCAAAAATAAATTAGTTAAAAAGAAAAAGGACCTTAACAAAGTAATTTACCCTAGTGAAGATAACTCATAGACTAAAAATCACTATAGGGCGGCAAGCACTGTCCAATCATGCACACTTGCTTAAGCAAGATAGACATAATTGCCAAGTGTCCCTTGCTAACCAAAGTTCTTAACAATAAAGTTATCTCTTATAAATCCTTTGTAACTTCCAAGGTAAGCCCAATAAAAACATTCCCACGTCTCCCAACCGACCAAATCCAATTCTAGGCCAAAAAGTCTTGACAGCGTGCACAATATATCAACTTTGCATGCTACAGTGCCTCACGATTTAGTAAACTAACTCGTACTCACCAGTGGACACAATCTAGAATTGTGATCAGAGTATTCTAAGAATACCCAGAAATCCTAAAGGTTTCCTAAACCTCCCCTTAAACTATGATATACAAAGTTGCAAAAAATAAAATATGCAATAAAATTTTATGTTAAGATAGGAATGTAAACATTCCAACCGTCATTCATAAATTTGAACACACTCCTAGTAAGCTCCAAAGATCCATAAGCAACTCTGTATCCATTTGTACAATGCTCATAATGCCTGTATGATTAGATCAAAAACCATAAAACTAATATTTTGCTGTCAACGTCCATTTTAACACTTATCAGCGTTAAAATAACCTTTGTCAGCATTATAAAAAGAAAGTGGAAAACCTAATATTGTACAAAGAATAATAACAGTACACATTCTGTACAAACTATATAATGACTTCAAAAACACAGTTAGGTGAGATTGATCATTCCAATACTTGTTACTAAGTACTGAAACCTCCTAACATCAAAAGGTTTAGTTAAAAGATCAGCCACATTTTCTTCTGTGTCTACCCTATCTGGATGTATTAAACCTTTTTCAAAACAATCTCTTATAAAATAATGTCTAATTTCTATGTGTTTTGTTTTAGAGTGATGTACAAGATTCTTAATAATGCATAATGTACTGTTATTATCTACAAATATCTTGGTATGCATAAAATTATACCCATAATCCAACAGTTGGTTTTGAATCCATAGAACATGTCCACAACAAGCAGCTGCTGCAACATACTCTGCTTCAGTTGTAGAATTGGCCACCACTATTTGTTTCTTGCATTGCCAAGATATCAATCTGCTCCCAAGAAATTGGCATCCACCAGTTGTAGATTTCCTATCAAATTTTCACCCCCATAATCACTGTCTGAATAACCAATAAGCTCCAATGGAGAATCCTTTGGATACCATAATCCCAAGGTGGGATAGCACCTAAGGTATCTAAAGATCCTTTTGACAACATGAAAATGACACTCTTTGGGAGTCACCTGATGGCGTGCACATGCACACACATCAAACATGATGTCAGGTCTAGAAGTTGTAAGATACATCAATGATCCAATCATTAATCTATAATGCCTGGCATCCACCTCTTTTCCATCTCCAGTCTTTCCCCAAGGGTGTTCCCTATCCATGGGTGTGCTAACCCGTTTTTCATGTGGAGAAAAACAAAACTTCTTCAAGATCTCTGCTACATACTTATCTTGAGAGATAAAGATACCATCTTCTTTATGTTGAACTTGAAAACCTAGAAAGAAGTTCATCTCTCCCATCGTACTCATCTTGAGTTTGTCTGTCATGAGCTTGGAAAAGTCTTCACTCATCTTTGGACTTAAAGAGCCAAAGATGATATCATCCACATAGACCTGAACAAGTAGAAAGTCATTACCAATCTTCTTGGTAAATAAGGTCTGGTCTATGGTGCCCCTCTTAAATCTATTTTCCACCAGATAGGTGGACAATGTTCCATACCATGCTCTTGGGGCTTGATGAAGTCCATACATTGCTTTCTTTACCCTATACACTTTGTCTGGATGTTCTGAATCTTCAAAACCAGGAGGCTGCATCACATAAACCTCCTCTAAAATTGTGCCATAAAGAAAGGCACTCTTCACATCCATTTGATAAACTATGAATGTAAAACCCGCATGCTTTTACCATGAATAGTACACTAATAATCGCACGTACAAGATTAAACTTTCCTGTTATATCATGAATACGTGTCACGAGTATTAATTACAAGAATTACGTACATATTATTACACGATAATTATTACGTACGTATTAATACAATATAATTATTAATTATTAACTATTATTACGTACGTATATAATCACGAACGTCTAACATGATTATCGCGCGTATTAAATAGACGCGACGAGTAATTACGTATATTAATTCCGTACGGTAAATAATTACGTATGTTATGATTATTATTAATCTACGACATAAATCGGCGTATAATAAGTAAAAGCGCAAGATAGTAAATCACGTTATTAAATAACGAACTACACGAATATTTTACGTAGTCATTTAAACACAACAAGTATTACGTAAATTAATATTACGTTAATAAGTGTGAAAACACTTATCCTTTTACCACTTATTTCCAATAATAACAAGACCAAAACGTGTATTTTATGTCGTAAAAGTCGTAATTATACGTGGTTTGTGTTTTTATTGTGTTTCAGGATAAAAATATGAAAAAGAAGAAAACATGGGCTATCACGAGCTTTTATCGAAGAAAAAGACAAAAGACGAAGTCAAGAGATCAAGAATGCAAAAAGAACGGAAGTCCAAGGCCGATTCTGAAGATTTATCGAAGAAAAAGTATAAAGACGGAAGTTTAATGAAGTCGAAGAACTCAAGTCTAATAGAAGAAGAAAGTTATAAGACAAGTTCAATTTATATCGACAAATCCCGAGACGACGTCGAGAAAGACAAAGAATTTAAATCAAGACGAGACGAAAAGAAAGAAAGAAGGAAGCACACATGCACTCCCCACTTCCTATATATACCCTCCTAATGACACATTAGGTGGGTGTTAGTTAATTTAGCCATTTTTCATTTTTCCTTTCTTTAGTTTTTAGAGAGAGAAAGTTTTAACTTTCTCTCACTAAGTTTTTATCTTTTCTTCATCTTTTCTTTCAAGTTAAGCTTTATTTCATCATTGTATTTGGAATTCATTAATCAAAAGTTCAAGTTAAGCTTTTTGTTCATTAATCTCTTTCTACCTTTCTTGATTTTAGTTTGTTTTTTATCTGAAATTTTAATGCTTTTTGTGTAAACTTGATGTTTTTGTGACTAAAAAGTTTATCTTTTTATTCCCTACTAAGTTTTTATACGGTTTAAGCATTAAGCTTGTTGTGCTTATTGTCTTATTCGTATATAGCTTATTGGCTTTTATTTTTTCTTAAAAGTTTTTGTCTTTTGAAAGTTTGATTCATAAAGTTTGCTTATTTCGTGTCTTGAAAGTTTTTAAATTTGTGCTTGTTTTCATTTTGTTAAGATTTAAATAAGTGCTTATTTGTCTTTGCTTATTTGTGCTTATTCGGTTCTGCTTATTTGCCTTTGAATCCCATCATAACTGTTTTGATGCGTTAGCCAGTACGATCGAGTAAGTGTGATCGCATAAACCCCTAGGGTTTCTACTTGCGATCCATTACTGCGATCCATAGCACGATCGTTCACTACGATCACACTCCTTAATCCTCACCACGATCACTTGTTGCGATCGTGGGTACGATCAAGAGTGCCATCCGTGGTTGCGATCCCTGGCTACGATCGCATTGGGTGCGATCGCTTGTTTCCATCGCATTGAGTGCGATCTTACTGACTACGATCACTAGCCTACGATCGATTGTTACGATCGTAGGGTGCGATCACTTATTGCGATCAAAGGATACTATCGAGGGTACGATCCAAGTGCGATCCAGGCACGATCAAGCACCCCGATCGCATTGACTGTGATCCAATTTCCAATTTTTAATTTTATTTCTTATTTTTATTTTAAGTTTCAAATTTAATTTTTCCCTCATTTTTACTTAGTATTATTTTAAACGAGTTTTGTCTTATTTTATTTCTACAAAGTTTTTAGTTTTAAAAAGTTTTCAAGCTTTAAGTTCATTACGTTTTAATTTCCAAAAGTGTTTTTCTAGTAATTTTTAGTTTAATTTTTAAAGCTTTTATTTTACTCAACGACATTTAAATATTTGCTATTAGTTTAAAATAGATAACCAAACCATTTTCTTTTCCACCAAGAATGACTGAGTCACACTTTCTACTAGTAATCAATTCGATAAGATACCGAGAAAAACGAACTTTTAACCTAGTAAAAACCTTGTATTAAATGGCGCCGCTGCCGGCTCTTTTCGTTAAGATTAATGGTTTTAAGTGAGAGACGCGTTGGATTTTCGGATCCGTTCACTTTTTAACGTTATTTTTCTTGCTTTTATTTTCAAAAAATCCATAAAAATATAAATTTTCAAAAATTCCAAAAAAAATAGAAAAACATAAAAAACCAAAAATATTTCTTGTCTATTTTTCTTTTCCTTTTGTAGGTGTGTATGCGTACTCTTGCTCGTAAGAAGAACGCAATTCAAGCCGAAGTCATTACTACACCTATTGTCACCATGGACAATCAACCAATGATCGAGCTTTTGCAATCGCACGTAGAGGGCAACACCGATGCTATTGTCATACCCGAGATTGGAGCCAACAATTTTGATCTCAAATCTGGCTTCATTCAAATGGTCTCTGCTCAACCTTTCTTGGGGCATTCGCTTGATGATCCTCATGACCATATAAAAAGGTTCCTTCAACTCACTAATACGGTCAAGTATAATGGGGTTTCACGAGAGGTAATTCGCTTACAACTTTTTCCTTTCTCCTTAGAGGGACAAGCCCGTAATTGGCTTGATAAGGAACTGCCACAAAGTATTCTTACGTGGACGGATTTAGAAACCAAAATCATCAACTACTTTTTCCCACCCTCACGTACTACCGCTTTGCGGAATGAAATCATTACCTTTGAACAAAAGTACAGTGAGACATTTAGTGAATCTTGGGACCGTTTTAAGGAACTTTTAAGAAAGTGTCCACAACATGGTTTCACAAAAGTACATCAAATTAATACTTTTTACAATGGTTTAAGCATGAATGACCAAGATTCACTAAATAGTGCCTCGGGGGGTAACATTTTGGTTACGTCTTCTAATGCCGCACTGGACATTATTGAGAATAAGTCTAGAGTGCAAA
Organism: Glebionis coronaria; assembly: GCA_025667525.1. Taxonomy (NCBI): domain Eukaryota; kingdom Viridiplantae; phylum Streptophyta; class Magnoliopsida; order Asterales; family Asteraceae; genus Glebionis; species Glebionis coronaria. Next base: position 229,773,889 of record CM046880.1, read on the forward strand.
CCAAGAGTGTTCGGACTAATGTGGCTAGTGCTAGCACTAATGAGAGCGACATGAGAATTGATAAGCTTACTTCGCTTGTTGAAACACTTGCTCTCCAAACCGCTAACAACACCAAAGCTATCAATGCTCAAGTTAATGCTATGAGTCAGTCATGTGAAATATGCAGGGGATCTCATTCATACACCGATTGTCCTTCGACTCATGACAATACGGAAAATGTGTATGCCGCCAACGGTAACTATTCCACGGGAGGCTATCAAGCACGTCCTCAAGGTGACCGTAATTTGCTCAGCTATCGCTCAAACAACTCTCTTTCACCACCTGTTTTTCGCCCACAAAACCCAAAAAACCTCAATCGCAACAATCAAAACCAACCTCGAGCTCCAAATCAATATCAAACCCAAAGAAACTCATATCCACCTCAAAGAAACAATCAAGTTCACCAATCACCCGCTTAGCAACCACATGCCTACCATGTTCTTCCTTCCACCCAACCCACCACATTTAATCAAGAGGTTGACACTTACATGCGGACTAATGATGTGATAGTGCAAAATCTTCAGCGAGAAATGGCCTACTTGAAAGCAGATATGGTGAAACAAGGGAATGATCTTCGAGCCGATATGCGAAACTATTTGGCAAGTCAAACGAATGACTTAAGGAACATGATGGCTAGTTTCTTCCCAAGTAATCAAGCCTCTGGTTCGGGTTCTCTTCCGAGTAACACCGTTGCTAATCCAAGAGGGGAGATGAAAGCAATCACCACTCACAGTGGAAAAGGTTTAAAGGAACACGAGCTTCCTACACCTACACCGGTGATTGTGACAAAGGAAAACGAGTCCACTTCTCCAATTCCTCCAACTTCTACTTCTCCAATTCCTCCACCTTCTATTTCTCCAACTCCTCCACCTTCTACTTCCACCCCCACCACCACCCAAAGATGTGAGTGAGAATTCCATTCCCCAATATACCTTATCCTTCAAGGTTGAGGAAAGAGAAATTGAAGAACAAGGATGATATTCAGGTTTCTAACTTTCTCAAAATGTTTAAACAACTGAATTTCAATATCTCCTTTGCTGAGGCTCTCGCTCACATGCCCAAATATGCTAAAATGTTTAAAGCTCTTCTCAGTGATAAGGAGAAACTTCTTAACATCGCTCAGACCCAACTTAACGAGAATTGCTTCGCAGTGCTCTTAAGGAAATTACCCACCAAACTTGGTGATCTGGGTCGTTTTCTCATTCCTTGCAACTTCCCCAGGGTAGAGAATTGTATGGCCCTAGCTGATCTAGGTGCTAGTATAAACTTAATGCCATTAAGCGTTTGGAAACAATTGTCTCTACCCGAGCTAGTCCCCACACGAATGACATTGGAATTAGCTAACCGTACGGTTGCTTATCCGGTTGGGATAGCCGAAGATGTCTTCGTCGGTGTCGACAAATTCACCTTTCCGGCGGATTTTGTTGTCGTTGACTACGAGATGGACCCCCGTGTTCCATTAATCGTTGGACGTCCATTCTTGAGGACCGGTCGCACTCTCATTGATGTAGCCGCGGGCGAATTAATCATGAGAGTTGGTGACGATAAAATCGTCTTCAACATGGGTAAACTTTCTAAGCAGCCTTCTGAAAACGAGAGCGTTAATTTCATTGACGTTCTTGATGAGGCTTGTGAAGAACATTTCAAAGACGCTTGTAAAAGTGGTTCTTCTTCCCTTCCCATTGTTGAGACCGTTGCCTCTATTACTCCTTCACTAACTCCATTTAGAGAAAGTGATTTCCTTTTTAAAGAATTTGAAGCAACTTTGGGAGATGTGGACTTAAAATATGATGATTCTCCCACGATTGGGATGAAGACATTCGTACCATTGAGAAACTTCTTAATGAGGACCATATTTCTCCACCATCTCCTAAGGAAATCTCTATCGATGATCCGAATCTGACTACGCCTTCCATCGAAAATCCTCCGGATTTAGAGCTTAAGGACCTACGTCTCATCTCGAGTACGTTTTCCTTGAAGACAACAAGAAGTCACCCGTCATCATCGCAAAGGACTTGAAAGAGGAAGAAAAATCTCGACTTATCGTCGTGCTGAATAATTACAAGAAAGCGATTGCTTGGAAAATCTCCGATATTCGTGGAATTGATCCTCACTTTTGCACACATAAAATTCTCAGGGAGGACGACTCTAAACCCACTATTCAAAGCCAAAGAAGGGTGAATCCAAAGATCCATGACGTTATCAAAAAAGAGGTTATTAAACTTCTTGATTCGGGAATGATCTACCCTATCTCGGATTCACCATGGGTTAGTCCCATCCATTGTGTGCCTAAGAAAGGCGGAATCACCGTTGTGCCCAATGAAAACAACGAGTTGATTCCTACTCGTCTCGTTACAGGGTGGATAGTTTGTATAGACTATCACAAACTCAATGATGCTACGAGAAAGGATCATTTTCCCCTTCCTTTTTTGGACCAAATACTTGAACGTCTAGCGGGTAATGACTATTACTGCTTCTTAGACGGTTTCTCCGGGTATTTTCAAATTCCCATCGATCCCAAAGACCAAGAGAAAACCACATTCACTTGCCCTTATGGAACATTTGCTTATAAAAGAATGCCTTTCGGCTTATGCAATGCTCCTGGGACATTCCAACGGTGTATGATGGCTATCTTCCATGACATGGTTGAAGAAACTATGGAAGTCTTCATGGATGATTTCTCGGTCTATGGTGATTCTTTCTCTCATTGCCTTGCCAATTTGGAACGCATGCTTAAACGGTGTGAAGACACTCGTATTGTTCCAAATTGGGAAAAATGCCATTTCATGGTAAAAGAAGGCATTGTGCTTGGACATAAAATCTCAAAAGCCGGTCTTGAAGTGGACCGTGCTAAAGTGGATGTCATAGCCAAATTACCTCCACCTTCAACCTTGAAGGGTGTGAGAAGTTTCCTTGGTCATGCGGGCTTCTATCGTCGATTCATTCAAGATTTTTCTAAAATCGCTCGCCCGATGACCCACCTCTTGGAAAACAATACTCCTTTCATCTTTTCTAAAGAGTGTCTTGAATCCTTCAATCTTCTTAAGGACAAGCTAACTAAGGCACTGGTCTTAGTTACCCCTAATTGGGAGATACCTTTTGAATTGATGTGTGATGCTAGCGACTTTGCTATTGGAGAGGTTTTGGGCCAAAGAGTGAACAAACACTTCCAACCAATCCATTATGCTAGCAAGACAATGACGGGGGCTCAATTGCATTATACCACTACCGAAAAAGAGCTTTTAGCTGTAGTGTATGCTTTTGAGAAGTTCTGCCCCTATCTTGTTCTATCCACCACCATTGTCTATACCGACCATTCCGCGTTGAAGTACTTGTTAACTAAGAAAGATTCCAAGCCAAGACTTCTTCGTTGGGTTTTGCTCCTTCAAGAATTTAAAATCGAAATTCGTGACAAAAAGGGAGCCAAAAACCTAGTCGCGGATCATCTAAGTAGACTTGAGGATCCTTATCAAGGGGATCATCCGAATCAAGAGATCAATGACTCTTTTCCCCCTGAGGCCTTAATGTCTATCAATTCCAATCTTGATGACACCCCTGGTTTGTGGACATTGCAAACTACTTAGCGGGTGGTATTCTCATCCAAGGGTTAACATCCCAACGAAAAAGAAGTTCTTTAAAGATGTTAAGACTTACTTTTGGGATGACCCTTACCTCTTCAAATAATGTGCTGATCTGATTATTCGTCGGTGTGTTGATGGACCCGCAGCTTTAGACATTCTCGAAGCTTGCCATAAAGGACCCACCGGTGGTCACTTTGGTCCTAATTACACCGCGAAGAAAGTTTTTGACTCGGGATTCTATTGGCCCACCATTTATCGTGACGCTCACGAGACGGTTAAAAATTGTGATGCTTACCAACGCCAAGGCAAGATCACACATAAAGATGAGATGCCTCAAAATTTCATCCAAGAATGTGAAATCTTTGACGTATGGGGCAACGACTTTATGGGGCCATTTCCATCATCTAAAGGGAACAAATACATCCTCGTAGCCGTTGACTACGTATCCAAATGGGTTGAAGCTAAGGCTCTCCCTACGAATGATGCGAGGGTGGTTGTGAACTTTCTAAAGCAACTTTTTGCTCGATTCGGTGTTCCTCGTGCTATCATCAGTGATCATGGGATTCATGTTTGCAATGATCAATTCGCAAGAGTCATGGCCAAGTACGGTGTCAATCACCGTCTTTCCACCGCTTATCATCCTCAAACAAATGGTCAAGCCGAGATATCTAACCGTGGATTGAAGCGAATTCTTGAGCGGACTATGGGAGAGCATCGTGCCTCGTGGGCTGATAAGTTAGATGATGCTTTGTGGGCTTTTCGTACCGCATATAAGACGCCGATTGGTTGCACACCTTATCGTCTTGTGTACGGGAAGGCATGCCACCTCCCTATCGAGCTGGAACATAAGGCATACTGGGCCTTGAAGTGGGCGAATTTTGACATCAACAAAGCCGGCGATCTTCGAAAGGTTCAACTCAATGAGCTAAATGAACTAAGGAATGAAGCTTATGAGAACTCATTGATCTACAAGGAGAAGACTAAGATCATCCATGATGCAAGAATTAAGAACCGAGAGTTCCACGTTGGTGATCAAGTTCTACTCTTTAACTCTCGGTTGAAGATCTTCTCGGGCAAGCTGAAGAGCCGTTGGTCTGGTCCATTCACCGTCGCCAAAGCCTTCCCCTATGGCACCATTGAGATTTCTCAGCCAAATGGGCCTAATTTTAAAGTGAATGGCCATCGCGTGAAGTTGTACTTTGGTGAGGACATCTCTCATGAGATGATTCCATCCCTCACCACGTTTCCCTTGAATTAGTTCTGGGTCGAGTCAGGCTCGTAACTCGGTTAACAAAAACAAGCGCTTCTCGGGAGGCAATCCGTTGATCTATCCTTTACCGTTTTCATAATAAGTGTAGGGGGAGCCCCGTATGTGTTTGTTGTCTTGTTTCTTTTGATGTGCAGGGATTAAAAGCTTCAAAGATCCATTCTCGATGACTTTTGACGAACCGTGATCCCGTGATCCCGTCTTCCCGGTTCTATCCTATACTGTCGTGATTCAATATTTCATATCTTATATGTTCACATTGAAATCACTATAGTTGTCCTAGCCTTAGCAAGATTTAACCAAAGTGCACAATGTCCTAAGTGTAGGGGAGTTTACTCCCACATGCTTAAACATTGAGGACAATGTTTATATCAAGTGTAGGGGGACTTCTATCGAAGTAAGTGGGCTTTTCCATGAATTTGTCCTCATTTTAACCAGAAAATTTGATTTTTCGACATTTTTCGAAATTTTTAATCTATTTTGGGCTAGTAGTTTAGTAGTATTTTCCTTTGTTATCGTTATTTACTTTCTTTGCTAGAATAAAATTTTCAATAAAGTGGTTTTAAATTTTTCAACGTTGTGAATCTTTTGACTCAACCCGAGTTTACTTATCTAAGTTTACTCTAGCTAGTATCCTTAACGTGTTTAAGTCAAGTTTTGCTAGGCTTTTATATACGGAACTTTAAAACGCGAAAGTCTTAACTCTCACGGGTTAAGAACAAGAACTTTTCGCAAGTTTCTATAATTGATCCTAGAGAGTCGTTTATCAAGGGAACTTTAAAATGCGAATTCTAAACTTGAAAAAGTCTAAGATTTTGCAAGATCCTATAGATGACTCGAAAACCCAAAACTTTGATTTAATTGGCTAAGCATCCACGAGTCTCATTCCTTGAGATTTTAAATTGTGGAGAACGAGAGATGATAGAGTCAATTATAAGTTTGGTATTCTTTCATGAACTTATGTGAGTTGATTATAAGCTTTTTCTCCCATCGCTTGCTAATAAATTTATCTGCAATAAATAAGGTTGTACGATTTGAAAAGTTACTTAGCTTCTAGGACAAGATCGTTTAATAGTTGCTCGGTATTAATCAGAGTTCATAGCTAAGGCATAACTTATTGAAGCGGGATGCAAAGATTGGCGAGTCCGAAAAGGCCCTAACAAGGCATGAGGGCTACATTTTGTTGCTAAAGATCCAAAAGTGATGTGAAGAATCATTTATCGAAAATCAATATGAAGGATCGAGACACACGACGAAAAGCAAAAACTCCCCTAAAGATCATGGAGAAGTCTATCCAAAAATACCCTAACAAGGTATGAGGATAAATAGATCCAAGTCCTAAAAGGAGGAGGATTGTTGTATATCAAAGTCCAAAATAAAGATTGATGAAAAATGAAGAAGTCGTGGTCCAAGTATGAAGAATCTCTCAAAACTTCAAGTGAAGAAATTCCTATTATGAAGAGAAGACCATTATTTCATAAACGTCTCTAAAGATTTGAAGTATGAAGTCGCTGCCAAATGTCGGTAGAGAAAGGTCTCAAATCGTGAAGCGAGTTATGCCAAGATATGAACTTTATGAGGTCCCGAGAAGCAGTTTTAAAAGATTTTGTCCTTTAGCTAACTATTGATTAAATCATTTCACTTTATTTTCAGCCTAAATAACTATCGAAATAAGTCAAACAATGCATCCTCGTGATCATTTAAGACAATATTAAAATATAAGAGATACACCTAGGAATAAGGGAGTCTAAGTAAATAATTGGGCCACATGAGTTCGTGTTAGTTTGCTAACTTATAATAACAATGATCTCGTTTTTAAGCTTGGTATGGGGAACATGAAACTTGAGGATGATGAACATTCATGACGGCCAAAACCCCAATGTAAGTCTTTGATTTCTTTACTTGTTTTGTTCTTGTAGTTTCCTTAGTGTTTAGTATTTAATAAAGGCCAAGGTGGGTTATTTATGATGAAAGATGTAAACCGTGCTTTGAAATTAATGCATTGCATGAGGGCATTGCAATGATCAAGTGTAGGGGATTTAATAAGTGTGAAAACACTTATCCTTTTACCACTTATTTCCAATAATAACAAGACCAAAACGTGTATTTTATGTCGTAAAAGTCGGAATTATACGTGGTTTGTGTTTTTATTGTGTTTCAGGATAAAGATATGAAAAAAGAAGAAAACATGGGCTATCACGGGCTTTTATCGAAGAAAAAGACAAAAGACAAAGTCAAGAGATCAAGAATGCAAAAAGAACGGAAGTCCAAGGCCTATTCTGAAGATTTATAGCAGAAAAAGTCTAAATACGGAAGTTTAATGAAGTCGAAGAACTCAAGTCTAATAGAAGAAGAAAATTATAAGACAAGTTCAATTTATATCGACAAATCCCGAGACGACGTCGAGAAAGACAAAGAATTTAAATCAAGACGAGACGAAAAGAAAGAAAGAAAGAAGCACACATGCACTCCCCACTTCCTATATATACCCTCCTAATGACACATTAGGAGGGTGTTAGTTAATTTAGCCATTTTTCATTTTTCCTTTCTTTAGTTTTTAGAGAGAGAAAGTTTTAACTTTCTCTCACTAAGTTTTTATCTTTTCTTCGTCTTTTCTTTCAAGTTTAAGCTTTATTTCATCCTTGTATTTGGAATTCATTAATCAAAAGTTCAAGTTAAGCTTTTGGTTCATTAATCTCTTTCTACCTTTCTTGATTTTAGTTTGTTTTTGATCCGAAATTTTAATGCTTTTTGTGTAAACTTGATGTTTTTGTGACTAAAAAGTTTATCTTTTTATTCCTTACTAAGTTTTTATACGGTTTAAGCTTTAAGCTTGTTGTGCTTATTGGCTTATTTCGTATATAGCTTATTGGCTTTTAAGTTTTCTTAAAAGTTTTTGTCTTTTGAAAGTTTGATTCATAAAGTTTGCTTATTTCGTGTCTTGAAAGTTTTTAAATTTGTGCTTGTTTTCATTTTGTTAAGATTTAAATAAGTGCTTATTTGTCTTTGCTTATTTGTGCTTATTCGGTTCTGCTTATTTGCCTATGAATCCCATCGTAACTGTTGATGCGTTACCCAGTACGATCGAGTAAGTGTGATCGCATAAAACCCTAGGGTTTCTACTTGCGATCCATTACTACGATCCATAGCATGATCGTTCACTACGATCACACTCCTTAATCCTCACCACGATCACTTGTTGCGATCGTGGATACGATCAAGAGTGCGATCTATGGTTGCGATCCCTGGCTACGATCGCATTGGGTGCGATCGCTTGTTTCCATCGCATTGAGTGCGATCTTACTGACTACGATCACTAGCCTACGATCGATTGTTACGATCGTAGGGTGCGATCCCTTATTGCGATCAAAGGATACGATCGAGGGTACGATCTAAGTGCGATCCAGGCAAGATCAAGCACCCCGATCGCATTGACTGTGATCCAATTTCAAATTTTTAATTTTACTTCTTATTTTTATTTTAAGTTTCAAATTTAATTTTTTCCGCATTTTTACTTAGTATTATTTTAAACGAGTTTTGTCTTATTTTATTTTTACAAAGTTTTTAGTTTTACAAAGTTTTCAAGCTTTAAATCCATTACGTTTTAATTTCCAAAAATTGCACGCTTCCCGAAATCTCTGTTTTTACCAAGTGTTTTTCTAGTAACTTTTAGTTTAATTTTTAAAGCTTTTATCAACGACATTTACATATTTGCTATTAGTTTAAAATAGATAACCAAACCATTTTCTTTTCCACCAAGAACGATTGAGTCGCACTTTCTACTAGTAATCAATTCGATAAGATACCGAGAGAAACGAACTTTTAACCTAGTAAAAACCTTGTATTATACGTATAGCATGTCAAATTACTACAAAGATAATTCACGACATAAAATACACGAACCGAATACGTATTTAATTAAACGCGTATTATTAAACAAATGTGTTACGTTTTGGTTGTTGGACCGTTTAGATAAAGAGACAAGAAGTAAGACTTGGGCTCAAGGCCCAAGTGTGTAGGTTCGGCTTAAAAGGAAACAAACACACGCCTGTATCTTTAAATTTGTAAAAACAGTAAAATACAGAAAACCCTAAAAACATGGTGGCTGTCGTCCTTTTTATTTCTTTTGGTGTCCTCCCCCTACCGACGGTATAAACAACAAGAACAGGAACAACAGTCGTGGGTTTCAGATTCAAGGAATCAAGATGGTTAATGCTTTGTTATTCCTAAAACCCTAAATTACATGAAAGAAACCCTAATTTTGTCTTTATTTTATTTTCTTGTGTTGATTAATCAAGAATCCGAGTAATAAGAATTAATAACATGTTAATAACGAGTTAAAGAATTAAGGGGGGGTGGCGTTTGGTGTTGCTGTGCTCGAACGGCCACAAACCGAGACCATCTATGGTCCCGGTGGTGAAAGTCAGTCACCAGCCGCAACCCTAGATGGGTGTTGGTTGGGTTTTTTTTCAAACGGGGGCAACACAAACCCCAACAGGGGTGTGGTTTGTGCTAGCAGTGGGAACCCCCGCAGGGTTGTTTGTTCTGGCAGTGGGAACTGAGAGCTTTAGGCTCTCGGTGGGAAGTTTAGACGCAACAGGGGGAACTGGCTACTGCCAATGGCTACTGCGCAACCAGTAGCAACACTAGGGGTGTTTGGATGCCGGTTTTAAAAGGGGCGTTTGGTAAACAGTTTTAGAAACTTAAAAGGGGTGTTTGGTTATCATTTTCAAGCTAGTTTAATTAATTTAATTTAATTAGAATGTTAAATTAATCATGCAATATTAAATTTATTAATCTATTTAATATTGATTTTAATCTTGTCAAGTTAAGTTATATTATTTAAAACCTTAGTTATACGAGAATTACTAAAGTTGTTGGACCGGTTCATGGGTCCGGTTCACGGGTTCACGAGCACGGTTCACGACTTAATTAATTTACAAGTTAGTTATTTTTACAAGACTTATTTTTACAAGGTTAATTAAATTAATTTGACATGTTACTTAATTAATTTAATTACATCATGACTTAGGTTATTATTATTATTAATAATACATGGATTTTAACCTAACTATTAATTATTTAAATTAGACTAGATAATTAATTAATTATTAAACAAGCCTTTTAACTAATTAATTTACATGACTTAGGTTATATTAATAACAAATATTAATACATGTTTTAACCTAAGTACGTTCACTTTTACTTTTATTTAATTAAATCAAGTTATATTTAATTAAATCCTTTAACCTATAGTTTATTTAAGTTACGTACTCAGTAATCAGAATACTTATACATGTATCCTATGTATGTAGAATTAGTGAGATCGAAGTAGGACTCTCTTCCGTTCGTCTTCTTCGTTCACTGGACTTAAGGTACGGATTCTCCGTCCTTTCAGTATGGACATTCTTCCTTATGAGGATTTCTCGTATGCAGCCAACTGTTTTCCCCAGTATATGTTTTATATGTTTTGATTGCTTATGTTTAATTAGATACCTAAAGCCATATACATGCATGACCAGTTTCACCTAGCTATGGAGGTACCATAACCATAACACTAGAGGTACCAGTGTTATGACTCCACCACGACGGAGTGATAGCTCGTGGCGTCCCTTCATCTTTTGGCCATATTATTATTATTATCATGTGAGGTGTATGGGTGCATCATAGTTTACATGTTTCCAGCAGATTATTCAGGTGAATGTGGTGTGTGCCTTGCATCCTTCACAAGGAGCTGATCCCTCCTACCCAAACAGTATATTAAATTAGAGGCAGTCCCTCTAATTTGCATGACGAGGTCACCCCTTCAAGTATTCATGCACGTTGATATTTCATGACCTATATTGGCTAATGGTTAACATGTTAAACAGTTTTCATAAGAAAAACATAAGGCTTTTCAAACTATAAAACCAGTTTTACTAAGTTATTCCAGGTTTTCCAGGACTTACACATTTCCGCTGCTATTAAGTCTTTATTATGTTTCAGTCATTCATACTATGTCATATATCCGTGCACTAAGCGTTTTCTAAGCCGTTACTTTCCTTTCCATGTCCCAAAACGGCAGGTACCCAGGACTCGAGCATTTGGAGGACGTGCATAGGATGGAAGCTACCATAGACTTCTTTTCTTTTTGCCTTCATATACTTATGCTTGTTTAGTCATTTCTCATTTCCTTTACTTTATTTATGTTTGGGGCTGATGTTTGGGAACCGATGTTTGATTCCGGTTTTCCCTATGGTCATGTATGTTAGTACATATTACCTTGCATGCTTTGATGACACGCCATAATTACGTGTAACGGTCCACTTATCAAAGTGTGGTGTTACAATTATGGTATTTGAGCCAAGGCTTCGAACTGTAGGCTCTAAAACGTGACCTGTGACTAGTAGGTAGTCACCAGGAGCTTCCTAAACCAACACTTGTTATTCCACGTATTGATGTGTTCAGCGCATTGTTGTTTTAACCATGACGTTTTCAGCACCTTGATGTTTTAACCTTAATGTTTCCATCGATATTGTTTTACTAATATGGATGGACAACCGTCATTCATATTTAGTTATGTGTCATTGTTTCAGGCATGATGTTCCTCGTGAACTGAACCCCAGTAGTTCATAATTGGTCATATAAAAATTTTCCCGTTAAGTTTTGACAGCTGTGTTTTAGTTAATTATTTCATGTATCATTGTCGCAGGTTTATGACTAAGTAACGGTTGGTACAGGACCGACCCTATTTAGTCGCATGTGCTTTTACCGAAACTTTTAACTTTGGGACCGACCCATAGGCGTCCCCTCGCCATGTCTTTTGTTTTGGGACCGACCCATAGGAGTCCCCCCGCGTATATAAAGGTTTTTATAAACTGCATAACGCATTCACACACTGTTTTCATGCATAAACTTTTTCTCATGATTTATTAACATAATTTTTTTTCATATCCACTCATAAGTTACGATGTCTTTTATGTCAAGTATTCTTTTATACTATCATGGTTAACTTCAGTTTCATGCTGATTATGTTATATACTCCTTCATGTTAAGTTGTTTCATGTTTATTCATGATGATTTTAGCTTCATGTTGATTACGTCTTACGTCTCTTTTGTTGCTTATGCTTTCATGAAAGACACTGTTGGAATTCATTTAAATCCGGCTTTCATGATAGTCATGGTTAGTTTTCATTAATCATGCTTTCAGGAAAATCATCGCTGTATTCATTAACCACACGTTAGCGTATCTCTATGCAGCAAGAATGAGGTATATACTGGCATTGCCAGGTTATCATGATGGTCTTTCTAACCGTTTAATCAGTTATTTTCCTTTAAAATCTTGTCAAATGATCGACCCCATACTGATCATTTCATGTACATTCCATGTGTACTCCATGTACCGTATCCCATGTGCATATTCCACTTGCTGATATTCTACAAGATTGCTGATGCCGCTCATGATTTGGAGATATTACTAAAGGTTGATGCTACTGATTTTTGGAGACGCTATGAAATGATGATGCTGTTCATAACCTAGAGATCTTACAAGACGAAGATGGAGGCGTTAGATCAAAGCGATGGGACGAGAAGATGCTTCACCACCAGACGATTTCCATCAATCATTGTCCCTAGTTCTTAGTTACATGTCACACGTCATTCAGTGTCGTTTCAGTTATATGAGTGAAGACCAGTACCAGCCAGCCACTCAGCTGAATAGTTACATGAATCAGAGTCATGAGAATGACCGTCATGGAAGTGACAGACAAGACGATAGTAACCACTACTATGACAACAATTATACTAGTAATCGTAATCGAAGCTCCGACCACGGACATAATCAGAAGTACAAAGGATCAGTAGTCCAACCGATCCGCCAATTCTGGCATATTAACCTAATATTTGTGGTTCTATTCGTTTCACATCTAGAGACATGTCAAGACACCAGTCAAGACACATGTCATGCTTATATTTTCCAAGACACGAGTCAAGACACACGACTCACGTCCAATTGTGGAACATCCCTAAGGAATTCAGGGTACCCTCCAAAGGGTATATCCATTTTGTGGTGCCATGTATTAAACAGGCCACAAGGATTTCAGTACCATCACCAGCGTATCTATGAGATCTGTCACGTTTGCTCGTTGACACGTTCATCTCTTGCACCCATATTTCATATATTCATGACCATAAAGGATGCCATTCGTGTCCCTATGTATATGAAGGTTTCCTTCAGCCTAAGGATGAGATCCAAGCTGCTAACGCGTTACCTCGGGCAGATGTGAGTTAAATTTAATCCTAACCATAGACTACAAGCAGCACACCCTCCTATTATTCATGATTTTGTACAGTAATGTTCAGGCTCCTAAATACATTCAACATGGTTTTCCATCAGGAAAATCTGTACAAATTATCTATGCTTTACAAGCACGTGTGTGGTTAGACATGACTACAAAAATTTTCTAACTGTCAGTTAAGACACGACCACTGAAGTTTCTTTTACGCATAACCAGCCGATTATACCAAAATCTTCCCATTGATTCTAGCAGAACACTCAAGGAGGAGGACGGTAACATGAGATTATGTGTTGACCACCGTCAATGTAAACAAATCACCATTCATAACCGTTATTCTCCTCCACGTATTGAAAACATGTCCAATCGACTATAGGTGTTAATCACTTTTCCAAGATCGGACTCATGATCATGCTGCCAATAGTGACGAGTGAAAGAGCAGGACATGTCCAGTACTTTCAACGAGAACAACCTGATTTTTTTCTAGGTCTAGAGAAGAGTAGTAAGACCATATTTGCACTATGTTGCAAATTCAATGACAAGGGAAATTTCACCCTGAAATTTTCCAATCTAAATTTTGGTTGATTACAGTGACACACTGTATCACATGGATTCTCACGGTTAATCTTACCATGACTCAGCTTATGCATAAAGGTGAGAACCCTACACTACCTTAGATGTTAAAAAAAAATCCTTCGTTAAGAAAAGTCTAATTTCCGAGACTCAAAGTTTCGCAAACTTCTATGTATCAAGTTTCTACGAAGCAAGATACAATTACGTTCATATCTAGGTACCTGACATACCAACATGTTAAGATAGAACACCGACAGACTAGAATGTTTTTCATCAGCAGAAATTATGAAAAAAAATGGGACAAGATCTCTATGGATTTTGGTCACCGGATTAACGCAAACTCAGGGGAAACATGATGCTATCTGGGTTATTGCCAACAGTTTGATCAGGTCTGCAAAATCCTTACATCCGCAAGGATTTCAGAACCAACAGATTGATCGGACATGTTGCAACCGAGGCTCACCCGATCACTTGTTAATCTATCAGTTATCGAGTCAGACAAAGGTTCACATTTGTACTCCTTATTTACGTACACGTCCTTGTTCTAATTTAGCGACTTGCTTTCACGCTCACGTTCATGACACTATTCACGTTCATGATCGTATCTTGGCTTTCAATTTTACATTCATCTTCGTTCTGGGAAGTTTTGCAACAACTGGAGAGACCAGACTCAAGTTTAGTATAACTCCCTATCCTTAGATAGACGTTTCACGTCACATTTCCACGTCTCACCTTGTAGCGTTTGGCGTTACCGCCACCGTATTCCATGTTCACGATATGTTTCACAAGTCATGTTCATTCCACGTTCCTCATATCACGATCACGATATGTTACACGTATCATAGATCACGATATGTTTGCTCATACTACACTCACCACATCTCCACGTATCACGTTCAAAATTTTTCACGTATCACGTTCAAAAAATTTCACGTACTACGTTTCAATATGTCTCGCGCATCGTTGCTAATTATCAGTTAAGTTAGATTGTGTTGCATTATAACATTTCAGTTACCCTTGCACGTTAATTCTTATTCCCTCGATCAAATTCAGGGGATCTATCTTACGTTGATAACCATGAACTTTTAAGTATCTTCTAGTCAAGGTCAGGAGGACCAAGATTTATCATTTGTGTCAAGATCTTGTGAAGGAACCGTTCCAAGCGGGAAGCCACTTGGAAACGGACAATTTCATCCGGACTTCTTATCCGTTTTGCTCTTATAGATTAGATATGCTCTTTCAGTCACGTCACGTTCCATGTCCCTTCAAGACATGTCATGTTCCACGTTCCTTTCTACCATGTCACATTCAGATCCTTTTATCTTACATACCCTCTCAGTTTGATTCGGGTATGTTTCGTTTTCAGTTTACGTTATGTATAATTCGGGGACGAATTATTCTTTTTAGGTGGAAAAGTTGTAAAACCCGCATGCTTTTACCATGAATAGCACACTAATAATCGTATGTACAAGATTAAAACTTTCCTGTTATATCATGAATACGTGTCACGAGTATTACTTACAAGAATTACGTACGTATTATTACACGATAATTATTACGTACGTATTAATACACAATAATTATTAATTATTAACTATTATTAAGTACGTATATAATCACGAACGTCTAACCTGATTATCGCGCGCATTAAATAGACACGATGAGTAATTACGTATATTAATTTCGTACGGTAAATAAATACGTACGTGATGATTATTATTAATATACGACATGAATCGACGTATAATAAGTAAAACCGCAAGATAGTAAATCACGTTATTAAATCACGAACTACACGAATATTTTACGTAGTCATTTAAACACAACAAGTACTACGTAAATTAATATTACGTATAGCATGTGAAATTACTACAAAGATAATTCACGACATAAAATACACGAACCGAATACGTATTTAATTAAACGCGTATTATTAAACAAATGTGTTACGTTTTGGTTGTTGGGCCGTTTAGACAAAGAGACAAGAAGTAAGACTTGGGCTCAAGGCCTAAGTGTGTAGGTTCGGCTTAAAAGGAAACAAACACACGCATGTATCTTTAAATTTGTAAAAACAGTAAAATACATAAAACCCTAAAAACATGGTGGCCGCCGTCCTTTTTCTTTCTTTTGGTGTCCTCTCCCTGCCGACGGTATAAACAACAAGAACAGGAACAACAGTCGTGGGTTTCAGATTCAAGGAATCAAGATGGTTAATGCTTTGTTATTCCTAAAACCCTAAATCACATGTAAGAAACCCTAATTTTGTTTTTATTTTATTTTCTTGTGTTGATTAATCAAGAATCCGAGTAATAAGAATTAATAACATGTTAATAACGAGTTAAAGAATTAAGGGGGGTGTCGTTTGGTGTTGCTGTGCTCGAACGGCCTCAAACCGAGACCATCATTGGTCTCAGTGGTGAAAGTCAGTCACCAGCCGCAACCCTAGATAGGTGTTGGCTGGGTTTTTTTCAGACGGGGGCAACACAAACCCCAACAGGGGTGTGGTTTGTGCTAGCAGTGGGAACCCCCGCAGGGATGTTTGTTCTGGAAGTGGGAACCGAGAGCTTTAGGCTCTCGGTGGGAAGTTTAGACGCAGGAGGGGGAACTGGCTACTGCCAATGGCTACTGCGCAACCAGCAGCAATACCAGGGGTGTTTGGCTGCTGGTTTTAGACGGGGCGTTTGGTAAACAGTTTTAGAAACTTAAAAGGGATGTTTGGTTATCATTTTCAAGCTAGTTTAATTAATTTAATTTAATTAGAATATTAAATTAATCATGCAATATTAAATTTATTTGATCTATTTAATATTGATTTTAATCTTGTCAAGTTAAGTTATATTATTTAAATCCATAGTTATACGAGAATTACTAAAATTGTTGGACCGGTTCATGGGTCCGGTTCACGGGTTCACGAGCACGGTTCATGACTTAATTGATTTACAAGTTAGTTATTTTTACAAGACTAATTTTGACAAGGTTAATTAAATTAAAAATAATTTGACATGTTACTTAATTAATTTAATTACATCATGACTTAGGTTATTATTATTATTAATAATACATGGATTTTAACCTAAGTATTTATTATTTAAATTAGTCTAGATAATTAATTAATTCTTAAACAAGCCTTTTAATTAATTAATTCTTAAACAAGCCTTTTAATTAATTAATTTACATGACATAGGTTATATTAATAACAAATATTAATACATGTTTTAACCTAAGTACTTTCACTTTTACATATATTTAATTAAATCATGTTATATTTTATTAAATCCTTTAACCTATAGTTTATTTAATTTACATGTAATAATTAACAAACTATACTATATATCACTTGACTTAGAATATAAATCAGTAAACACTTAAGCTTATATTATTAGCTTATTAATCCAGCTTATTTCTATTTATGAAAACTTTCTATTTTAAAATAACTTATCTATTCTAAGCAGTAAATCTATTTTTGGAAACTTTCTGTTTTTGGAAATTTTCTATTTTAGGAAACCTGCTACTTTTAGAAACTTACTTCTTATTACACAACAAGTATAATAATACAAGAAATACGAGTAACACTTAATCAGAATATACAGAATACACGATAAGCACAATATAACGTTAAAATGAGTAAAACAAGACATGAACATATAAAACAAGCTAAAACATGATATAAACCAGTTACGTACTCAGTAATAAGAATACTTATACATGTATCCTATGTATGTAGCATTAGTGAGATCGAAGTAGGACTCTCTGCCGTTCGTCTTCTTCGTTCACTGGACTTAAGGTACGGATTCTCCGTCCTTTAAGTATGGACATTCTTCCTTATTAGGATTTCCCGTATGCAGCCAACTGTTTTCCCCAGTATATGTTTTATATGTTTTGATTGCTTATGTTTAATTAGATACCTAAAGCCATATACATGCATGACCAGTTTAATCTAGTTATAGAGGTACCATAACCATAACACTGGAGGCACCAGTGTTATGACTCCACCACGACGGAGTGATAGCTCGTGGCGTCCCTTCAGCTTTCGGCCATATTATTATTATTATCATGTGGGCCGTATGGGTGCATCCTAGTTTACATGTTTTTAGCAGATTATTCAGGTGAATGTGGCGTGTGCCTTGCATCCTTCACAAGGAGCTGATCCCTCCTACCCAAACAATATATTAAATTAGAGGCAGCCCCTCTAATTTGCATGACGAGGTCACCCCTCCAAGTATTCATGCACGTTGATATTTCATGACCTATATTGGCTAATGGTTAACATGTTAAACCGTTTTCATAAGACAAACATAAGGCTTTTCAAACTATAAAACCAGTTTTACTAAGTTATTCCAGGTTTTCCAGGACTTATACATTTCCGCTGCTATTAAGTCTTTATTATGTTTCAGTCATTCATACTATGTCCTATATCCGTGCACCGAGCGTTTTGCTCAGCCGTTACATTCCTTTCCATGTCCCAAAATGGCAGGTACCCAGGACTCGAGCATTTAGAGGACGTGCATAGGATGGAAGCTGCCATAGACTTCTTCTCCTTTTGCCTTCATATACTTATGCTTGTTTAGTCATTTCTCATTTCCTTTACTTTATTTATGTTTTGGGCTGATTTTTAGGAACCGATGTTTGATTCCGGTTTTCCCTATGGTCATGTATGTTAGTACATATTACCTTGAATGCTTTGATGACACGCCATAATTACGCGTAACGGTCCACTTATCAAAGTGGGGTGTTACAATGAAGCCCATACAAGAAGCATAGGCTAGGAAAATCCTTATTGCTTCAATCCTTGCAACAGGTGCAAAAACCTCTTCATAGTCTATTCCCTCTTCTTGTGTATAGCCTTGAGCAACTAAACGTGCCTTGTTTCTGACCACAATGCCTCTTTCATCTTTCTTGTTTCTAAGAACCCAACGTGTCCCAATAGGTCTTACATATTTTAGATAATCCACTAACTCCCAAACATCTTAAATTGCAAACTGGTGAAGCTCATCCTGCATTGCTTCCACCCAACTTGGTTCTTTGAGAGCATCAAGAATCTTCTTGGGTTCCTATTATGACAGAAAACAATAAAACAAACATGCATGTACAAGAGGGGTATCAACCTTCTTGTGGATATTGGCAATGAAACCTCCTTGAGTCTGATGAGACCTTCTTGTTTGAACATGAGACAAAACATCACCAATGATAAGAGAAGGAGGATGAGTTTTGATAGTAGTTATACGTGTTCCTCCTTCAATAAGTGTGTTGTCTTCAATCTCAGTCTCCATGTTGCCAATATCATCTTCATATCCTCCTCCATCATCACTAGAATGAACCTCTTCATGAACTATGGAAGGTTCAACTTGTTCAATAGTATTAGAAAAGAATATATGGTCAAATGAGTTGTCAGCGTTTGAGCTATCAACCCCTGAATTTGACTTAACAACGTCATATTTTCCTTTATCGGCGCTTGAAGATTCATGCATGTTTTCATCAACTGGCTTTTCTTGTGGACCAACTTTCTCCTTATCAACAGCAGCAGCTTGTGCAAATCCATCAGTCCATATAGGAATGGTAACATACTCAAGTATGTGGTATGATTTGACTTCATGTGGTCCTTCTTCCTTGTCAACATGTTTACCTACAATCTCAACAATGGGTTCTTCCACAACATTTGAATCCTTTTTCACAATGTCTAGATTAGTAATAGGCATATAATTCAATGTCCTAAATAAAGGCTCTAGATCAAAGAACCAATTTGGTCCACTCTCAGGATAACTAGGTTTACTCTCTAAAAACTTAACATGTACTTTTTCAAGTATACGTTTTTCTTTCTTATTGTAAACCATATATCCTTTACTCTACACTAAATAGCCCATAAAATAGCCTTCATCACCTTTGGCACTAAACTTTCCTAATACATCACTAGTATCTAGTATCACTACATGACATCCAAAGGGTTTAAGAAAACCTATATTAGGTTTCCTATTCCAAAATAGCTCATAAGGTGTCTTATTATGGATTTTGTTTACCAATGCTCTATTTTGAACATAGAAGGTTGTATTCACAGCCTTAGCCCAAAAAGCTATGGGAAAATAAGCATTAGACAACATTGTCCTAGCTTCTTCTATGAGTGTTCCATTCTTCCTTTCAGCCACCCCATTCTGCTGTGGGGTTCTAGCTATGCTAAATTCCCTAGTAATCCCTTTATTAACACAGAAGGCATCTAACAATTAGTTTCTAAACACACCACCAATATCACTTCTAAGTATTTTAACCTTATTCCCTGTCTTTTTTTCAATTTGGGTAATAAAGTTAATCAAAACTATGGCAGTTTCACATTTTAAGGCCAAGAAGAAAGTCTAAGTATATCTAGAAAAATCATCAATTATGACAAAACAATAGGATTTACCATTCAAACTCTCTATATTAGTTGGGACAAATAAGTCCATATGTAGCAAGTGAAGTGGTTTAGAACTAGAGTGCACACGTTTAAACTTAAATGAGACTTTGTGTTATTTGCCTTTAAGACATGCAACATAGAATGATCATTGTGAAAAGCCTTTAAGGGAAAACCATCAACTAAATCATGTCTCACAAGTCTATTGATGTTCTTAAATTTTATGTGCCTTAACCTTTTGTGCCATAGATTACTTTCATCTACTGAAGCTTTAGCATACAGACATGACAAATTGTTGTTCATCCTAATTCCATTAAGATTTACATTATAAATGTCCTTATGCCTAGGTGTTCTATAGCCAATAAAGTTCTCATCAGGCATCTTAAAGTCTTTGCTTAACACCAAGCATTTAGTATCAGTGAAAAGAACCTTATTCTTATTGTCACAAACTTGTGACACACTAAACAAATTATAATCAAGTTCTTTTACCAGAAATACGTTTTCAAAATGAAAATTATTGGTGATAAGAGTGCCTTTCCAGAAATTGTACCATATCCTCCTCCAAAGTACACTTTGTCACCATCTTTAATGGGGGTAAAGTTAGTCAAATACTCTTCCTTCCCCGTCATGTTCCTAGAGCATCCACTGTCCTAATATCCATAATCATTTACCTACTTTTGAATGCCCTGCACATAAAGAAAAAAAAATTAGTTTTCTTTAGGAACCTAAGCCTGAGCAGACTTGGATTCATTTGGTTGTTCAACAAGAACATATTTAGTCCTTATAACAACCCCTTGTTCATCCCTTTCAGGCTTGAACACCCAGTTTACCCTAATTAGTTTAGTTATGACCTTTGAAATATAATGAAATCTATTATAGGTCATAGAAATACCATCAGAATTAGGGTTTTGGTCTTGTTTGGGTCTCCATGTCAAACTAGATGAAGCTTAAGATCCCTTTCCCTTAGGTTGGAAGTACCTATTATTACTTGGTCTAACAACGTTGGAAACGTTCCTATCAGCGTTAAATTTATTCTTGTCAGCGCTGAATTTGTACTTATCAGCGCCTAAATTAGGGTTTTCTACAGGAAACCATTGTTTGTTAGACCATGTATTGGTCTTTTGAAAGGGCCTTTGTCTATAAGTGTTTGTCCCTTTAGTAAAGAATGGAGCTAGTCTAGTAACTTGTGGACTTGGTTGGACATAAGGTCTGGGTTTGACCATGGTTGACCTATCGTCAGCACTGACTTTTGAAGCACTAACACATTTATAAGACAACTGATAAAACTCCCACATATATAACAAGCTTTTCTAGACATAACCTTAGGTCTATATTGAAAGAACCCTGTCCCATTAACACTAGCTTGGCTTTGTGGTGACCTAGGTTTTCTATACATTTCTGCATACTTAACACTAGGTTTTCTATTAGCATATGAGCCAAGGTCAACAGGTTTTCTAGTAGAAGGGTTGGTCACACTTATGGGGGTAGACTCAAGTAGACTCTCACTAAGCATTCCACCTTTAACAAACAATGTAGGATTGGCTTTCTTCCATTGTTCCAAGTCAGTCATTTTCTGCTTATACACCTCTATTGGAGTAAGAACTCTTGGTGGAGGAATGAATTCCTTTTCTTCGAGTGCTGGTATACCTATCCAAGATAAATCCTTTCTCAGGACACCATGAAAGTTTCCAGCAGGTGGTGGAACATCAACATACTCTTTTAGCCCAATCCCAGACATATCCCTAGAATCTCTTTGTTCACTTACACATTTTTCTAGGGTTTGAGTGGCTTTATCAAACTTTTGAATCTTAAGCCCTACATTCTCTTTATCTTTAATGGCCTCATCTAACTTAAGTTGTATTTCTCCTTTAGATCTCATCAACATGTCCCTAAGTTCAACACTAACTTTGAGGTCATGAGACAAAACATTATTTGATCTTTTAGGTCAAATTCCATTTTCTTATATTCCTCTACAGTCTTTTCAGATTGAAGAAGTGCCATTTGATAATTAGTTAGATTGCATTTTCATAAAAAACATCTGATTTTAACATTAAAATTTCTTTGTTAAGTTTTTCAGTGTTTAAACGACAGCCTTTACTACAGTAAGCATCATCATATACCTCATTATCTGATGAAGACGAGGAATGTGCCATAAGAGTAAAGTGAACATGCTCTTCTTCTTCCTTCTCTGCAATCAAGGCTTTATTCTCTTCTACATCCTTTTCCAAAAAGCTCCAGTCTCATCCAACACCATCAATGTCTTGCATGGCAACCATAGCCTTTGTGTCTTCAACCTTGATGACTAGGCTTGAAGGCTTTCCAGCATCAGATCTTCTTGGGGATCTGCATTCCCTCATAAAGTGACCCATCCTATGGAAGTTGTAACATTCAACCTTGGATTTATCAAACCCAGCAGTGTCTTTAGCATTGAAGGTCATCTTCTTTCTGAACCTCCTATTCCATCTGTTGGCCCTTATGCTAGCAAGTGCCATATTCCATTTAATATCCATCTCTTCCAAATTCTCCTCACTGGTTTGCTCAAGGTCCTCATATGTAATCACTGAACCATTGGGCAATGTAGCAATGTATGCACACACTGTGTCTAGATCAATACCAGCCAGTTTAATCCTTGGTGAGTCAACATTGTATGTATCAGCGTCTGAATGTGAAGCGTTGACGAAGGTTGATCCACCGCTGACACAAGGTGATCCAGTAATAGGATGCACATATGATTCTCTCTTATCAACTTTAGATTCACTATGTGAGATGAAAGCTATGTTTCCAGAGGTAGATTTGCTTCCATGATCCAATAGGATTTCATTCTCTACAATCTTTAGCTTATTGTAGACGTCATCAAAAGTAGAACTCTTCAGGGAATTGGTAGCAATGATAGACCTAGATTCAATTTTCCATGCATCACCAAGACTTTTAAGGAAAGTAGTAATGATATCAGCATCATTATACTCTGTTCCCATAAAGGAGAATTTTCTAGTGATGTCTAGAAGCCTGCTTCTTACCTCCCTTAGCTTCTCATTGGGAAGAGCCTTGAACACAACATACTCATGCAAAAGTTGCTTCTTCTTTTCTAGGGAAGTATCATCATTACCACCATAGTTGATTTGAAGAGCTTCCCAAAGTTCTTTGGCAGACTCAAAACCTCTATACTTGTGTTGATTGTTTGGACCCAAAAAGAGTTTGAGAATGCTTAGAGTTTTCATGTCATTTCTTCTCTTTGCAATATCCTCAGTTGAGATAGCTCTCCCATCCGTAGGTCGTTCTTTTCGATCTTCAGCAGTTGAACCAACACCTGATCTTAAAGCAATAGCAGCAACAATCCTAGCAGCTTTATCAAATGTGTTTCCATATTCAATAATTTCCCAGAGAGTGTGATCATGAATTTGAAGGTATTATTCAAAACAGAACTTCCATAGCTCAAAGTTGTCAGGGTCTAGCATGGGGATTTTTAGGTTGTGACTTGATGAGGAGGAGGTCATTGAATCTGGAGTAGACATCTTGTCTGGTTTTAGGGTTTCGTGTTCTTTAGATCAAAGTTCCTCATCAAGCTCTGATACCACTTGTTGATCCCAAACTTAGATCGATTAGCTTTGTGTTAACGATATTAAATCTAGTTAAATACTTAGAGAAACTTTGTTGTTGTATGAACAATCCAAGTGTCATGCGGAATTAACACTTGAATAAAGAACAAGTAAACAAGTAAAACAAACTTTCACTCTTGCTTGATAAAACAAACTTGATTACAATGAAAGTCGTATACTGAATAATAATGTGTATCTACTATAAACCCTACGACCTCCTTTTATAGCACAAGGAGTCGTGTACAATGGATAACCTATCAACTATTTTAGGAAAAGATAAATATAGAAAATACAATATTTGAATATATCTTTTCTTCAAATAACAAACGTGTTGACTAAGATTTCCTATCAGTGCTTGGAATTCTTCTTGTCAGCGCTTGGATACTTCTTATCAATGCTTGATCTCTCAGCGCTTAATTTCTTCTTATCAACGTCCAATTAACTGTTGGCAGCGTCAAAGTTTCTTGGCTCATTTTATTCCCAACAAGCAAGGCCAAGCATCTATTAACCCCCATACTAAAACTAAACATTGTCCTCAATGTTTCGAGTCTAAGGGTGAAACACCCCCATACTAGAGACGAAAAGTCGAATGCTTAATCTCGAGCATGGAAAGGGTAAAACGAATAATCTAAAAGCCATATATGAATTACGCTAATAAGATAATCGTTAGAACATAAAATGATATCATCGGATATCAGAATCTTTAAAGGCAACGAACAAAGCTCGAGTGATCCGTAAAACGAACACGAGAGGCTTCAATGATGACGATGAACCTAATAAATCACAATCACAAACAAACACGAAACAAAGGTTGGAAGAGCACAAGTCCCCGCATTACACTAATCTAAGAAAGCAATGATATTTACAAGGATAAGCATGAGAATCCCCCCCGAGGCACCTTGTTTTTTATAACCGAGTTAAAAGCTCGAATCGAATCCCCATAAATGTGATTATTTAGGGATTATCATGGTATGGAAATTTTTGTGGGGCTTACATGATAAACATTGCCCAAAAGTACATGGAGTACTGAAAAACCCGATATTAAAATATCGGGGTCAAAGATAGCGTCTTCGTTTTCGGAAGAAAGACGAAACAACGCTACTTCAACCGATAGTGAAATCGAGACCCCAAAGGGATAAAAGAAAATAGATGAGAAGTATAGGGGTGGGTCAATAGGTGGGGCAATACAATGAGCTACTCGAGGTAGACTCACACCATGCAAATGAATAAGATTTCCATTTATTGCATCGGTAGAAGACTGAGATTTCCCTTTAATGAAATTTGGGGATCGAATATCTCGTCCTCGGTGGAAAAGTGTGAAGAAACATTTGGGGCTTCCCCATACTAAAACCACACAAAGCATCGTCAAAAGGAGTAGACAAGCTCGTAGCACTCAAAACACATGGTGATGACGGAGTTATACTTGTAGAAAAATCATTTAAATCAATTTTAAAATCCTTTCCTTATTCATCGTTTTTTAACTCTTTTTGAAAACCCGTTTGAATTATGTCGAAAAGATTTGGCGTTTCAAAATCAATATTAGTGACGCTAAAAATTCTCACGTTTAAGTCATTGGTGGGAGGGGTGGGTTGTATAAGTTCTCAAAACGTTGATCAACAAATAACACCGCCCCTCAGGGTCAACATATTCGTCATCCTCATGAACGTTAATCTCATCGATTTCTTCATCATAGATAGGATCGTCAAACCAAGGTTTGTCGTTCCCCTCATTAATGATTTTAGAAACTCTCTCGAAGAGATCACGATCAAGCACAAAACCATCATTCTTTTGTAGGGATCGTTGATAAGTTAGATCCTCACGAATGTGGTAAACGTCATTCTCATTTGAGGAGTGTTGATTAGGTAACTCCTCGAGAATGGGATTTTTGGTCACGTAAGTTGGTTCGTCATTAAAAATGAGACGTTCCAACTCATCAAGTTCGGCCCCAACATTGAAAAAATCAACTTCACTTTTAGGTGGAAGTGGAGGTAAAAGAGTAAACTCTCATTCAATAATTTCCTCAATATCAGGCTCGTATTCAAAATCATCATACTCACCATACGAAGAATTCAGTTTGGGAGAATCAAAAATTGCTTGTGGATTTTTGAGTATGTGATCAATTTTGGCAATATCGCCATCATCATCATCAAAGAAAGAGTCGATGTGATCACTCACAACCATGGTATTACAAGTCGATCGACTATGCTTAGGTGACTCTGCAATGATGAGAGGATCGATATCGATAAAACCTTTCGCCTCAATGGATATTGGGATAGGAAATGGAGGCACTTGAATGGAATTAGAAGTTGAATCCTCAAAGACGTGGTCCTTCGAAGGTGGTGAAAACGAGTCCATATTAGTCATTGTCGTGATGGAACTAACGTCTCCCTTCAAAATTGGTTGGTCACTTGTTTTGCCGAATATATCCCAAAATTATTTTTCATTCATATATTTACGAATAACTTTTTGAATTAAGTAAACGTATTCTTTATCATTAAAATCCTGATCTCGAAAACCGTTCATTTTCATTCTTTCAAAAGATGCATCTAGCCTCATTTTTTCCTCTAAAGTGTGAGTTTCGACATTATCAAATTTTGAAATGTCGGTTTTATCATGATCATTTGAAATTTGGGATCTACTCGCAAAAAAGTCCATTTTATCCTCCCCATATTTCATAGTTAATTTCCCACCATGGACGTCGTTACGGCTCGAGCCGTCGATAAAAAGGGTCGACCTAAAATAATGGGACATTTAGGGTCACACTCATAATCAGAAATGACGAAATCCGCGGGAAAAACAAACTTTCCAATTTTAACATAAACATCCTTGGCTATTCCAATTGGTTTTAATGGTGTATAATTTGCTAGCTCGACGTCATGTTCGTGGGGGTAAGTCTAGGCAATTTCATCAATTTCCAAAGAGAATGAGGCATGAGATTGATGCTAGATCCTAAATCGGCAAGGGCTAAACATCCCTCAATCTCGGAAAAATCACAAGGTAAAAGAAATTGGCCCGGATCCTCTTACTTTCTCAGCATATGCCTTTTGGGTTTTTTAAGAAGGATCGAAGCACAGTTTCCTCAAGGATCACTTTGCTGAGGTCGATAAAGATCTCTTTGTGAACCGTGGATGGAATTTGAGTTACACGAGGGTGTGCACTCTTTTCCTTTGTCACCACGTTCACCCCCTCGACTTTAGAACCTGAAGGCGTTTTAGAAGTAGAGGTAGGGGTAATGACACGACCTTTTCCACGAGACGAGGCGGCTTTAACATGTTCCTTCGGATTAGTAACGGTGTCACTAGGTAAAGTACTCGATGACGCACCTAAAGTCTTGTTCATTATGGACGAAAACATCTTTTTATTGTCGATTTGTCCTTATTCAATTTTGGTGTTTTGATTTTTCAACGTATTGGAAAAGTCATTTTTCAAAGTACCAATTTGTCCCTCTAATCGTCTCATATTAGCCTCATTTGTTTTCATATATTCTTGAAATTCGTTTGACGAACTATTTTTATTAGAAGTAAAGTTCCCTTGGTTTAGATTATTTCTTTGAAAATTTCCTTGATTACCACTTGAAAAATTGTTACCTTGATTGTTGTTGTTTTAAAAAATCGAGTTTTGATTGTTGTTTTTATCTCGATTTTTCCAACTCAAATTTCGACCTTGATTATGGTTTCCTTGATTCGAAAAATATCCTTGTTGATTATTATTCCCTTGAAAATTGTTTCGGTTTGATTTTGAAAATCATTTCCACGATTAAAATTGTTGCCTTGATTATAATTTCCTTGTGATGAACCCGCGTTGTTTTGATTTTGAAATTGTTGTTTTCATTTAACGCGATCACACTCGACGTTTAGCCATCCGTAGCCGCGCGCTCTTAATAATTATGAGGTCCACCACACATCGTACACGAAGCCTCAACCGCTTTCACCGTAGCGGGAGCGTCTTTCTTTTGCATCTCAATAAGAAACGACGTAAACACATTCGTCAACTTATCAACTTACGCATCAACCCTCTCAATTGATGTTGTTTTTAATTTTTTTAGATTTTTTGTATGTTACGTAGATATTAATCCACAAAAATTATCCACAAATCAAAGTCTTGATTAATGAATCCTAAGAGGAATGAAGGAATTTACGTCACGTAAAAAACCTCATCGACTTTGAAACGTTGGCGGAACGCCAAACGTTTCGAGGTTCAATAATAAAAAATCACAAAAATAGTTGTATTAATACTTGAATGGCAAACCCTTAATCAATTGTCACTAAACCGATACGCACAAGCGAGCAGGGAAAACGAGGCGGCGCGAAGCACTTAAGAGCCTTTTCTCCTTAGATCGTGAAATACAACCGCCTTATACCCACCTTATAGTTTGTATCAATTGTGATTAAATTTCTTAAGAGTATTTATCTATTTTTTCTTTGATTTTTATTTGAATTCGATACGCTTAAAAGTGACCGAAATGCCCACAATTAAGTTGCAATTTCTCGCGTATTTGGATAATATTGTGTATTTGTTGTTCTACATAATATTATATAGTATTCACAAAAAGAAAACGAAAATGGTAAAATGAAAAAGCTTGTTGTGTTAATTGAGGAACAATTTAACACGTTTTATTTGGATATTTATAATATAGTAGAAACAATAAAAAAACGAGTATGTACGATTTTTACGCTTTTCAAAAATAAAAAGCAAAAACGCACTACTGACACAAACACGATATGTATAATGGCACTAAAAACACCTCCCCGGCAGCGGCGCCAAAATTGATGTAGTAAAATCGTACACGTCTTAGGAAAAACGCCTATAATGGGCAAGTATTAAGTTCTACGATTTAGGAAAACCATAAAACCGATAAATGCGAGTTCGTTCTCGAAGGAGGTGTATGTGTTATGTGCCAATATGTATAAAACAATGTTTGGATTAGTAATGATTTTGGGATTGGGGATGTGATTAGGATTAGGGTAATTAGGGATCTGGTTGAATAGGGGTTCTAAATTTTGGGGATTAAAGATTTAGTTATTTTAGGGTTCATGGTGAAGAACATGGCTGTTTGATCTTGATTGGGTATTAATTAAGTGTTTCCCACCAGCTAATTAAATATAATTAGTTTAAACTTTCGAAAATTACATTTCCACACCCTTGACTGTTTGACTTAGCATAATAATAACACTTTGGTTACTTTGGAAAAACTAACCCCTGGAAATTTAATCTTAATGCTCAAATACTTTGCACCATTCATCAGTGGGCAATTTCATGGTTAGTCCTTTGTGTCTTTCACCATTAGTCCTTTAGGTAACAATAATAGGAATAAGGACTAATGGTGTGATTTCTTCAAACTTGGAGGTCTGTTCTTGAAGTCTTTATACTTTAAGTACCCTATTTTCATTTTGGATAGTTGAGGGGTATAAAGTGTAATTCTTCCAAACTTGAGGGACCAAACTTCTAATTCTTTAATTCTTCAAGAGTATTTTTGGAAACTCAATGCTCGTGTCCGGTTCTTTGTGCGGCTTCGTTTCCCGTGTTCGTTTTTGCTTGATTCTTCTTCTCTTTTGTTGATATCACGATATCCGTACCTAAAATACACAATGAACAAACACAAGCATATTTTGGGCTGTATTATGATATTTTTATGCATTTTAATCCCGATATGGACGATGAGACTATGTATAATTGTAGTCTCATCAGACATGCGAGTATTTATGTTTAGTATTGCGATTTTCAAAATGATTACTTCATTCTTGCTGGTCACCATCCTTGACTTCTCTTTGCCATCTTGCAATCTTGTGTCTTTAACCTTTGACTTTGCTGAGTACACCATAACGCCACCTTCTTGAGACAAAAGATTGTAACACCCTACTTGGATAAGTGGACCGTTACGTGTATTTATGACGTGTCATCAAAGCATAAGGTAAATGTCCTAAAACATTAACTGACCATAAAGGAAATACCGGAATCAAACATCTGTAATCCAAATATAAGCTCAAAACATGAAAAGTAAATATTGAAGGAAAGGACTAAACAATGTACAAATAAGCAGAATAATGTAAGAAGTGCATAAAGTCAGAAGTCTGGATAGTTTCCTTCCAAATGCACATGCTCTCAGAATCCTAAGAGCGCCCTGGTGTACCTGCCGTTAGAACATGAAAAGAACTACGGCTGAGCATAACGCCTAGTGAACGAATATAAAGCATGATAAGAAATACTGAAATGAAGAAGATGATAAAATATTGAAGCTGTAAGACTGATAAGTAAAGTTGCAGCGGAAATCTGTGTATAATATGAAAAGTCTGTTTTATAAATAATAAAATTGAACTGTTATCTGTTAAATTTGAAAACATGCATTTACTGTATTTTAATTGCTAAGAGCTTATATAGGTCATGTGCTGAAACAACTGTTGCATGAATAACTAGAGGTGTGACCTCATCATGCTGTAGAGGGGTGACCTCTAAATAATGTGCTGGGTGGAGGGATCAGCTCCAATGTGAAGGATGTAGAGCACGCACCACATTCACCTTCTAAACTGTAAACTGATAGCCTAGGATGCATCCATACGCCCCACTAATAATAATGATAAAATGGCCAAGCTGAGCAGAATGGGACGCTGCAGAATAAACTGATAGCATAGGATGCATCCATACGCCCCACTAATAATACTGATAAAATGTCTAAGATGAGCTGAATGGGAAGCTGCATGATATCACTCTCCTACAGGTGAGTCATGACCCCGGTGCCTCAAGTGTCAGGGTTACGGTACCTCCGTAACTAGTACAACTAACTGGTCATGCTTGTATATAAGGCTCAGGCAATATCTTAGTTATTAAAATAATTTCTGATAATTTAAAACATATACTGGGGAAAACATTTGGCTGCAGACGGGGAATCCTAATCATGCCTAGAAAGGAAGTCCTTACTGAAAGGACGGAAAATCCGTACCTTAAATAATTCAAAACGTTTTCGAGCACACCCGGACTACTCTTTCTTTAAACCATCTGAGAGAATAAATAAAAGATATTTACGCGAAATTATTACATAGTTAATTTGAACAATATTATTAATAAGGATCATAACCATTTATATGATGTTGAAAAACTAGTTATATATTTCTCGACTATTGCATTAAGATGCGAAGGTTCGTCTTTGAACCTTGATGTCAGTGAAATCAACATATATCATAATAGATTATGGTTTAAAAATGATATATTATATCAATGTCATATCTTATATTAGACTAGCCATGTAATGTTTTATTTCTCATCATAAATTCATGCAGATGCACACAAGGAGACTAGCATTCAACATTCCTTTTTTTGTATCTTAGGTTGATGAAAAGTAAAGGCCATGTAAATATGATTTACATAGGACATGTACGTGAAGTAACCTATATGATTAGCAGTAGTTTGAAATATACCTCCAGACAAGACTAGATCAGAAGCGAAACCGAACGTAACCACACGCAACTATGAACACGAGCAATCAGATTCAACGAGGTATGATCGAAACCAGAACACACACAGAAAGGCTAATAATAAATGAGGCATGATCGAAACGAAACACACCGATACATGTTCAAAAAACCCCGTACTAGTCGCCAACTATACTCCTCCCACGAATGAGACCAAAAACATAATACCCGAACCGACAATCATTCCACGTGAAACCAAGCCATTAGAAATCCAAACATACTAAGTTTGCCATTCTTTTATGCTTGTACGCATGCAAAGAGAATTTTCATTTAGAACTTTTGATTTGTTTTATGAGAGTATAAGAATGAAGCACTTTATATGGCTATCAATTCAATCTATCATGCCGTAATAAGCGGAAATGATATGCATGAATGAGCGTTTTTTATTTAAATGTCAATTTGCTCTAGTTTTAGCTACAATCATTTCTATTATTAATAATGTATATATTTATTTACTCATAACTGATTAACATTAATGTAGGAGATTAGAATTATGACTTATTGGTCACTCTTTGACCGAATATTATCAGGATTCGTGGAAAAGAATTACGAATATTGTTTTTACACATCAGGCCTAAAATGTTTTATCTTAACAGATTTTTTATTTTTTTTACTGTGTTGTAAGAAAGAGAAAGTGGTTAACTTGTTTGTCTCCTGTGTTTGTATTTACCACGGGCCGGGCTCAAATCCCACACTTCTTCTTTGTTAAATAAACTAAACCGCCACCTTTTATTATATTAAGTTTTTCTGTTTGATTTTTCGACACTAGAAAATTATCACGTACACATAATTATATTTCTCGTGTTTTAGTTTCCTGAAAAGTAATACCATTTTCTGTATAATAAAAGAATACATACACACTATTTCCTGAAACTTAATAATTATTTTCTGAGTAGTTATTTACTTGTGATATTTAAATAGAACCGGTACTGTGTAATTACTGTTAACGTTTAATTAGTTTCTATAAAATAAATAATACATATGTAATATTTCTGAACTCAATAATTATTTTTTGAATATTTTATTGTCGTATTTAAATAAACTGAGACTGTGTATTTACTGTTTACGTTTAAATAAGGTTAAAGCTAAGACTACGCGTATTTAATATTCGAGGATTTTAAATACGGGTTTTACAAAGATAGACACGGACTAAATGGCTTTGACAATCGTCCTAAATCGGTAGCGTTTTACCTCCGGTCGGTGAAGACCGTTATACGATATTAAATACCGTACATGTGATTAGTTAGATTCAATTAAGAACCTCCTTGACAGGGCTTCGCGGCAGTACTAGCTGTTCTCTTTACTTGGCCGTCTCAAGCAAGACTGCGAACAATATGAGTGAATCAAATGGATAAATATCCGCTTGATTAAAGTTGTCAATTCAAATTCTTGGAAAAAGTTTGATTCATAAAGAATCTTACCATTGTTGCTGTCCAGTTGACACAATTTTGACTCATGAAGAATCTCAAAAGTCACCTACCGTAGCGTTATTTGAGGTTGACGCTAGAAGGATTTCCATTCGTCACTGTGAATATTAATGAATATCACTCTGAATGTTCTGGCAAGACCATAAAGATATTGCGTAGAAACCTAAAACGAGTTTGAATCATCTCATAATCAAACTACTATTGCTTTTTAGTTTACACATGTTCAGTTCATAAAGAATCTTACACATGACCTACCGTAGTGCTCTTTGATGTTAACACTAGAAGGATTTCCACCCATCATTGTGAATACTAGGTAGTATCACTCTGAGTTTTCTAGCAATATCGCAAGGGTATAGCGTAGGACTCTCTTCTTCGTCATTCTGTGTGTCCAAACGAGATTTGATTGATCTCTAGGCTCTAGAATCGATTTGTGCACTATTAGTGGTCGGAGGCTGGAGCAGATGCCTGTTGGGTCGAAATTATGAGTTGATGCGTCAAAAACAACAAAATAAGAACACAAGGGCTAAAGTGTACAAGTTAAAAAAGAATAAGCCGTTTGAGTCTTTTTATTATTTTAGCTTTCTTTGTAAGCTATGTATCTATTATATAAAGAGACATAGACCGTAGGTCTTACATATCATTCATTCACAATGTAAACCTAAAGTTGAGTTCATGTTCTAGGCGTGGGATTTAATGTATACACGCCTAGATATTATTTGTTTTAATGTTTAATGCAAATAATTATTGGGGAAATTTGTGTCTTGTTCTTATAACATCTTGTTCTTATTAATGTTCTATTCCGCTATGTTTTATACATAAGAAGATTAATAATCCTAGATAGAATGGTTCTTAACCATTGAGTCTATCGATCCGTAGACTCTACAATTGGTATTAGAGCCTAAAGCTCGTGATATATAGGATCTACAAGGTGTTATGTTCGTGTTCGTATGGAAGAGAAGATGCTGTCTAGAATTCGCGACAGTTTAGCGACATATTTGGTGTCGTTAATTCTGATTTTAGGGTTTTGCAAGAAAACTCCTAATTCTGAAAAGAATGATGGTTTGATTAAAGAACCCTAGATCGGTAGTGTTCGAAGCTGTGATGAAGTTGCTGTACAGATTTCTTCGGGTGTTCTTGAGATGGTTAATTCCTCATAACCCTAGGAATATTAAAGATTGAACCTGCGATCTTCGTTTTAGGGTTTTGAAGTATAAACCCTAGTTTGTTTGATTGATGTTGTGGTACGTCGTAGTTTGCTGCAGTGAGATAAAGTTCGTTCATATAACTAGGGTTTTCTATAAACCCTAGATCTGATATGGAATAATAACGAACAAAGAAGATTGTTAGATGGTGGTTTGATTGTATGTGTTTAAAGCTGTTGGTCCAAGCATGCATATGATTCAAGATTCGTTTTGGTTGCTGGAACACGTTTGAGGAAGAATGAATCATGACAGGTATGATTCACGTGATGATGATTTGCTCAAAAGTTGTTAAGGTATGGCTGTGGCTGCAAAATTATTCACATGATTTATTCTTGATACTTCATTTGTGGGAATGTATATTTGGCCATGATTTGTGGTTAATATAAAAAAGCGTGTAGATAAATAGAGTTGAGTTATACTTTAGGAGGTGCAAGATATAGGATCACTTGCTATTTTCTAGAGATATTTAATTATCTTTTCATATTTGGTTCCTCAATATTCAAGATCCCGTGTATGCCAAAGGTGAAGGCTGATGTTGGTATTTTTTAATCTTGATGCGTGTTTGGCCGTATTGTCATGAGATTGTCAAAGACGAAAGTTTATATTTGGTTTATTAAAGTAGCCGAATAAAGAAAAGCAAACAGTGGATGGGCAACAAGAAAAGACAAACACACAATTCATAATCAAATTCTAACAACGTACTGATATTATATTGGAAATATTCACTTATTGGATGAGGAAAAGGTGTGTCGGTATTGTTTGAATCATTTATTCTTCGATAATATATGCTATGGTCCACGGCTTTGGTTTTTAATATTACTCTCGTTCAAAAGGAAAATTTATTGGTATGACTTAGGTTGTCAGGTGCGTTATTGGGTAATTGAAGGTATTGTATATCTTTTGCTGTTGCAGTTGGTCCATGGAACGCAGGGTATGTGTATGGTTTGCTTCATGTGATTTCGTCCTAGGAAAAGAATAATATGATGTTGAGCTGCTTGTGGCCCACAGATGATGTATTAATACATGAAAAAAGGATATGAGATGCATTGTTCTACAAGGATAATGTTTGATAACAGTGAGTAGAATTTTTAGCCTCTGTCATGTATTATTTAGCCACTAACAAATGACAGCGGATTGATCTAGCTGCTCACGCGTTAAATCTATCCGCTGACACTTGTAATCTAGCCGCTGTTACCATTGTTCGCAGCCACTGACGGATAGTTTTGGAGATATTTTGGTTTGGAGTTTGGTTCATTCACAGCAACTAGTTCTTAAAGATATAAATGCTCGTTTTATTTCCATTTATTACGAAGAAAACTTTTATGATAAATTTGATGTTCGAAGTAGATTTTCGCGGATTGGTGTTTTAGCATATATTAAAGTCGTGAACTTCCAACCATTTACTTCTAAGATAACTTGATGTTCGAAGTAGATTTTCGCGGATTGGTGTTTTATCATATCTTAAAGTCATGAGTTCCAACCACTGACTTTTAAGATAACTCGTTCGTTCTTCAAGTTGTGACATACGACTTGATAAAAAGGCAGTAAAGATACGAGATCTTTGTATTGGCGCTCTATGCTCGTATTTGCTATTGTATGTGCCTCTTTGTCGAGGGGAGGATTCTTTTTGTCAAGAGACTACTCATTATAGCCGTGAGTTTTAATGTCTACTCATTATAGCCGTGAGTTTTTGAGTCACATGTTTAGTACAAGACATGGAACATAAGTTCGAGTTATTCTACTTCATCATCAAGTAAGTCATAATTAAATTTCTTCATATGTGATCATTATATAAAGCCTACAGAATTTGAAGATTCAAGAATGATTAGCACAATTTAAGGGAAAGCTAAATTGAAAGTGTTAGTCATTCACATGTAACATTGAGGTGAAGGTGTTTACTACTGCTCATTAGTATTACTACAACTTATTTGAGTTTCTATTGCTCAAATTCATTTAAAGGCAATCCAACGGTTCTTTATGGAGGGAAATTTGAGACATAGAAAACTTGTATTAGTAGTATGGTATTATTTAAGTAGTGGTTGAAATCAAGGTTGCTTACATACAAGACCCATATTTAGATCATGTCAAAAAGGGGAAGAAGTTTACAAAGTGCAATATGTTGATCCTTGGTGTTATATGTTTTACAAAGAATGCGAGCTAAGGGGAATTTTTTTTGACATCATCAACTAGGGGAAGATTGTTGGGTCGAAATTATGAGTTGATGCGTCAAAAACAAAAAAATAAGAAGACAAGGACTAAAGTTTACAAGTTACAAAAGAACAAGCCGTTCGAGTATTTTTATTATTTTAGCTTTCTTTGTAAGCTATGTCTCTATTATATAAAGAGACATAGACCGTAGGTTTTACATATCATTCATTCACAATGTAAACCTAAAGTTGAGTTCGTGTTCTAGGAGTGGGATTAACGTATACATGCATAGAGATTATTTGTTCTAATGTTTAATGAAAATATTTATTGGGGAAATTCTTGTCTTGTTCTTATAACATCTTGTTCTTATTAATGTTCTATTCTGCTATGTTTTATAAATAAGAACATTGATAATCCTAGATAGGATGGTTCTTAACCATTGAGTCTCACTATCCGTAGAATCCACAATGCCATCTATTCAATATCAACTATCTTGGAGTGAGAGAGTCAATAGAAGTCATGTTGATCTCCATGACAATAAAGCAAACTTCTTTTAAGAGAAGCCCGAGTCAGTTGGGGAAGGGTTGTGTATTACATCACTGGGTCCATGATGTGTTGTCTTCATGATGTGTTGACCCGGTTTTTGCCTAAGTTGTATGGATGACTTCTTTCTTTTCACCCTTTATCCTAACATTTCTTTTTCATTATTCAACCCCTTCAATGCTTACCAAGACATCATTACTAGCACCTTGTTGTGATTGCTCCAGTGCTAGCTTCAGTACTTAGTCTGCATTAAGCTACGTTCACATCTACTCCATCTTTCCTAAGGACTTTTAATAATCTATTGGATTGTCCCTATGAAGATCCCTCCGGTTCTGGTTAGATCATAGGACACATACCTAACCACCTTTTGACACCAATAAAGTCGTGAATTAAAGAGATTGTGGATATATAAGATCGTAACCATAAATCCATAAACCTTCAAGCGGTTTAAAGTGATTGGGTCTTAGATCACATTTTAATCACATTTTCTCACCTATCTCTAATATATAAATTCTTTTGATATTAGAGATACCAAATTTGATTAAAATATATCGCGAAAAATAGTCTTGAAAATCTTTGGGAGAAAAATGTGTCAAACTTAGCATGAATTTGGAAAGCCCCCCCCCCCCCCCCCCTCAAAAATTGATCCAATTGAATTTTCATTACGAGGATATGATCCACATTAAACTTTTGAGGATAGGAGTTGTTGAACACACAATTTTTGAAAGATTTTGAATAATCATTGAAAAATCTTGAGAAAATTATGTTCAATGCTTTTTGAAAACCATTTTTTTGGCGACATGGTTTTTTTAAAGCATAAACTTGAGTTCTTAGACTTTGAATGTCTTGACGAATCCACTCAAGTGTAAGAAGATTTCTCTTATTTTGCTGAGGGTAAGCGCACTAAATCGTACACTCCCCCGTGAATATAAATCCGGATTGCAATCTGAAAGTGATTACAAGCCATTGTGTTGAGCTCAAAACGTGGAATGTTTTGTCACAAGCTCAACTCGTGATAGATTTCTCTACCAGTTGTTAGGATAAGTTATCTTTAAAGACATACTTTCCTTTATTTGAAGTTCGAGTTACAATCTAACATTTAACTGTAAGTCGTTTACATGAGCTTAAAAACTTTGAATGTTTTTATCAAAAGCTCATGACCGAGAAAAATTTAATTTTCCCATTGTTAAGGATAAGTTATCATTTGTGATCAACTTTCTTTTCTTTGAGGAATGAGTCACAATCTGAAGTAATTGTAAATCATTGAAATGAAATGTTTAGAAAAATATTTACAACTTTCATTCCATCTTTATGTACACACCCATGTCGTTATTTAGCGACATTTCTAGGTACGTCCATATTATCGAAACTAAAAGACATGTCGAGAAGAATATTTTTGGTATT
Organism: Glebionis coronaria; assembly: GCA_025667525.1. Lineage (NCBI taxonomy): Eukaryota > Viridiplantae > Streptophyta > Magnoliopsida > Asterales > Asteraceae > Glebionis > Glebionis coronaria. The sequence goes on from CM046880.1 coordinate 229,811,790, forward strand.
TTGAAAGGTTTTTTCATTTTGTTTTTGTATGGTATTTACGTTTTATTTAATTTTTGTATTTTCTCATATTTTTCAAAAAATAATCCAAAATAGACTTTTGTACAACAGAAGAAGGTGATATCGAATGTACAGAATTGGAACCCTTTGAGGATGAAGTGGGTTCAGAATCCGCTGATGTACCTGCAATCAAAGAAGAAGATTTTACACAAATACTAGTTTTAGGAGTAACAAATTCCTTTTCAACGTGTAGAACAGTAGCATTAGTGGTGGCGCAGGTTTCATCACTCTTCTCTACTGGAATCCACTTAAAACCAACTTCCTTGAAGATCCTACCCATTGGTTTCCACTACAGACTAGATTTAGGAGTTGTTTTCTCTTGCACAACGGAAGACTTCTTTGGAGAGAAACTATGTCCTTTTTAATCCATGTTTCAGATTTGTTGTTATCGCTTTTCCTTGCGACGAGTTTGTATCTCCGGGTTGTCTTATGGGATTCTGCATTCTTTCTTTATGCAAAGGTGTGACAATCCATCAATTTATGATTGATATTTTATTCTCAATATTTATTTGAAAATATTATTTTAATGTTATATTATGAACTCACTTATTTTTGGGAAGTAATTTGGATTTACGTCTTGAAGTAGCATCGACTACGTCTAAACCGGAGGATTCTACGTTACGTGCTTACGTTTACATACACCGTATTTGGTGACAGTCCGACATTTCAGAAAATAAATTTATTCGTGAATATGATTTTGGAGTTTTAAATTTGTGTTGGTTCATAAACTCACAAATTTACGAGAAGAGATTAGGACTTACGATTTTAATTTAACGTCCTTTACGACTAAACCGGAAACCTTAGGATTACGTATTTACGTTTTTGAACTCCGTTTTTGATGAGACAATTTTTATCGGATTCGTTTTGTGCCGTTGATTCATAATTTATAAAAACGTTTTTCGTGAAACGACCCGAGGGCACTCAAATCGAGGAAACTAGAATCAAGGAGTACCCGTAAATTAGCGGGATGGGACAAAATAAATTATCCCACCCCACTATAACATGGGACGGCCCAAGTATGGACACTACATCAAAGATGTGGCATCAGTTTAGCACTTAGCTTACAAGTGTAAGCTAGCCTTACACTTAAGCTACCATCTAACACAAAAACAACTAGCTTCTCATACCACCATTTCAATCCATGCAAACCACTCTTATTATCTCCTACTTCTCTCTAATATCGTCCACCCTCTCCCCCTAAACACCCATTTTGATCAAAACTAACCATGAAATCATATGTTATCTCTACATATGATGAAGCCCTTTTGAAGCTCTATAGATTGGAGGTGATTTTAACAACTAGCAAGGAGTTTCCATGAAGATCAAGGGCTGATTTTTGGAGAAGTCTACAAATATTTGGTGATCCTAGAAGTGGTGTTGATATCTCATAAGATTGGTTGCCCAAAACCAAGTCTTGTTCATCATCAATCCCATATTTTCATCACTTTGGTGGTATAGAGATTGTTCTTCCTATCCTTTTGTTATTTTGATTATGTAATCTTGTAATTTCTTTATTTATTATATGTATATTATGATGAATGATGATTAAAAATATTATGTGGGGATTTGGTGTTGATAGATTTGATAAACATGGGTAAAAAGATGGAAAACCACATGTAAAAAGGTTAAAATCATGCTTAAAGATGATGGCTGTATAAAACAGTAAAGAACCATGTGATGAACTGATAAAAATGGCATAGATTAATGGATATACAGTAAGTAATATGTCTTGTTCACATGTGAGAGTTGGTCATGCAATGGAATTAATAGGATGAGTGAGATATGATCAAAACAAGTTTAGAGTACAAATCTGAGTTCTCTGTTTTGGACGATTTTTAGAAAATACTAAGACGCTGATTAAACAGTAGCTATAGTAGAGTTAAATGGAGAACATATCATGTAGTTTATGTAATAAAAATTTGAGCTTCTATCTCCATATAGAACTCTAGATATGGTAGTTTTGGTGAACATGAAGATAAAAATCAGATTTTGGAAATTAAAGTATAATAGTATTATATAAGCACTCAAATAAAAATAGTATAAAATATGAATTAAAACCCACTAACTTATATAATACATTTATATAAATATGTATAAGGATAACTAAGTGGACACTTTATAAAAATTGGTAGTTTGATAAGTTTTATAAGTAATAAAACTATAAACATGATTTTTACGACTTTTTCGGCTATTACCGTAAAATTAACGTTTTTGTTAAATAAAACTTAGACGGTTGGACCCGTCTAATATAAACTTTTATAAACACATATACTGATATATAAACATATATAACAGGTAAAAACCGATAAAAACCCGAACTATATGACATACGGACATTAACGAGTTAAGTTAACGCTATTGGACTAATAATACAACAAAATGGGCTAAAACACTTATAAACTTATTTATTGGGCTTAAACCATTTGGGCCCAACATATAAAGTATAAATACTGATAATACAAGTATGAAATGGATTAATACAAGTTAATGAACTTATAATAGGCTTATTGGACCTAAAACATGTAAATAGGTAAAACTAGTAAACTAGTAAGAAATTACCGACACATAACACTAAAATGAGTAAATGAGAATATGTAAACCCACTTGATCATCATATATATAAAATCATCATATGTATACATAATTGTTATTTTTATAAAGTCATTGGACATGAGTCTAAGACGAGTATTATTTGTCTAGGTTTCCGTGATTGAAGCACGTACCGTACGTCCGAATTGCCGATAACCCGCCTTCCCACATCAACGTGAGTTCATAGCCTCGCACTCTTTTAAATGTTTTTATGAAATGTTTTATAAACCCGCGAGGGAGATAACATGTTAGTTTTTATAAAATAGGACACCATTTGTCCCGATTGTTTGTTTATTGATTTGAATCCGAATGATTGTATGACCCGATAAATGATTAAAGGACCCGATAGATGAAATAAAATGGATTATTAAAGTTAGGTTATGTCACTAAAAGTCCCATTAGCATGAATTGTGAACTACCGGGATTTGGTAGACGCTTATGCATATAATAGTACTATTTGGGGACGATCACCCCAGTTCGCGCCTTGACGGTTGATCCCCGTCGTGCCACATTGATTGGTAAGCGAATTTATGTATGAGAAGATTTCCATAGCGTGACCTTTGTGACGACACGCTAACTTAGATGGGCAAATTGAGTATCGGGTTAGCTACGCATTTTTTGGTTTAGTAAGGTAACAATGTCATGCGGCTTATAATAATCCAGTTAACGAAATACTACTATACGCACCGAATTACATGTATTGCCTGACTAGCAATACAGGGTCATACTATTGATATTATGTTCGTGTTTTGGTTTTATATAACCATATTCATATAACGGTTTTTATTTAATCTATACAACGTTATAAAACGTATTGCATGATGTTTTTACGACATTGGCTCGTATAATGATTTTTAAGGCAAATGCCTATATTATGATTTTCGATAAGGATTTGTATAAAAATGACTTTGGCTATTTTATGGCCTATTACTATGATTTGTACGAAATGATTTTTGGTAATAATTTTATACCAAAGTTATATTGATGGATTTTATTAAACTCTATGAATTCACTCGGCGTTATCGCTGACCTTTTCTTTTAACATGTTTAATCTCAGGTACTTGAAGGTAATTCTCGGGAAGACAACAAGAATTCATGGCCCACACCTAAATACTTATTTCCATTCAAATGCTTTGTAAAACCTGTATTAAATAATATGACTTGGGACCTATGTAAATTTGATATTTATGAATGGAAATGCTTTATTAATAAACTACGCGATTTTTAAGCGTTGTCTATGATGTGAGTAATGTGTTATCCCGTAACACCAACGAGTCTTCCGCTGTATTGAGTTGTATAATTTGGGGGTTTTACAGTTTGGTACTAGAGCTCTCGTTATAGAGAACGAAAGATTTTTTAAAACCAAGGTTTTGAATAAAACATTTCAAAATCTTTTAACCATAAACATTTTTCTAAAAATAACTAAAAATCTTTTGACTATAACGGTGCCGAAGAATTCTCGAGTTACCTACAAGACCAGACTGAGAAGTATTATTTTAATATATATATAACTTGGATTATATATATATATATATATATATATATATATATATATATATATATATATATATATATATATATATATATATATATATATATATATATATGATGTAATTTTATTACATGATTGTTTGATGATTATTTTGATATTTATACGACGTAGATTGTCACAAGGAACCCTAAATTCCCTAGTAAATTAATCGAATTCTCGTAGGAATTCTAGCTATCCTAGATCTAAACCAAGTTGTGGATATTTATGATACCAACAAATGGTTGATATTCGTAGAAATGTAGATATTAGTTGATTGTGATACTGAAGAAGAATTGGCGAGATTAAATCTGATATCGATGTCATGACGATCTTTCCTTATAGAGTGGGGTTTGACAAAACATTACCACCTAGAAAGATGTCATATGATTCGTTGTCATCCAATTCTTAAATTGAAATCGAAAGGGTGAATGTTGCACTTGAGGCTGTCATTGGAACCATTACCCAAAAGCCTCATACCACTAGTACCTTTCTAAGAAGTCTAATTGAATGTATGAGTCATTTCATACTAGTGACTCATTTGACAACTATTGTTGTAAGAGTTATAGGATTAGAAATTAAGTGTTGTTCATATCGAACTTTTATTACACTTTGAAGGTCTAAGAATAAGGTTGAAAGTATTGGAAAATGAGGTAGGATGTTACATTGAGTATAAGTTAATTGAAACTTGAATGAAGTAAAATTTAATTCGTATGGAATATAAAATTGTTAAGAGGAAGTCATTAAGTCCTGTGATTGAATTATAAGGTTTTAATTGATTATTGATTCGTGTTAAGTATTGTTCCTAGGCCATTGTCCACTGACGAGGATGCCCAGTGTCCAAGAAATAAATTGAAGAAATCTTCTTCTGAATTGAGACCGATGGATCTTCTGGGACATGTGGAACACCTAATGACTTTTGTAGATTAGTGTTTATTGTAGTATCTTTTAAAAATAATCCCTAACTTAACTGAGACATCAGTTGGTAGGATGAGTTCTGAGAATTGTATGACATAGTGACACGTAATGTGTTACGGTACAATTTTGACTTGTTTGTGATTAATGAAAAGACTACCTTTGATTGCTAAATTCTACATGTATCGATGTTATCTATCCTTTATTGCTTCATCCTAATGTTCGCATTAGTGATGCAACCATTAAACAAGTACTCATCTTGAATTGAGTTACGTTGTGGATTATTCTTTTTGAGCGCCATTGAGGTCATGAACCTCATGATTACTTGGCTAAAGCTCATTTCCTATCATATTGTAGTTAGTTCTTGGTGAACCACTCATCATCACTCTTTTGCAGATCACTCATTGTTTTTATAAGATAAAACAGTATCCTTTGAGAAAATTGAATTTTCATCACTACAAGGATTATTCAAAGTGAGATTTATAAGTGATCGTTATCGAAATGAAGATGTTTATAAAACACCTTTGAAAAACTTAATTGTTTTCATAACAAAGAAAATCTTTGTAAATTTATTTTTGATTCTTATTTAAGAATTAAGCATGAAAATGTTTTTATTATAAACATGATGATAAAATTTTGACGAACTGAGTATTGCATCGTTAATCTTGAAATTGTATATAGTTGCGCGCCTACATACAATTTGGAATGGACCATGCAAGGCTGATTAGTAGTCACCATAAAACTGATTAATAAACACTAAATTTTCTTTGAATATTGTGAAAGATTAAAATTTATGAGATCTGCAAGAAGTGAAAATAGGGACATATTGATAGGGACACCTACATATGTGCCCGTACTATTTATTCTTCTGAGACGAATTTAATCATCTGTGGGAATTGTCTTATTTGATAAGTGACAATTCTTTCTTGTCCGATTTTTCCGGTAGTGAGATTCTTAGGAAAAGTATTTGATTACCGAGTGTTGATACCCGACTGGATGTATTGACGTTCTTATCATTTCTTATGATTTGATTTCATTTGAATGACCTGGGTAACGATCCGAGGAGCTTTCGAATGTGTACTCAAATTATGAAAACATGGGATATATTCATATTCGTTAAATGTTTTCGTCTGTATCTGATTTGAAATTCTCTTGCGTAGATTATGCGTTGACCTTACTCTTTTAATGGTAGTTGTGTCTCCATATATCCTTGAATTTGTGAAGGATTGTGAGTTATTATTAGTCTTTTGAGAAGTTCACATCTTATCGACAGCAATAAAACTGGAAAGTTGGTAGTGCCAGTAGAATGGATTGATTGATTATGACATGACGACATTTTCTTAATTGATGGGAACTCGGGTAGAATTCCCCTAAATGATAAGATGATTGATTATCAAAAGTGATCTAAATAATTCTTGACGGATGACCATATCCTGCATTTAGACTTGAAATTATACCATGAATGATTATGAACTAGTTATAGATATTGTAATCTAGAAGAACCTAATATGAATTTATTAAAAGATGTTTTTGTTATCTGAAACTTTAGGAGGTATTTGTTGATAAATTACCTAGACTTTCGCCATTAAGGCAAGTTGAATTTGGTATTGATTATATTCCCGGTGCTGCACCTATGGCATGTGCACTTTACTCAGCACCATCTGAATTAAAGGAATTGCCGTACAACTGAGAGAGTTGTCGGAGATAGATTATATTCTACCGAGCTCGTCATCATGAAGAGCTATGGTGTTATCTTTCCTTATATTTATAGATTACTATGAACTGAGTAAATTGACAATCGAAAACGATATCCATAACTCGAAATGGAAGATTTGTTCGATCATTTACAAGGTTTTTGATCCTCAGCATGGTTATAATAAACTTCGCATCTGCGAAAAGGATTATCTATTCCAATCACTACATCCGGTACTTGTAATGAACATTATGAGTTTCACGTGATGTCGTTTGGATTGACTAATACACATGTAGCATTCATAAATTTGGTGAATCACGTGTGTAGGCTGTAATTTGATAAATTCATGCTTGTGATCATTAAGGACCATCTGTTTGTTTATAAGAATAAGAATGAGTTAATAATTAGATTGCCCTGAATTGGCCGAACAATGAAAACTTATACCTTGAATAATTAACATGTGATTTAAGACTTAATCTTTTACATTATTTGACCGTGTGATTAATAAGATAATGAAATATATTGACACTTCAAAAATTAAGAGCCCTTTTAAGACTTTGGATTTTACCAAAAAGGAAATGGAAATATGCTTTGACAGATATTTTATCAAAAAAATTTTTTTAAAGGATTATTCCCTTATACCCAGAACATTTAACTAAACTCCTGTTTATGGGTAAATGTTCTTGTATACCTCAAGACAACCTAAGAGGGATTGAGGAAACCGTTACACCATGACTTAAAAATTTAAAACGACAATTTATGCTTTTCAACTAAGAAAATTTTGACCAAAGTAAAACCAAAGATTTTTCAAACATTTATGAATCTTAATAATTATTTTCGACAAATCAACAAAAATCTTGTTAATTAAATTCAAATTTATTTTGAACATTTTATATAATTGGTCGAACTAAGAAATTTAAAATTTTTACGTTTACGTTTCATAAAAAATTAATAATTATTATTTAATTAATTGTAATAATTATTGACGCTTTAGACGTCGGATTGAGTAAAACAGATAAAAATAATAGTTGAGACGAAACTAAAACATAGAAGATATGAAGAAAGAAATTTTTAATTAATACGGTCATGTTATATATATTTCATCAGGAGGAAGGTGAACGTAATTACTGACACATTATGTAGAAAATATGAAGAATCAATTACGATGTATTTCTTAATAATGAATGTGCAAAATAAATTGCCGAACAATTTAAAATATAGCCGATGCTTATAAAAAGGATAATATAGATAATAAAAGTGGTTCGCGGCTAATGTGAACCATTAGAATTGAGAAGCCGATAGCGTTAAATGTTTTAAAGACCACTTGTGATTGTCTAAATATGGAGGATTGTGAGATATAGTTATGTTGGAATCTTGTAAGTATAAGTATTCTATTCTTGTCATTTCTGATTTAATGTATCATTATCAGAAGAAGTTGTACTGATGGCAAATTATGAAGGCAGACATCGCCTCATACATTAGTAAACGTCTAGCTATTGCAAAGGTCATCATCTGAATTTGATTTGATTTGGGTCATCGTCGACAGACTGACCAAATCTGCTAATATCATTCCTGTTAATGATAGATTCTTGATGTAGAAATTGACTCTTTTGTATTTAAAGGAGTTATGTAAACATAGTGTGCCTGTATCGAACATCTTTATCAAGATCCTCGCTTCGCATCGAATTTCTAGAGATTTGCTCAGAAATTATTGAGAACGAACCTTGATAAGAGTACTATGTACCACCCTAATCGAAGGGACGAGGTAAAGTAACGATACAAAGTAATATAAGTGCTGTTTTATGTTTGAATGAATGACCTTTGGTAATAAACTGTAAAATGGTTTTCCTTTAGAGAAATTATCGTTGATAACTATCGTATTAGGATCAAAATCGAATCTTGTGAGGATATAATAGAGCATCTGTAAGTAGGATTTGGGATGAATACACCCGACATACACCCATTGTGAGTTGGACTTGTCTTTTAAGTTTAAGGTTCCCTATGATGGCGAACCTAACCTTACAAAATACTCGACCCGAGAGACCTGAAAAGATTGTTGAAATTAGGATCTGATTATTGACTACCGATAGTGGGCAGGAGGTTAGGTGAATATGAAATGTAGATCTTGAAGTGCCAGATGGGTAGCGAAGTTATGCCAAAATTTTTAACCTTGGAAAAATGAATTAATGATCTGAAAGATCATGGGATATAAGTCCCCGTTGTATGGGACCATTGAGATGATGTAAAAGATTTGGTTTGAAAGGCATATAAGCTGGATCTACCCTAGGACTTCAAGAGATGCGTGAATTATGTTTCGTATATCGAACTTGATAAAATATCTATCAAGTGAAAATATGAATTCTTCTTAATAAAGCTTAGATCGGCGTAAAGTTGCATTCATCAGAAACCCGTGAACATCATGGATAGAGAAAGTAAGTCAACATTTAGCCTGATCTTATTCCCGTAGTTATGTTTGATGAAACTCGCGTATTGTAATGAATTACACTTGTGAGAAAAGACCGAATGTGGAGGAAATACCCACATGGCTTTAACTCTATAAAAAGCGAGTAGTAAGATGATCTTTGAGGACAAAGATCCTGTTTAAGGGTAAATCCTGTGACAATCCATCAATTTATGATTGATATTTTATTCTCAATATTTATTTGAAAATATTATTTTAATGTTATATTATGAACTCACTTATTTTTGGGAAGTAATTTGGATTTACGTCTTGAAGTAGCATCGACTACGTCTAAACCGGAGGATTCTACGTTACGTGCTTACGTTTACATACACCGTCTTTGGTGACAGTCTGACATTTCAGAAAATAAATTTATCCGTGAATATTATTTTGGAGTTTTAAATTTGTGTTGGTTCATAAACTCACAAATTTACGAGAAGAGATTAGGACTTACGATTTTAATTTAACGTCCTTAACGACTAAACCGGAAACCTTAGGATTACGTATTTACGTTTTTTAACTCCGTTTTTGATGAGATAATTTTTATCGGATTTGTTTTGTGCCGTTGATTCATAATTTATAAAAACGTTTTTCGTGAAACGACCCGAGGGCACTCAAATCGAGGAAACTAGAATCGAGTAGTACCCGTAAATTAGCGGGTTGGGACAAAATAAATTATCCCACCCCACTATAACATGGGACGGCCCAAGTATGGACACCACATCAAAGATGTGGCATCAATTTAGCACTTAGCTTACAACTGTAAGCTAGCCTTACACTTAAGCTACCATCTAACACAAAAACAACTAGCTTCTCATACCACCATTTCAATCCATGCAAACCACTCTTATTCTCTCCTACTTCTCTCTAAAATTCGTCCTCCCTCTCCCCCTAAACACCCATTTTGATCAAAACTAACCATGAAATCATATGTTATCTCTACATATGATGAAGCCCTTTTGAAGCTCTATAGATTGGAGGTGATTTTAACAACTAGCAAGGAGTTTCTATGAAGATCAAGGGCTGATTTTTGGAGAAGTCTACAAATATTTGGTGATCCTAGAAGTGGTGTTGATATCTCATAAGATTGGTTGCCCAAAACCAAGTCTTGTTCATCATCAATCCCATATTTTCATCACTTTGGTGGTATAGAGATTGTTCTTCCTATCCTTTTGTTATTTTGATTATGTAATCTTGTAGTTTCTTTATTTATGTATATGTATATGATGATGAATGATGATTAAAAATATTATGTGGGGATTTGGTGTTGATAGATTTGATAAACATGGGTAAAAAGATTGAAAACCACATGTAAAAAGGTTAAAATCATGCTTAAAGATGATGGCTGTATAAAACAGTAAAGAACCATGTGATGAACTGATAAAAATGGCATAGATTAATGGATATACAGTAAGTAATATGTCTTGTACACATGTGAGAGTTGGCCATGCAATGGAATCAATAGGATGAGTGAGATATGATCAAAACAAGTTTAGAGTACAAATCTGAGTTCACTGTTTTGGACGATTTTTAGAAAATACTTAGAGGCTGATTAAACAGTAGCTATAGCAGAGTTAAATGGAGAACATATCATGTAGTTTATGTCATAAAAATTTGAGCTTCTATCTCCATATAGAACTCTAGATATGGCAGTTTTGGTGAACATGAAGATAAAAATCAGATTTTGGAAATTAAAGTATAATAGTATTATATAAGCACTCAAATAAAAATAGTATAAAATATGAATTAAAACCCACTAACTTATATAATACATTTATATAAATATGTATAAGGATAACTAAGTGGACACTTTATAAAAATTGGTAGTTTGATAAGTTTTATAAGTAATAAAACTATAAACATGATTTTTACGACTTTTTCGGCTATTACCGTAAAATTAACGTTTTTGTTAAATAAAACATAGACGGTTGGACCCGTCTAATATAAACTTTTATAAACTCATATACTGATATATAAACATATATAACAGGTAAAAACCGATAAAAACCCGAACTATATGACATACGGACATTAACGAGTTAAGCTAACGTTATTGGACTAATAATACAACAAAATGGGCTAAAACACTTATAAACTTATTTATTGGGCTTAAACCATTTGGGCCCAACATATAAAGTATAAATACTGATAATACAAGTATGAAATGGATTAATACAAGTTAATGAACTTATAATAGGCTTATTGGACCTAAAACATGTAAATAGGTAAAACTAGTAAACTAGTAAGAAATTACCGACACATAACACTAAAATGAGTAAATGAGAATATGTAAACCCACTTGATCATCATATATATAAAATCATCATATGTATACATAATTGTTATTTTTATAAAGTCATTGGACATGAGTCTAAGACGAGTATTATTTGTCTAGGTTTCCGTGATTGAAGCACGTACCGTACGTCCGAATTGCCGATAACCCGCCTTCCCACATCAACGTGAGTTCATAGCCTCACACTCTTTTAAATGTTTTTATGAAATGTTTTATAAACCCGCGAGGGAGATAAAATGTTAGTTTTTATAAAATAGGACACCATTTGTCCCGATTGTTTGTTTATTGATTTGAACCCGAATGATTGTATGACCCGATTGTATGACCCGATAAATGATTAAAGGACCCGATAGATGAAATAAAATGGATTATTAAAGTTAGGTTATGTCACTAAAAGTCCCATTAGCATGAATTGTGAATTACCGGGATTTGGTAGACGCTTATGCATATAATAGTACTATTTGGGGACGATCACCCCAGTTCGCGCCTTGACAGTTGATCCCCGTCGTGCCACATTAATTGGTAAGCGAATTTATGTATGAGAAGATTTCCATAGCGTGAACTTTGTGACGACACGCTAACTGAGATGGGCAAATTGAGTATCGGGTTAGCTACCCATTTTTTGGTTTAGTAAGGTAACAATGTCATGCGGCTTATAATAATCCAGTTAACGAAATACTACTATACGCACCGAATTACGATGTATTGCCTGACTAGCAATACAGGGTCATACTATTGATATTATGTTCGTGTTTTGGTTTTATATAACCATATTCATATAACGGTTTTTATTTAATCTATACAACGTTATAAAACGTATTGTATGATGTTTTTACGACATTGGCTCGTATAATGATTTTTAAGGCAAATGCCTATATTATGATTTTCGATAAGGATTTGTATAAAAATGACTTTGGCTATTTTATGGCCTATTACTTTGATTTGTACGAAATGATTTTTGGTAATAATTTTATACCAAAGTTATATTGATGGATTTTATTAAACTCTATGAATTCACTCGGCGTTATCGCTAACCTTTTCTTTTAACATGTTTTATCTCAGGTACTTGAAGGTAATTCTCGAGAAGACAACAAGAATTCATGGCCCGCACCTAAATACTTATTTCCATTCAAATACTTTGTAAAACCTGTATTAAATAATATGACTTGGGACCTATGTAAATTTTATATTTATGAATGGAAATGCTTTATTAATAAACTACGCGATTTTTAAGCGTTGTCTATGATGTGAGTAATGTGCTATCCCGTAACACCAACGAGTCTTCTGCTGTATTGAGTTGTATAAATTTGGGGGTGTTACAAAAGGCACGTGATTTGGCCTCATAAAGGTATTGTAGAATGCAAATGTCATGATTTCCATTGTGAATGCCCTTTTTTCACGTTAGGCATGTAGGGAATTACGAAAGACCGTGTGTATCTAGGCGTTGCTGATCGTTCAGTCACAGTGTTCGGTGCACGACTACTCATTGATGGTTACCATTTCCTAGGTTGCTGGGAGGGATCCAAGGTTTTGGTTGACTACCATTAGGAGTGTGTTGAACTCTAGCGGTTGTTGGTGTACTAGGTTTTGAATACACGGTGTTTACTTTCTGAAGCTTCCTTTTTTGCTTAGCATCATCTAGGTTGTTGATATGAACTACATAATTTGAACCTACAGATTCCTTTGTGGAAACAAATATCACATGTGACAATCCTTAAATTTCACTTATGTGCTATAAGCTATGACTATCTCAATATGAAAATTTGGCTAGAAATTTTTGCTTTATGTACCATACTTGGTAAGATGAACTGCTTCTCACAACCTGAACTACCATTACAACATAGTCCTATATGTTATCAATACAATGTATATATCAAGTATACAATCTAAAAGTGATATAATAAGTTCAATATTAATAAGAACATCTCAATTGTAACTATGATGCCCTAAATTCCCTTAGAAATCCTAGAACCCGTTGGTAAACAATGTTCCAACAATATAATTAACCAATATCAAGGTACAAGTATCAAAAACAATATACTAATTTCCATCTATCATATAAAGTAAAGTTAATTGATCACAAAATGCTAATATTCACTAATCCATGGCTAATTACAAGTTAAGACCTAATACCCAAGATTAACATATAAAATTCATTTTACAATGAATTAGAGTCTAATGTATTGCCATAAATTATAAAACTCAACTATGCATCATATTAAGATTATACATTTATTTCAAGTTAACTTACAAGTTGGTAAAGCGTAAAGTACAAGTTATCAAAGCATAGGATCTTAAGCTCCCATAATTGTCCCTAGAATATGATCAACCTATACAAACCCTTAAAATAAAAATGTAGAATCCCTAGAAGTCATAAACATACTATATAAGCCCTAGAATAAGTGTTTACAAAGATACAAACACTAATTACCTAAGAAAGTAAATCATTAGGATTAATGACCTAAAAACCCTAATATTAAGAAATCTACATGGAATCACTACCTAGTTCTTTTTGGACAAGTCTATAAATACTCATAGGACTTCATTAAGGTTATAAGATTATGTTAAGACAATGTACAAGTACCCTAATTCACAAGGTACAAGATTTCAATGCATGACTTATAAATTAGGTCAAAATGAGTATCTTCACCATTTGGACATGTTTACTTAGAATAACTTAATAAAACCAATGTAGGGACTTCATGAATACATTAAGGACAATGTGGGATGTATAAATTGATTTTACATCAGTAGTTAGTTGAAGGATAATCACATTTACTAAGATTAAACCCTAGATCATTAGAAAACCCTAACCCGCCTAAGTTTTCTTCCCATTTTCACATCAAACCTTTGTTAAACTTCAAATCAAGGCAATAAATATCTTAAATAGAATGTATATACCCTAATTAAACCCTAATCCATCACTAATCACATTCCTAAAGCCTTAATCACCAAAATCACAAAGTATAAAGTTACAAGCCCTAATTTAGACCCAGTTTTATGCTTTCCCTCCAAAAACCTATTTCAAGCCATACCCTCCCATTCTAAGTTTGAAAATCATATATTTAGGATGTTGTAAGATATTTTACATGTGATTTCAATTAGGTGCATCAACTACTTGAAGCTACACATCATCAACCTTATCATATATATGTCGTGAGTTCATTCTTAGCCATAAGACCAAGATATTTTCTTCCTAGACTCTAGTAACTTGCATAGATATTTTCTAGCTTCCCTTAGTCAGTACTCTATCCATCTTACACGTTTCAAGGCTTTGATTGGAGGCTAAGTGTTAAAAATAGTATAAATAGGAGCCTTCAACTTAATTTTAGAATCATCCTTCCATTTCTTACTTAAACACACATAAATTCTGTTCTCACACCACCATTGAAGCTCTAAGAAGTCCCTAAGATCATTATCAAGCTTTGGAAGAAGTTCTAGGAGTTCTTGAAGAGTTATGAGGAAGATATAGTCCATATACCTCATTAGGAGCCATTTTGGAGCATCCTAGGTAATCATTTTGTTAAATAAGCTTTGATCTTGTTATAATACTTTCTTAGAGTTGTTTTAATGCCAAAATTATGTTAGAATGATAATCTAATAGAAACTAAGTCATTTCATCAATTTAAATGAAAGTTATAAGTTAAAGATATCTTAAAACCCTAGTTTTGTAATTTACATCAAATAATAAGCAAAAACCCATTTCAAAAGCTATAATTACAAATAAATATTTTTATTATGATTATAAACATGTTTTGAATTTTTTTTAAAACTCCTAGATCATTTGGTCCATTTTTTAGGTTGTTATGTGATTTTTACAAGAATAGGGACTAAAACTGTCATTTTTGAAACTATTTGACATTTTGGGCCAAAAGTGACTTTTTATGAAAGAATAATATATAATAATAAAGGTTTGAAAGTTGAGGTCCTAAGGTTACATATTGAGGGTTTAAAATACAAATACTAAAACTATACACTTAAGGGGTTAAAAGTGTAATTATACCAAAGTGTAACCAAAAGGGCTATTTTTGCAAATTTTGAAACTAAAGAAGATTAATTGTGAATATGAGAAAGTAATGAAAGTATCATGTGTTGGAAATACGTTTTTCCAAAAAAGTCTCGGTCACATCATTGTTAGCATAGATCACGAGCTATAGACTATTTAGGACATTGTAACTTGGAGTGACCTCCCTTAGGGGGGGATTGTTGGAAATAAGTTTTTACGTATTTAGAAAGGATCGATCACTCCAACGATTTATACGTAGATTGGGCTCGTGATCCAATATGTAAACAATATAGCCCATCAAGCCCACATGTAGGGTGGGCTATATATACACCCTCCTAGCATGTTAGGAGAGGTTGGTCATTAGTTGTTCTTTCATATTTCATTAATTAAACTTCCTTCTCTCTAATCCTTTCCTTTCTCTCTCGAACTTTCTCTCTCTAGTTCTTCATCTCCCTCCCTCTCTTTAGATCACTACAACACTTGTACATTCATAAGAAAACGTGGACCTACAATTGGTATCAAGAGCCACGGTTGATTGATTGTTGTTTTGTTTGTTTTGATTGATTTTGGTGGGTTTTTATTTAATCAAGCTCAAATCTTGAATTTGTTTTTCATTTTTTTTGTTTAAGTTTATAGACAAATCGACTACATAGTTGTGGTAGTGATTTGTGTTATTGTTTTGGTTAAAATCGCAAAATTTTTGGTTATTTGGGTGATTTTTGGGTTATTTTTCGATTAACAGTGAGTTAGATCCGTATATCATTTTTGAACTTTCATAAGACGGTTTATAAAAATCTTATTAAAATTTCTGAAAGTTTATACTTCAAAAGTTCTGAAACTTAAAACACTTCCGAAAGATCATATTCTTTCGAAAGTTCATATTCTTCCGAAAGTTTATATTGTTCCGAAAGGTTATATTGTTCCGAAAGTCCATTTTCGTCTGAAAGTTACTTTCTCATATTTTTCTACGAAACTTGATTTCTACGAAACTGGTTTTCCTATGAAAGTATTCTTCTACGAAAGGTTGTTTCTGCGACAGTTTGTTTCTACGAAAATTTGTTCTGCGAAAGCTTTGTTTCTGCGTAAGTTTGGTTTCTACGAATGTTTATACCTACGAAAGTTTATACCTACGAAAGCTTATTCCTACGAAAGTTGGTCTCTACGAAAGTTTGTTCATCCAAAAGTTCGTTTCTCCGACAGTTCAAAACTTCGATTCACTCGACACAAAAGACTCGCAAGACAACGGACTAACTAACAGTTCCTTTACAAACCAAGACTTGACCCGCAACTGACTCATACCCAAATCTCATCTAACTTAGAGACTCAAAGTCGAACGACACTCTACCGAGACACTCCACAACACACTCGACTCACATTCAACAGCTCAGACTCATGACTCCTCAAACAAACACTTGACTCGATTACTCACACACTGACACACCCAAACCACATTCGAATACACCAAGACTCGACTACACAAACAACAAAAACAAATAAACAGCCTCAACAAATCCCAACACCCAACACAAAATCCGACTCAGACACTGTCATATTTTCTCATATTTTATCGACTCAACATACCCGACACCAACACCTTGACCAAAAACACTTGTCTCAAAACAACTCTCGACACACTAAAAAAGATCTCAGTTTTCAAAGAAAACTATCATCAATCCCAAAACTAAAAATGGAAACAGAAAAAACCTACCCGAGACCCCTTCAAGGATCTTGAATCCAAATCTTGATTGCCACGAAATGATTCATCTCAGTTGATTTGAATCACTTGTTCTCATCGATACTTCAAATTGAATATGATAGTTATATGAATCAATGGAGTGGATTTAGATCAGTAAGAGATGGAGGTTACAAGCATAACTTCATTATTTTTGTTGTGGATTTAGATCAGCAAGAGTGGATTTAGGGGTGGAGGAACAAAACAGCAAGCGACAGAGGCGTTCTTAATTTTTGTTGAGATTTGAGAGGTTTTAAAAGGGACGGAGGTTACAAGTAAATTGGAGAAAGGTTGTGATGTTTGAGGGAGTATTAAATGTGGGCGGATGAAACAAAGTTTTTTTTTCTTTGTTGAGATTATGTTATGAGGGGGTTCGAATAGGTTTAAAGGGTATTTATACTGTACACATTATCACTTACACGTTTCTGTTTTCTTGGACGCGTGTGATCAATTAAACTCCATATTGACACGCTTTCTCTACTTCATATCTGATTTTAATTAGATATTAATATATTCGACTGTGGATATTTAGTGGGTTCGGGTTTTTTTTAACACCCCCAAATTTACACGCAGCGGAATACATCTTTGGGTGCTAAACAATGATACAACAACACATAATTTATAAAGAACGACTCGAAAAGAGACGTTTAGATTTATCGTTCCCAAAACATTCATCAGAGTAGCGTAGTCCCAAGTAATCGTTACCAAAAGATAAGTTAAAACAACATATTAGTTTGTTTTAAAAATGGAACGATAAATAAATCAAAGAGTTTAAACAACATAGCAGTGCACAACTTCATTCTCGTGACCTCCAAGCTTCCACTTCTTGATTACCTGAAATACATGTGAGTAAAACAATCAGCAAAAATGCGGAGTGAATCTATAGGTTTATGTAATCAATTTGAACACAAGCAAAGATTATAAGTTTGTGGCATGCTTATAAGCATCAAATAATAATTTGCATCAACAATGATAATTGTATATAGCATAAATTGCAATAAGCTCATGGAACCGAGCCCTTAAACACTCCCTTTAGAGGTCTGATAAGACAGGAGATTTATTAATTGTCGGTTACCTCTAGATTAATGGTACATTGCCGTATACCTGACTTCTCAATACAATATGTCCAAACAGTGTGGAGGTCGGGCCTAAGCTTCTGTGACAAGTCCACACAAACTGAACCGGGGCGGCTTCCCCCATAGATCTATTAATTGTACTAGCGGTTAACCCATCATAGGTTAATTAACGGTCCATAATTGAGGCTTTAACAATGGCAATCACTTAATGCAATTTAAAGGCAACCACGGGTCCATTCATAGAGGGACAAAGCATACCATAAAAATCTTGTGTTCTAAGTTTATAAAACATGTATTCCCCCTCGCGGGTTTTTAAAACAGTTTAATGTGCACAAGCGAGGCTATAGACTCACCTTAGCCGATAGTGGTAATGAGACGATCGCCGACGATAGATGCCCGATAATCACGATAACCGCAACCTAGCAAATGAGGTGCGTACTTTAATAATAGACTCGAGAAATAAATGATACTTAATAAAATCAAACTCGAACTCATAAAACCACAATACACTCGAGAGTAAACGATATAAATAACTTCATTATACTTTACTACTCATTTACTTTACCATTTTATACTTTTGACAAAATCCGCCGGTACATACTACATGTACTAGCTTATTTACCCCTGTTAAACTTGTAAACCGTTTATGAAACGACTCGATAAACTAACTTAATATATATAGAAAGTCCTCCTACAAGTTCATCAAATGAAATTACTTTTAAAGTCCTTTACTCGACTCATTTTCAAACCACAAAATCCGGACAGATTTACGTTAATTTTTCATACAACCGTTTTAACTTATTTAAACGACTCCGTTTACAAAACCGACACTCGGGTTTTAAAGTAAACTCAACCTAATAAATAAATACCTCATTATCAGTAGGTTAAACATTTTAAAACTTTCATTTAGAGTCCCCGGGATTCGATCCAAATATCGACAACAACTATATGTAGTGTCGATACTCGTCTCCCGGTACACGATTATTCAAAACATCATAACTTCGCGCTCGTTTTGAGTTAGAAGCTCTACCTTATATCAAATCGAAGCTAAGGAAATTATCTACAACCCTAGGCTATAAGTTAAGTCATTTTCAAATCATAAAAATTCGGATTTTTCAGTTTACTTACTGCTATAAAATGGGTACCAAAATCTTGTACAAAATCAACTTTTTGACCAAAACCAACCATAGAAATGATCATTTATATACTCTAATATCATCATACAACCACCATAACATCAAAATCATAACAAAAATAAAAATCTTTGGATCAAAATATAATTTTTAACAAGATTTCTAGCAAGAACCACCATGGATCATGCTAAAAACACCATGCATAACCATGGCTTCCACCTACCAACATCATAAAAATAAAAAGTGCTTGCATGTGTAAAAATTTTATACCTTTGTGATCCTTGATCAAAAATAGAGATGGGTCTAAGCTTGGTTTAGCTAGATTCAACCTCAAACTCAAGATAATTGGAAAAATGTATGGATTTGGTGTGGGTGTTTGAGTTTCGGCAAAAATGGAAGAAAAGGAGAGAGAAATAAATTTTTGGAAGTGAAAATAAAATGTGTGTGTGTGTGTATGATTTATTTATTAAATTTTTAGTTAGTGGGGAAGGACCAAAGTGCAATTTTGGCAAAAGCTTGGCTTAAAATGAAATTAGCTAGTTAAAAAGGTGGGAAATTGTAACTAGTCAATTTTGAAAATATTTACAGGGCTCGGGTTTCGTAAAAAATACTAAAAAGTTTAAACGCACACGAAAAATAATAATATAACGACTCGACACGTAATTAAAACGATATCGTCGAAAATATTAAATATCGAAACGATCGATAATAAAATATAAAAAATTTTGGCATCCGTCGGTATCGCGATCACTAGTAGTCCTCGTTACTCGTCAAAATATTAAATTATAATATTTAATATCGGTTTCAACTTAAACCGTTAAACATAATAATATTTAACGTTATAAAATACTTCAAAATAATTGAAAATTATAATTAAATTATGACCTTATTTTTACGGGTTTTACATCCTCACCACCTTAAGGGAGCGACGTCCCGGCGCTCAACTCGCCTCATACACGAGTTGTTCACTACCCGGAAGGATGACAACATTCCTTGATAAGAAGTCCTTACGTTCCCGCGTGTATCTCGATCCACGATCTCCACTGGTTCTTTTACAAAACGCAACTTGTCGTCAAGTTATATCTCACCAAAAAGGAATAAATAAATACTTATCCACCAGTCACCCGTAAAGCTCGACACATGAAAATTTTTATGAATCACACGAAGCTCATTCGACGACAAGAATAGGTGACAGGATTTTCGGGTAAGTCGAGTTGAAAAGAATGTTGCAAATTAAAGGATATCCATCGGCCGGATAGTCATGGACACACATCAAAAGAACTAACAAGAAAAACATTTTCGTCATTGAAGGGTGCTCACACGCGGGTCCCTACTCAAAACGATAATGCAAAGACACCATCTCACTTTCGCCAACGCGCATTAAAGTCTCAATAAATATCGTCGTTGAAAGTCAAAAAGATATTACATAATATGTGTTCTACATGATCGGACGTCATCGGATGATGCCGCCTCAAGTTCTCACAACTTACGATCATTTGACTAGATCACACACCATATAAGTACATAAAAGAAAAGGTCGAACATAAACATCGATTATAGATCTCCATCGTTAATCATCGAGAAAACCTTGAACGAACCCTTGATAATAACGACTTGATATCCAGAGTCTTTCCACTTGCGGTGTCGGCTTCAACATACTCCTCGAGGTTGTAACGAATTTATTAACTCCATTCAGTAAGAGATTCGGTCCTCAATCATTTCACAAGTACACGCATAAATCCTGGTGACACTTATCGTTTCTTCTTATAACTGCTTCCCGAAATTCATTGTAAACTCAGAATAAAATAGTGATCTTCAATACGAGGAATAGAACGAGATAAAAATGAATTCAATAAACACATAAACGGACAAGATGTGGTAAAATGATCTAAGGTTGACGATCGACGAGGGATCTCGACTCACGTAACCATAAAACATAGTAATTCGCAATACTAGAACAATGAGAGCGAAGAATGAATTATATATTAACATTAAAGTAACATTTGTCACAATTATCTATCCCGGATTTGGTATTACCTTAAAATTCAATTGAGGTACTTTCTTGATAAAGATGATATATTAAAAATAGAAGTTAAATAGCTTCATAATTTATTTTGGTTGTCTTAAGAAACTTTGAAAGATTGAGATGAATTTATTAATTAAGCTTGTATTGATAGTTACAATTAGAAAATATAATTTCTAAATTAAATCATTATTAGGAATATAAATTAAACTGGTAATTTCATTATATTAAATGTAAAGTATGATAAATCAATTACTTCAATAGATAGAACATGATTTCATTTTAAACATTAGTTTTAGTTTATACAAAATATGATGTATAAATTTGACCTTTTACTTGTGATGGTTATTTCGATAATTAAAAATCATTAGAAAATGTAGACAAGTTCCATAAAAATTTTATAATACTTTGTAGAAATATATAAAGGTGTTTATTATTTCAAAATAAACATGGAATATATTCGGGTTTTGAAAGGTGACAAGATATCAAACGAATACGAATGAAAATAATAGTCAACGATTAATACGAAATCAATGGTACAAAAAGAGAACGAAGCAAATGTCGTATGAATTCTTAAAGAGAATAATAACATAAAGGCGTTGATGGTAAGACGATAAGAAATAATAGATTAATTGTTAGTGTGGTCGGTGGTTCACCAATATCAGTTCGTTAACTTAGCGGTGGTCGTTACTCGATCGAAAATAAGATCCATACAAAAATTTTAATCAAAGAAAATTCCTAATAATCACTTGTAATTAAAAACAACTCAAATGAACGATGTTATTGTTTAAAGAGAGAAGTCAAAGCACGGTTCACAAGAGTGGATCTCGAGAAAAACGAGAGTGACGGACGTCATCCCGGATATACGGAATTCACTCTAGTGATAATTCATTATTCACGTGCGGAGACATTCCAAAGATCTACCCAGTCGCATAAAGAAAATTGGACGAGAAGGAAGGATAAAACATCGAGACTTTTAAGTCCTTTATCGACAGTCAGTAATTAGACGAATAGTCAAAAGAAATCAATTATAAGACAAAATGAAGTAACAAGTAGAAAAACAATCATCGAGTAAAAATGTACTTAAAATCACGTAATTCGTTTAAAAGGTAAGAAAACATATGTGGATGCATAGAAATTGTGCTACTTGCATAAAATATAAAGTTTTCAAAACTTCTTTTCAATTTATTCCATTTTATTTATCTTTATCATAATTATAAGTAAAAAGTTGATTATCATCAAGATTTTTAAGGTGACTACTATTCAGCCTAGCATGGCTCCTTCTAAATTAGACATAGGTGATCAGGCCATGTATAATTTAGGGCTAGCAATGCAGTGCTTAGTTTCGTCGAAGAGTATTACGTTTCTTATGTTTATATAAACCATGCCATTTGTAAAATGGAATTTTAAAATAGTTTATAAATTTATAGGATACAAGTAATTTGTGAGATACTTAATAAGCAACTTTTAATATTACAAAAAGTATTTTATAAGACCAAAGTAAAAACAATTGGTGAAAATAATCGTAAAACAATATCAGATTTATTTATAAGGTGACATTATGACAACGTATAAAGTAGCCAAAGGTTTGCAAAAAGTGGCAAATAGTAGCTCAATAAACAATCAATGATATGGTTACAAGTTAATAAGGTTTCAAAAGGTTATAAGGTTTAGACGAAAACGCCATGAGACAAGCGATAAAATATCGACGAAGAATGTGAAGACAAAACTTCAAAACTCAACCCAAATCAGTGGAAGGTTAGAAGTAAATAAAATAAAATAACATCGAAGGACAAATGTGTCATATATATAAAAATAGTAAATCAATCCATATGTGTATTCTATGTAAGATACTCGACACAACATGCTTTTAAGAAAATATATTATTCGTTTTCAAGTTACACCATTAATCCGGTAATTGCTAATCCTGTAATGTTTCTATTTTTAAACATTTTAACATGTAACTAGTATTAGTTAGTTGTAAAATAATATTCATTAAAATTTTACGATCTCAAAAGAACTTAAAACTGCTTAGAAACGTATAAAACTCATGTTCTGAATTTTCTATCAGATTTAACTTTTAATTATGAGCCGATTAATTGACCCGATAAACGACATCTCCAAGACTCAGAGTCTAAAGCATTTTGATGCAAAACGACGTTTCAGACGACTTTCTAGTTTTACCCGAGACCTGAAAACCAATGTAAAATGACCAAAATACCCCTGCAAGTTCTGTGCAGGTTTGACTGTTTTATTTTAAAAACAGATGTTTTACTTTTAAGTTTTGACCTGTTTATACTGTCCCTACAATTTCTCCATTAAATATATTTTTCGACACTTCCTGACCACTCAAAATATATATATATATATACACACATGTCTTGTGGATTTTACAACAACGAAAAATAAATCTCATAATGAGCATCAAATAAAATATAGTATAATGAAATGACATAAGATGCTTCAAGGTATTCAACACGAAATTTAGGAAGCAAAACGGTGAAAGACGTTCGAAAATTAGATTTCAAAATGCAATGTAGGCAAATCTCCTTGGTGCCACGATTGTCCAAAAGCACAAAACATAACAAGAAAAGAATGGAACATTCACGGGTTGCACTCCGGGAGCACGAAGGTTAATGAAAAACAAATGATACAATTTTATAGAAGTAAAATCGTATTCCAATATAGCGCCATAATCTAGACGATGATTTATAAAATGACGATGACGTTACCGAGATATAAGTGAACAATACACTTCGGAGTCGATACGTATAAATGGGCGACGAATTAAATCTTCGCATGTCGTATAAAACGATAATAAAGATCAACAAATTATTATGAAAAACCATGATATTATTCAACACGATTCTAAGTAATGTTTCAAAATGTGTGACTCACACAATAGCAGTTAGTCTATTCCAAGGACACATTGAGCTACACAATGGTCTAGAGACTACGTTTCAAGACGTCCAAACACAAACAGTCGGAAGACGATTTGGATATCTATATAGATATCACAAAGGGTTAAACAATGAAAGTAACGCGCGTAGATGAAGTTATGTAAGGTCATAATATAAAAATTTGCAATAAAAGCAATTTAAATACTTCAAAAATAAATACAGAAAGATCTTGAAAATTCAATGTATTTATTTAAGTTAATCATTAATAAATGATAAACTTTTATCGAAAAGTTTAACGACATAAATATATATCGATAAAAAGATGCTAGATATAAATATATATCCATAAGTGGATCATAGTATTTATTTATAAATACTTGGCAATAAGGTATACGTAATAACGTATACTAAAATTGTAATCTCAGAAGTAGCTTGAACCTGAAGTCACGCGAAGTCCGGTGCACCGACTCTTTGAAAAATAAAAACTGACAGTTATAGTTTAGGTTTTTAAAATAAAGACCTAGTTCTCTATAACTCATGGCTCTGGTACCAATCTTTAACACCCCCAAATTTACACGCAGCGGAATACATCTTTGGGTGCTAAACAATGATACAACAACACATAATTTATAAAGAACGACTCGAAAAGAGACGTTTAGATTTATCGTTCCCAAAACATTCATCAGAGTAGCGTAGTCCCAAGTAATCGTTACCAAAAGATAAGTTAAAACAACATATTAGTTTGTTTTAAAAATGGAACGATAAATAAATCAAAGAGTTTAAACAACATAGCAGTGCACAACTTCATTCTCGTGACCTCCAAGCTTCCACTTCTTGATTACCTGAAATACATGTGAGTAAAACAATCAGCAAAAATGCCGAGTGAATCTATAGGTTTATGTAATCAATTTGAACACAAGCAAAGATTATAAGTTTGTGGCATGCTTATAAGCATCAAATAATAATTTGCATCAACAATGATAATTGTATATAGCATAAATTGCAATAAGCTCATGGAACCGAGCCCTTAAACACTCCCTTTAGAGGTCTGATAAGACAGGAGATTTATTAATTGTCGGTTACCTCTAGATTAATGGTACATTGCCGTATACCTGACTTCTCAATACAATATGTCCAAACAGTGTGGAGGTCGGGCCTAAGCTTCTGTGACAAGTCCACACAAACTGAACCGGGGCGGCTTCCCCCATAGATCTATTAATTGTACTAGCGGTTAACCCATCATAGGTTAATTAACGGTCCATAATTGAGGCTTTAACAATGGCAATCACTTAATGCAATTTAAAGGCAACCACGGGTCCATTCATAGAGGGACAAAGCATACCATAAAAATCTTGTGTTCTAAGTTTATAAAACATGTATTCCCCCTCGCGGGTTTTTAAAACAGTTTAATGTGCACAAGCGAGGCTATAGACTCACCTTAGCCGATAGTGGTAATGAGACGATCGCCGACGATAGATGCCCGATAATCACGATAACCGCAACCTAGCAAATGAGGTGCGTACTTTAATAATAGACTCGAGAAATAAATGATACTTAATAAAATCAAACTCGAACTCATAAAACCACAATACACTCGAGAGTAAACGATATAAATAACTTCATTATACTTTACTACTCATTTACTTTACCATTTTATACTTTTGACAAAATCCGCCGGTACATACTACATGTACTAGCTTATTTACCCCTGTTAAACTTGTAAACCGTTTATGAAACGACTCGATAAACTAACTTAATATATATAGAAAGTCCTCCTACAAGTTCATCAAATGAAATTACTTTTAAAGTCCTTTACTCGACTCATTTTCAAACCACAAAATCCGGACAGATTTACGTTAATTTTTCATACAACCGTTTTAACTTATTTAAACGACTCCGTTTACAAAACCGACACTCGGGTTTTAAAGTAAACTCAACCTAATAAATAAATACCTCATTATCAGTAGGTTAAACATTTTAAAACTTTCATTTAGAGTCCCCGGGATTCGATCCAAATATCGACAACAACTATATGTAGTGTCGATACTCGTCTCCCGGTACACGATTATTCAAAACATCATAACTTCGCGCTCGTTTTGAGTTAGAAGCTCTACCTTATATCAAATCGAAGCTAAGGAAATTATCTACAACCCTAGGCTATAAGTTAAGTCATTTTCAAATCATAAAAATTCGGATTTTTCAGTTTACTTACTGCTATAAAATGGGTACCAAAATCTTGTACAAAATCAACTTTTTGACCAAAACCAACCATAGAAATGATCATTTATATACTCTAATATCATCATACAACCACCATAACATCAAAATCATAACAAAAATAAAAATCTTTGGATCAAAATATAATTTTTAACAAGATTTCTAGCAAGAACCACCATGGATCATGCTAAAAACACCATGCATAACCATGGCTTCCACCTACCAACATCATAAAAATAAAAAGTGCTTGCATGTGTAAAAATTTTATACCTTTGTGATCCTTGATCAAAAATAGAGATGGGTCTAAGCTTGGTTTAGCTAGATTCAACCTCAAACTCAAGATAATTGGAAAAATGTATGGATTTGGTGTGGGTGTTTGAGTTTCGGCAAAAATGGAAGAAAAGGAGAGAGAAATAAATTTTTGGAAGTGAAAATAAAATGTGTGTGTGTGTGTATGATTTATTTATTAAATTTTTAGTTAGTGGGGAAGGACCAAAGTGCAATTTTGGCAAAAGCTTGGCTTAAAATGAAATTAGCTAGTTAAAAAGGTGGGAAATTGTAACTAGTCAATTTTGAAAATATTTACAGGGCTCGGGTTTCGTAAAAAATACTAAAAAGTTTAAACGCACACGAAAAATAATAATATAACGACTCGACACGTAATTAAAACGATATCGTCGAAAATATTAAATATCGAAACGATCGATAATAAAATATAAAAAATTTTGGCATCCGTCGGTATCGCGATCACTAGTAGTCCTCGTTACTCGTCAAAATATTAAATTATAATATTTAATATCGGTTTCAACTTAAACCGTTAAACATAATAATATTTAACGTTATAAAATACTTCAAAATAATTGAAAATTATAATTAAATTATGACCTTATTTTTACGGGTTTTACATTTTTTATTATTACTTTCTTCAAAATAAATGGAGTATTGAAATAATTTACGGGTATTGTTATTGGAAAAACTCGGGTAAATTTTTATTTTTCAAACGAAAGTGCTTAAACGACAACGCAATTTCTCGGTTTTACAAAGAGTTGAACTTCAGACAAACTTAGAGGATTTCAAGCAACGTTTTATATCACCAATCAAGATTTTTCCAAGAACTTTTATGATTTCTTCATTGGTTTCTAAAATCCCGCGAATTCAATTTTTCTTTTTCTTCACGAATTATAAAATCCCGAAAACAACCACTATCACAATTATCTTTCATCGAAATTCAATGGAATATTTGAATTCAACTTTTCAAGAGGGAGAATCGCATAAAATGCAAGAAAAAGCTAGTGAAAGCGGCATCACTTCATTTCGACTACTTCAGTGTCATATAGTGACTCTTTCACGGCTCCAAGGAGGGAGCGAATTTATGACACTCTTTGGTCAAGATCGTCATATATTCATGGATTCGTTGCTCATCATCTTGAACCAACTAACAAAGCAACTCCACAATGAAGACTTTAATCACTCTGCATCGGTACTTGCATATAAGGCTCTTGTGACACAACTCATGCCTTTCCTCCAATTCAATATCGTCAAGTCTGAATGTTCAGTGATTTTCCAGTCATTTCTTCGAGATACACATACCAAGCTTCAAGATTTCTGTGGTAGACTATTGAAACTCATGACATCGGTCTCGTCTTCAATTTATGAAAGATCTCGACTTCAGCAAGTGTATCATAATGGAGTGCAAGAATCTACAATTCAAGAGGAAAATGGTCATACGATTGACGTATTAGAGGTTGCTAAAGATTGCAAGGACATGGAATCAACAATTAAGCATGACATCAGAAACACGTCAAGGAATGTTATAGACATCTCTTATGATGACACCATACCCGTTTATGACGAAGAGCCTACACATATGGTACAATGTAATGTTGTATATGATGTCTATGCCGATGAACTACCATATGTTGAGCATTTCGAACCTAATTATGGCAAACATGGGATGGAAAAGGGTGATAATTTTACCACTTTAGATTCATCCGATGTGCGTCATAATGGGGGAGAGATTGTTCAGAATGTTATTGTAGATCATGATAAATGCTTTATGACTGCTTCGTTAACTGTTTCCGATTCCAAGATTAAAGAGCTTAAACCAATCGTAGCTCAGCAATCAAAAGATATTGAGGATGCAAAACTTTAATTTTCGAAGAAAACGAACAAATTTGAAACATATTTTGAAAAACTTGAAAAGTCAAACGTTGTTTTTGAACGAAAATTGGATCAAAAAGTTCTAGATTCTAAAGCTGAAAAGGATAATTTTTTGACATAAATTAAGTTGCTAGAATCTAAATTGGCATCCCAAGATAAATTGCTCAAAGAGAATGAGACTTTAAAGGCTCAAATTCAGGAAAAGGTTTTTGCAATAGCTGGTCTGAAAAATGAGTTGAGGAAAACTAAAGGAACTAGTGTGGACACTAAGCTTGAAAAAACATCAATATTGGGGAAACCGCCTTCAAATCAGTCCATTAGACAACCGACTGCATTTAGATCCAAGAGACCTCAATCCTCGAGACCGCGGTTTGCCTCCCAAGTTGATATGGTTCATATTTCTAGAACAGTCACTCCACCAACTAGGCCTAATGTGACTAAATCAGCTTTAGCAAGACCTAATCACATGACTGCCTCTAGTTTCTCTATAAATAGAAAGAACACGTCTAGAACTTGTTCAAATGACGTTCACCATAATTTTGGTATAAGGGAAGCTATTCAAAAGACACAAGTAAGAGATAGGAATTTCAAACCTAGTCATATGCCTTCTAGTTTACCCAACACTACCAATCGTAGCATGTCATATCCTAGGAGCATCAATCAATCATCTAGGAATTCTAGATCTTACTCAGACATTAAATATGCTACTTGTAAAACATGATTCTTGTGTCAAGAAATTACTTAATGAGGTGAACTCCCGTGCTAGACTTAAATCCCAGTGGTTAGCTAAAATCAAACCCATTGGCAAAATTTGGCGCCCCACTAGTAGAACTTTCACGATTGTAGGAAACGAGTGCCCTATAACTAGGATAGTCTCCGATTCTACATAGACTAATAGGGAGAAAATTGAAAAGGATGATACATCACTTAAGCCTGAACTTAAGGTTTTTTATAAAAGGAAACATTTGCCAGCTAAGACAAGTGAATCATCTCCTCAGGTCACCTCTAGCACAAGAAAAGAAAACTGTGAATCCCCGCATGGTTCTAAGATAGATATCGCTAACCCACATAAAAGCATACAACTTTCTAATGAGAATGCAGGTACCAAAGTTAACGTTCAACAAGAACACAACGGTCCAATCTTTGTATACCGTACAACTAAGGATACTCTCAAAGTTTGGTTGCTGAAGAAGCTGATATCTAAGAAGCAAGTGTCTCAGGGGATTTGCGGTTAAGCTTGTGTATAAGGCTCATCGTTAAATGTCAGACGATGACCTGATCTTCACATAAAGAAAAGTTTATTGTCGATGATAAATTTATCCTCACAAACGAGAAATTAATTTTTCTCGGACACGATCTTACACTAAAACTATTCAAAGGTTTTTAAGCTTGTGTATATGGCTCATCATTAAATTTTAAACGATGACCCGCACTTCAAATAAAGTAAAGTTTATCGCCGTTGATAAACTTATCCTCACAATGAGAAATTAATTTTTCTCGGGAATGAGATCATATTAAAAAGATTCGAAGTTTCTAAGCTTATGCACAACGGTTTGTAGTCACATGTCAGATTGTAACCCGCGCTTCTAAGAAAGGAAAGTTTATCGTTGATGATAAACTTATCCTTACTACGAGAAACTAATTTTTCTCAGGCATGAGCCAATATTAAAACATTCGAAGTTCTTAAGCTCATGTACAATGACTTACAGTTAAATATCAGACTGTAACTCGGATTTCAGTTTTAGGAAAGCTTATATTTAATCATAACTTATCCTCGTAGCAGGAAATTAATTTTTCTCGGTCATGAGCTTGTTTTAAAACATTCAAAGTTTTAATCTCATAAGCGGAAGTGTATCTTTTAAATAAGAGAACTTTTCTTCATAACGAGAAGTTCATCTTTCTCGGTCATGAGCTTTATGTTAAAACATTAAAATGTTTTTCAAGCTCTGAAAATGACTTCTAAGTAAATGTCGACTTAGGACTCGTTCTTCAGTTAAAAGGAAAGTTTATCGCCGATGATAAACTTATCCTCACAATGGGAAGTTTACAACATCTCGGACTTGAGCTCGTTTAGTAAGATATAAGATCAAGTATTTGGTTTTCAAAACATTGAACACAATTTTCTGAGAATTTCTCAAAAGGTTTTTCTAAATCTTTCAAAATTGTGTGTTCAAAAATGTTTTTGATAAAAAGAGCATGTCGTCTGGAATCGATAATATGTACGATACTAGAAATGTCATTCAATAATGACACGGGGTTGTAAATAAAGTTCGAGCAGAAGTTTAAATGATTTAAAACATGCTCAAAATGGTTTGCTATTATTTCAGATAGTAACCCGCTCTTCATATTCAAGTCAAGCATTTCACCGGAAAGCTTTGACTCAACAACATGAATTAATTTTCTCGGGCATGGTTTACTTATAACCATGTAAGGGATTGTGTTTAGGTAATAACACAATCTAACACGAATATATGTACGTGTCAGTGCATTTATTTGTTAAAATAAGAGAAATCATGTTTTTATGAAGTTATCATCTCCACCAACCGTAGCAATTTACAATTGATATCTATATAGTCGACGATGCGACTATTCAAACGGCGTCTACAACTCTTTTGATAGAACACGGGTCAACAATTGAGGGGGAGCAATTGTACAGCATTCAGAATCTTGGATGCCGAAAGTGCCAAGGTCACTAATTGGTGTGAAGACAACGATATCAATTGTACACATGATGTCAAGAGATAACTTTAGACGTGACGAGGCGACCAACATTCGTGAACAAGAACCATGTGATTCTATCATATGATGTTCTCCATCATTCATGTCCAACCTCGTAAATTGCTAATCTTGTGAATACATTATCATATATGATATTTTCTCGTGATAAATACCTTACACTTGTGTTTAAAAGGTATTTTATTTACGTTTCAAGTACACCCTCAATAATTTGAGGGAGAGCTTGTGAAAATCATGAAGATAATTGGATTTGCATTTTTCTTCCCAAATTTTTTGAAAATTCTATTAAATCAATTGATATTAAAAACATCGATTGGGTTAATATTTTTAATATGGGGGAGAAAATGTGATTTAATATAGGAAATATTTAATAAAAAATGGTTTGACTTAACATGATAGCTCATCCTGACATGTGCGAAATGTTTTCAGATATCATGGCATATGTTAAGGGGGAGCAAAATGGATTTGGATATCAAAATGGATTTTCATGGTGACATACACTTACCCAAAACATCTCTATTCACGACGGTGAAGATTGTGGTAACATAAGGATGGTAGGATAGGTTAAGTCCAATGATTCTTCTAGAACCGGAGGAATCTTCCCAAGGACATTCCATAGCTAGAAATAGTAGTCCTTAGGAAAGATGGAGAAAGATTATGAATGTAGCTGAAGCCGACCAAGTACTTAAGTTAGCACTGGAACAATCACAACAAGGTGCTAGTTATGACGTATTGGTAAGAATTGAAGGGGTTGAAGAATGAAAAAGAATTGTAAAGATAAAGGGTGTGAAGAAAGAAGCCCTCCTTACAACTTAGGCAGAAACCGGGTCAATACATATGCTTTGGAGATCATTTTTAATTATGCTTGATATTGAAGATAAGACGTCATGGACCCAGTGATGTAATGCACAACCGATCCCAGCTAACTCAAATATCTCTCAAAAGATATTTGTTTTATTCACACGGAGACAACGCATTATCTATCGATTTATTCACTCCGAATATATTGATAATGAAATGGTGGCACTCCTCTCCAGCCTCCGATCACTAAAATCCAAAATGCACGACCGAGTATAGAGCCATTTGAGATCATCAAATATCTCATTAGGACACACTTTCATAATTCCTTGCTTGCTCACACACTATGAAAAGTAAGAAAGATCTTAAGAGTCCTACGCCAAATCTTCATGATCTTGACCGAACATCCGAGTAATACGAAAGTATTTACAATGAAGATGGAAATCCTTCTTGAGCGAACATCAAAAAGCTCATGGTAGGTGACTTGTGCGATTCTTTATGAATCAAACTTGTGATAACTGGAAAGCAACAGTGGTTTAATTCTTAATTGAACTTAAACACGTTCCAGGCCTCTACGCAATATCTTAGTGATCTTGCTAGAACACTCAGAGTGATACCTTAGTGTTCACAGTGATGAGTGGAAATGCTTCTAGTGTTAACCTCAAACAGTACTTGGTAGGTAACTTGCAAGATTTTATACGAATCAAGCTCGTGACAACTGGAAAGCAACGATGGTGCGGTTCTTATTTGAATTTCACTTCTTCCAGGAACATGAGTTGACGGCATCAAATCACGTGATATTATTATCCAAATGATTCACTCTTTATGTTCGCAGTCAGCATTGGATGGTCGAATAAAGAGAACAGTTTTACCCGCGAAATCTTGTAAAGGAGGTTCTTAATTGAAACTACCTGCCACAAGTATGATATTTAATATCGTCCAACGGTCTTCACCGACCGGAGGTAAAATGCTACCGAATTAGAATGAAATGTTCAAGGCCATTTCATCTGTGTATATGTTTTGTTGCTAACTGTCTTATGCAGCTAAACAAGAAGGTGTCATTGTGGTGTACTATCCAAAAAGAAGTCGTAAACACATGCTTATACTGTATGCACTTAATACTTCAACAAATTCAAGAAAGCCTAAAAGTCAATTCTTCCGCTCTATCAAACTCTGAAGCTTTCAAGAATTTATCAAGGTATAAGTATGTGGAACACGAAGTCACGAGGAGGCAAATTTCACAAGTGATGAATGCACAAGGTCAAGGCAAGAAAACATGCTCAAGACTAAAGTCAAATATCTCATCAGCTTATTCACAAGAACAAGATCGAAGACTCAAGCATAGTATGCTAGGTTAAAGATTTTGTAAATTGGTGTGACCTCCCTTAGGGGGAGATTGTTGGAAATACGTTTTTCCGAAGAAAGTCTCGGTCACATCATTCTTAGCATAGGTCACGAGCTATAGACTATTTATGACATTGTAACATGGAGTGGCCTCCCTTAGGGGGAGATTGTTGGAAATACGTTTTTACGTATTTAGAAAGGATCGGTCACTCCAACGATTTATACGTAGATTAGGCTCGTGATCCAATATGTAAACAATATAGCCCATCAAGCCCACATGTAGGGTGGGCTATATATACACCCTCCTAGCATGTTAGGAGGGGTTGGTCATTAGTTGTTTTTTCACATTTCATTAATTAAACTTCATTCTCTCTAATCCTTTCCTTTCTCTCTCTAACATTCTCTCTCTAGTTCTTCATCTCAATCCCTCTTTTTAGATCATTACAACACTTGTATAGTCATAAGAAAACGTGGACCTACGTCATGTTAATAGGGATCTTTGTACAAAGATGTTCCATCTCGATATTACGTTCCGACTGAGTGGTTGGGTTAATGATTTAAAGTACCCTCGCTCCTCAAACGTTTATAGAATAGCTTCTGAGTATGATGGCCCAAACAATGGTGCTAGAATTACCACCAAATAATAATGAAAGAATATTAAACTAACACTTAATAATATTGAACTAAAAATCAAAGACTTGATACTATACACAATGTATTAATCCAGGTTTGTGTGAGATCAAGTTGTTGTTTATGAGACCAAGTTGTGGTTTGTATGATCAAGCTGTTTATATGTGAAAGAAATATATCTGATTATAGCTTGGATTCTATGGACATAAGGTGAGTTCATAGCCTCACTTTTAAATGCTTTATAAATGATTTGAAAACCCATGAGGGGGATATATGCTAAAACTGGAATACAAGTACTTTTAAAACTGTATGGTATGATTATCGACACTATGTTTACTACTGCCATTAAGTCCTTTTTTTATCGTGAACCGCTAATCATTTCTTGAAAATGAGCGCTAATATTGTGAATACTACTATTTAGGGGTTGGCATCCCCTATCTGGGCAAGTCGCGCTTGCTAGCAGCTGAAGGTTCCTACCTAGGCTAAACAAATACACTTTATTTTGCTTAACTCAGGGGTTTGGCAAACTGCCTGTATAAGGTCAATTTGTTGGTTTATGTATGTCAAGTAGCGGTGCATGAGCATAGTGCGGTATGATGACTATTTTATGTGGGTGTATAACGACATAGCCCGGAGGATATACTTGTATTCAAAACTGTTATTACAAACCTATGAATTCACCCAACCTTTGTGTTGAATTTAAGCATATATCTTAAGTAAATGGTGACTGATAGCATGGAGCAGCAGAAGGATGGCATGAAGAGGCACAAGAATGAAATTATTCTAGATTTTGGGAGGATGGCATGAAGAGGCACAAGAATGAAATTATTCTAGATTTTGGGAACCTCATATTGTAAAACTCTGATTTTTCAATGAAATATAAAAAAAGTTGATTTCATCACTCTTTGGAGTTGTTTTCTATTATTATGACTTGTGTTCTATGAAGTAATACCCTATATCAATGTTCCGCTGCGTAAAGGTAAAATTGGGGTGTTACATCACACGCTTGGGGGTATTCCTAGAAGTGATAGGTGCATTCACATGGTTAGGTTTAACAACAATGTGCTTTCTAAATGGCGGAACATAGGGTGTTATGGATGGTTTTGGAACACTTGGTTGCATATCATTCTTAGGAGGTAACCCAGATTTTACATGAGAAGATTAGAGAAAGGAGTTGTTTTTCCTAAGATAGATGGATTTGGATCTTTGTAGGCATTGGGTTGTCGAACAATAGGTTTCACAACTCTAGGTTCCATAATTTTCCCACCTATTTTGGCAACGAGTTTGTTCAAATCTTGTATCGCTATGTCTTTTTCTTTTAATTGAGCTTTCAAGTCTGTAATTTCCATACTCTTTTCATTCATTTCTCGACACGATGCAGAAAGTTTTACTTGCAAGATATTATCACTTGCACCTTTTCTGACTTTGGCTTGCAAAGCAAGTTCAAGAGAATGACAATGTTTTTAAAGAAAATCACATCGGTGTTAAATTAACGTAAAAGCCTTTTAATCAACATTATCTTTGTGTTTCGAAAGCTCAGTTTCAAGACGTTCACACTCTTTCACTTGATCAAGATATTTGTATGCGACATCAGAATATTCGTGTATATCAGCACAAGATGTAAGAGCAACACACAAAATATATTTGGAGAGACATTCTTGTAAGAGTAGATCATATGCTGTAGAAAACTCTTCTCTTTTCTGTTGATGATCGTCAACTTCTTTTTCAAGAGATTCCACATATTTCAAATCGTCAAACATTTCTATCTTAATTAATGTTTCAAATTCCATAACATGTTTCTTTGTTCTTTCCGCAAGCGGAATCAAAATAGTTTTCACAAGCACAGTTATATCGTGAGGAATTTCTTTATTGCCTTTCAAAAGTTCACGTTTTTTCCAGTCATCGTCAACAACCTTTTTGAAATTTCCAATGTTACTCTTAAGAACACTAAGTGCTTGCTTACTCTTGTTGATAGAAGCTTGATGCGGCAAGTACCCAATATATTTTGAAACATTAGTTTTCTTAGTGGCAAAAAGTTGTCTCCATTTTATTCTTATTTGTTCACATTTGAAAAATATTTGCTCACGAGACTTTTGTGCTTGCTTTTTGAAAATACCATAAAGACTATTTTCATAAGCATAATTATATGGTTTAACAAATTACTACGTATTTATTAACTTTTGATCTACTCTCTTCTTCCAAATCGTTTGTCTCTTCACTATCGGGCATAACACAAGGCAATCAAGATCGGTCCATTAGGACTTATCAAGATATAGGTGTTGGTTCTTAGATTGAGGTTACTCAAGGTAATTAGGATTTGCAAAACTAGGTTTACCCTTGAAAAACGAACGAGGTGCTAGCATTCTCATGGTTTGAACTGATTGATTTGTTTTATAAACAATTTTCTTATTAAAATCAATTTGAGTTTCAAGTTCCACCATTTTGTCGATGTCTTTCGCTTGTCTAGTTTTGAACTCCTTTTCCAACTTTTCAACCACTGTGTTCTTTTCATTAGCAAGTTTAGTTTTATCCTCTTGAAGAAAACTGTTCACTTGAATTAGCTCATTCACTTTAGTGGTAGCAAGATACATTCTATGACGTTTGGTACTTAAAGAGGTGTTATGATTACGTTTCTCTTGTTCTAAAAGCTTAAGAGTTTCGTTGTATTTCTTTTCAAATTCGTCATTTTTCTTGTTAATTAAACACCCTTTGTACCCCTCAATCTCGTTGGTCCTTTGAAGAAGCTGAGCTCAATAACTATCAATGGTCTCACTAGATTTTTATAGAGCAGCTTTGCATTCTTCAAAATTTTGAGTGAGTGTAGCGTTTGCCTTTTTTAATTGCTTTTGACTCTTTCTAGTTTCTTTGACATCTTTTTGTAAATTAGCAATTAGATTGGCAAGCGCAATATGCTCATTATCATCATACTCAGTTGCATGTTTATCATCCTCAGACTCATTATTGCACATGTCGGATGAATCGAGTGTGGCAGTGCTATCAACCTTTTCCGTCATACATGTGTCAATAAGGGTTTGAGTTTGATCATAATGCTCATGCATATTAGCATTGGCAAACACGTTATATTCATTATTGTGTACCTCTTTCAATGGGTCAGAGTCGAAGACAAGGCCATTATCATAGGAAGGTGTAGTGCTGATGACAGTCTTAGAACTGATGCCTTGTGTGCCAATGCTGCTGCTTTCTTTCCCATGCAGGGTATGATCATTCTACGTATTATGATTTGTGTTCCGTGATGTGCAGCTGTCATTCACATGACCCGATATTGTACCACAGCTTGCCTTAAACCTTTTATCTATATCTTTTTCATGAATTATTGTTCTGTGGACATATGTGCCAATGGATTGGATGTTACTTGGGATCAGGTCTTTGAACGTTTGAGCAGTTTTATGATGTCTCATGAAGCATCGTTGTGTACTTGGAGATATGAGGAATTCTGATCAAAGGTCTTTTCAAATGTTGTTTTGAGTTCAGCGAATGTAATCTTGCATTCACTCCCAAGAAGTCTTTATTTGACATTTTGGGCCGCAAGTTTCTCCATGGCTTGTGTGAATGCTTTTATGAACGTGCCAGTGGATTCACCTAAGTATAGCAGGACTTTTGGAAGGCTCTCAAATGATGATTGAAGTCTTCTCAAACTTTCCATGCATTTATCTCTCAAGAAGCATGTCCGTTGTTGTAATTGTTCCATCTCGAGAGTTGTCACATCTGGACACTCATTGCTCTTTTCCATGATGATGGTGTCTCATTTGATGAAGTGACTTCAGATCTTAAGTAGATATGATGTGATTAGGTTGTGGTTAAAAATTCCGAAAATTCCAACTTTTCTCAGTCCGACAATAAATTCTCCAGTCCGATATAACGGTAGACCGAAAAATTTTTGTAATCGCAATATTTTGAAATTGGGTTAGAAATAGCCTAAAACTAGTATGGAAAATTTTTGAATTTACTCACCCTAAAAATTTTTAACTTTTTTTTGGAAACGATGTTTCGAAACTAATCTAGATACTGGCAAAGGATAAAAACACTTCAAACAAAAATTTGGCTAATTTCGGAATACTCAATTCGGAATATGACAAAACCTTCAATCCCGAAAAGCTCAATTCTGAAAACTGGATGCGGAATATGTGCAAAATTCTTGTATTCGGAATAATTTTCTCCCTTCAATTCGGAATACGAATTCTCTTGAGTTTGAAATGCAGAATTACTCTTCAATACGGAATAACCTTGAAACACGAATTTGGAATATCAACAATTCTTTAATTCGGAATGCCAATCCAGAATAAAATTGAAACACAAATTCGGAATATCTCTTCTTCTTGAATCGGAATGCCAATCCGGAATAAACTTGAAACATGAATTCGAAATATCTCTTCTTACTGAATTCAGAATAGACTTTGTGTACCAGTTCAGAATAATAAAAAACAAGTTCGGAATATTGAAAACCTAGAATTCGTAATAATATGTTAAGCTTGGGTTCGGAATTATGATTTAGTCACCAATTCGGAATATGGTGATAAAACTCGAATTCAGAATAATGAGGGTCTTCAAATCTGAATACACAAATCATGAATATAAATTAATTTCGGAATCAGCTTATAACTTCAATTCGGAATTTTGAGTTCTAAAATAAACCACTAATTCGGAATATGTAAAACCCAAGTTCGGAATAGTTCCTATTTTTTTAGGAACTTGAACAAAACAAGAAATATACGAGATTTTGCACAAAAAATTGATCCAAATACAAATTTGTTTTTGGTGTTTTCACCAAAACAAGAAACCCAAATCCCTACCACGACTATGTAGGTGATTTTAAGAAAGATTTAAAGGCGAAAAACAAAAAAAAATCCAAACCATGGGTTATGAAGCTTAATACACACGCAAGTAATAAGACTAACCACAATTCAATCACTAATCTACCCCGTGGCGATTGATACCAATTATTGTTCCCATATTAGTCACTTCACCATGGTTGATGATAAGAAAATAAGATGAAAAGATATGAATTCTAGAGAGAGAAATTAGAGAGAGAGAAAGTAGAGAGACAGGTTGAAAACTTATAGATTATTAGACTGAGAGAGAAATGAAATTTGTGACCAACACCCACCTAACATGTTAAGAGGTTGATATATATAGCCAAGCCTACATGTGGCTTATGGGCTATATGATAATGGGCTTGGCTTGAATCCATTAACTAAATAATCTTAAACATGGACTATTAGATATTTTAGCAAGCCCGTGATTCTCGAATTTTCTACTTTCTATTACAACGTTCTAAAAATAATACATAATAATCCTATGACCGAACATTCTTGTTTGACTCAATATTTTGAGGCTAACATGAGCCATTTTAGTTATTGCTTCATGTCTTGATTGTATGTAGTTTGTTTGTTTTGATTTTTGCTAGTGTGTGGATATTCGGAGAAGCTCGATCATTTGAGTTTCATAGTGCCATATCTTTAAATGATTTTACTTCCATATGGGATGGAAGAGACACATACTTGTTTTATAAATGAATTGTTGTGAATATTTTAATGTTTTGATTGGACTTGCGTGTTTTACTTATGCACTTTACTGCTATGTGATTTACTTAATTTATCTAAGTATAACTTGATATCAAGGGATGAACAAGGCGGGGCCTTGACAAGACGAGGTCGTGGGGATTGGTTCTTAGGTGTATGTGCCCCTAATAAACCAAGGGAGGAAGGTAGGAAAGGCTTGGAGCCTAGGTTGGATAGAATAAGCGCTTAATATATAATGTTAGATGTTAATGCATGTTAGTATCACCTTGTCCATATGTTTTACGAATGATAATTATTCACAACTATATTGTAATTGATTTTGGCATTGAAGTCTAAACCTGTGACTCTCACCAACTTTATGTTGACGTATTTTAGTGTCTCTTTCAGGTGAGTTTGTGGTTAAGCCTACGAATAGGAGTGAGTAGACTTGGAAGCTTAGGACTGCATTCGGAGGAACCCCTTTCCTCTTAGTTTTTCATTTGTCATTTGAGTATGTGATACTTTGGACACCTATATGTTGAATGTTTATTTATTTGTTTCTCTGTGGTAAAAGGTGGGACTTTTACCTACTTACCTAAACTCCTGCATTTTTTTTGAGATATTGTCATGACATTTTTCTCGCCTTTTTATGACATTCTATTTCATATAGTTTCTCTATAGACATGCCATGTTGTGACGATATCCATACGTAATGCCCCATATTCCGCCATGGTGGGGTGTGACACATACCAGGCTCTAGGCGCTTGTTTTATCCCATAGAGTGCTTTGTGAGGTCTGTAGACATGATCAGGGTAGTCAATGTTCTCAAACCATGGAGGTTGTTTGACATATATTTCCTCTACAAACTTCCCATTAAGAAAATCACTCTTTATATCCATCTGGTATACCTTGAACCCCGTATAAGCTGCATAGGCTATAAATATTCTGATAGCCTCTAATATGGTAACCGGTGCAAAGGTTTCATCATAATCAATACCCTATTATTGATTGTTACCTTGCACCATTAGCCTAGCCTTGTTTTTAACAATCATGTCAACTTCATCCCTTTTATTTCTGTAGACCCATTTAGTTCGAACCACTTGCTTTCCAGCTGGAGCTTATACTAGAGTCCATGCATTGTTCCTCTTTATCTAATTCAACTTCTCTTGCATAGCCACAACCCACCTTCATCAAGCAGAGATACAACAATATTCTTAGGTTCATCTTCAGAGAGGAAATCAGCGAAGTGACATTCATTCACTGAGGCAGTTTCTAGAGACCTTAATTTTCCTCTGGTGTTGACTCCTTCAGAGGGTTCACCAAGAATATTCACAAGAAGAATATCTTGGTTTTTACTCCATTTTGATTGAGGAACTGGAATCTGCCTGGGTTTAGGAGTCACAGTAAGTCCATTGCATGAGGGCATTTCATCACATGTAATTTCTTCATCCATTTAGGTATTAAGAGAGTCATGATCGTCATTTTCCACAGCAGGAGGTGGAGTGTGTGATTCAGTTACTACAATATCTACAGTAAGATCAGAGATTGAGTGGGGATCAAATGCATGAACATAAGGGAAGTTTGTGTGACATTTCTGAGATGATTCCTTGGGAATTGAGAAATCATCCTCTTGGTATGATTTAATTACATTGAAGTCGATGTCACAAGTATCTGAGTTGGTGTGAGTGATGACAGCATCAGCTTCATTGAAGGTGACGTGGATGGATTCTTCTAGCTCTTATCTGTAAATATTTAATACTCTAAATGATTTGGAGGTAGGAGAGTATCCAAGAAACAAGCTATCGTCTGATTTTTCATCAAATTTACCCAAATGATCCTTGTAATTGTTAGTGAAAATAGGGCAACCAAAGACATGGAAGTAGCTTTCATCAAGGGCTCTCTTCCTATAAACTTCATAAGCGGTTTTGCCACGTCTCTTCACAATGATGGATCTATTTTTTATATAACACCTTGTGTATACAGCTTCACCCCAAAATCGTTTTGGGAGTCTTGATTCATTGAGCATTGTTTTGGCAGCCTCTATGGGGTTCAAATCCTTCTTTCAGCGATAGAGTTTTGCTCTAGGGTGCCTGGGTTTGAGAAGTTCTGTGAAATTCCCTATTCATCAAAAAAGGCTTCCATGACATGATTCTTGAATTATGTGCCATTACCACTTCTGATGGCCTTAACCCTGTAGTCATTGAGGTTCTCTATTTCTCTAATGAAGGACATGACCCGATATGCTGCTTCACATTTTCTTTGGAGAAAGAATACCCAAGTGAATCTAGAGAATTCATCAACAGTGACTAATGTGTATTTATTGTAATTGAGGGATTAAGGTTGTACTGGTCCAAATAAGTCCATATGAAGAAGATGGAGGCACTTATTTATTGAGAATGATTGTTTGGTTTTTTTACATGTTGAACATGGCCTATCATTAGAGAATGTTAGAAAGGGAAGTCCAGCAAGTAAATCATTCTTTGCCAGTTTGTTGGTGTTTTTTAAGTTTAGGTGAGAGAGTCTGTTATGTTAGGGCCAGTTTTCACTATCAAAGGCTTTAGTAAAGAGACAGGTGTTGCTTCCTTCTGGACATGATGTCATGTCAATAACATACACGTCCCTTTTTCTTGGTGCCACAAGAACAACATCATCATTTTGATTGAAGATTGCTCCTTTGATATTGGTGAACATAACTTTGAAACCAGCTTCATAGAGTTGACTGATACTG
This sequence comes from Glebionis coronaria, assembly GCA_025667525.1. Taxonomy (NCBI): domain Eukaryota; kingdom Viridiplantae; phylum Streptophyta; class Magnoliopsida; order Asterales; family Asteraceae; genus Glebionis; species Glebionis coronaria. The sequence goes on from CM046880.1 coordinate 229,854,328, forward strand.
ATTAAGTTGTACTTCAGTCCAATGACATACGCGACCCTTGTGAAGGTGATTCCATTACAATCCACTGAGCAATATCCTTCAGTAGCCCCTGAGGAGTCATCTCCAAAGACTACATTTGTAACACCCCATTTGAATAAATGGAAATTTACGTAGTAATTATGGCGTGTCATCAAAGCATGCAAGGTAAATGTCTAAAACATTAAATGACCATAAATGAAACTGGAAAAAAACATCGGTTCCAACATAAGCTCCACACACAAATGCATAAGTATAGAATGTAAGGAAAGGACTAAACAATGTCTAACAAAGCAAAATTATGTAATTGCATTAAAAGAGAAGAAGACAAGGTGCCTCCATCAAATGTACGTACTATTGGATCCTAGCTTTGCCCTTTAGTACCTGTCATATTGGGACATAGAAAGAAATACGGCTGAGAAATACGCTCAGTGTACGGATATATGAGAATGAAATTCAAAGCATAAACATAGGTAAGTAATGAAATGAAATGAAGTACAACGGAATAAGTGTATGTCCTGGAAAAGCTGGTTTAAGTTTATAAGACTGGTTTTATATTTCTAAAAAGAATTATGCTTATTTTATATTGAAAACTGTATTTTAAATATGCCCGGAGCCCATATAGGTCATGTGGTATCAACGTGCATGAATACTTAGAGGGGTGACCTCATCATGCAATTAGAGGGGTTGCCTCTAATTATAATAGTCTGACTGGAGGGATCAGCTCATGTTACGGATGCAAGGCACACACCACAGTTATCATGTAATCTTGCTAAACTTGTCCTAGGATGCACCCATTCGCCCCACATAATAATAATATAATAGGCCAAATAACTGGAAGGGACGCTGCGAGCAGTCACTCTCACCGCAGAAGAGTCATAACACCGGTGCCTCTAGTGTTATGGTTATGGTACCCCAATAACTAGGTGGAACTGGCATGAATGCATATAGCTCAGACAATCTAAAATAAAACATAGCATATACTGGAAGTGTTTAAGACACGTAAACTACTGGGGAAAACAGATGGCTACCAACAGAGAACCCTAATATAGGAAGAAAGTGTCCTTACTAAAGGACGGAATATCCGTACCTTATGTCCAGTAAATGAAGACGAAAACAAATGCGGAAGATCACTCTGGCTTCATGATAGCTACATAATAAAAAGAACATGAATAAGTTGTCTGTTTTACTTATACATATTGGTTATTTGTTTAATTGACGTGTTTTTAACTTGTTTTACTTGTTCTTGTTTAATCATGTGATTCTTAATGTTTCATGTGTTTTAGATTAGTGTATTTCATGTTTTAAGTGTTATAGTACTTGTTATAACTTAATGAGTAACTTTCTAAAAATAACAGGTTTCTATATATAGTAACTTTCCAAAAATAGCAAGTTTCCTTAAATAGTAAGTTTCCAAAAATAGAAGTTTCCATAATTAGTAAGTTTCCAAAAATAGAAAGTTTTCATATTTAGTATGGTTCTATAAATAGCATGTTTCCATATTTAGTATGTTTCTATAAATAGCATATTACCATATTTAGTATATTTCCATAAATAGCATGTTTCCATATTTAGGGTATTTCCCTAATTAATAATAGGCTTATTAAATAAATAAAAATGATATAACATATAGTTTTAATAAGCATATTATATGTCATGTTTAATTATATAGTAAAGTTCAATAATATAAAATACTTAGTCTTATCTTATATTTATTAATTAATAATGATAATACATGTTATCATAAGTTATTATTAATTAATAATATTGCATGATTTAAATAATTAAAGTTTACTTTAAAAGGGTATAATTTAATTAAGCTAAGTTTTCTTAATTAATTAAATGCACATGAATAATTAAGTTAATAATTATTTTATCATAGTTTTATTTAAATAAAATAGACAAAATAATAACATGGTTTTTATTTAAAAAAAATTATATCCTAAGTCAAGATTATTAATTACTTTAATTTACCATGTTTTAATATAAATAAATAAATTAATAATTAAAATACATGTTTAGTAAAAAATTTCCAAACACCCCCTTGGTGTGTTTGGTGTTAACCGAACCCCCACAAGAAACTCTACCGAGACCTTGGAGGTCTCGGTGTCGCCTCGAAACCACACAACACCACAACCGGGTGGTTGTGGCTTGCGGTCGACCAGCACAGCAGCCACCGACACTACTATCGGTGCCACTGATGCTGCCAATGCAGCCCCTGGCCTAGCCAGGTTTCCACTGGTGGCTGCGCTGCCCCCTGCTGTTCACACTTGACTCACCGAGACCTGCTATGGTCTCGGTTCCCATTGGCAGGCCAGCAGTCCCCACCGTGGGTTGCTGTGCTTGCGGCTGCCAAATACAAACACACGCCAACCCATCTTGGGTACGGCTGTGTGTGATTCAAACACTGCTGAGACGTTACATGCTCTCGGTTTGCATGCGATCCGAACAAAACCTAAAACCAAACCCTTAATCTTGTTAAATCTTAAATGATTACATGTTTTCTTATTTATTTTTAAAGATGTATAACAATAACATAATTAATTAAAAAGAATAAGGATTCGAGGATATCGAATGCGTGTGATTAAAAAGGTTTGAACCACGGACACTATACCGTAAAAATGAAAGATAAAAAAGCAATGAATCCTCCTTGTGGTGGGTTTGTTGCCACGACCAAAGAATAGGAAGAAAGAGAGCTTTTAGGGTTTTATTACTTTCTTGTGATTGTATTTTTTAAAACCCTTGAAGTCCTTTTTGGTTAATACTTAGATTAGTAATGGGTTGGGACATGGGCCCTTCCTTTCTCTTGTTTTGGACTCCACACACACAACACACATACTACATTCGTTTTATTTTTCGTGTCTAAAATATTTATTGTGCGTGCTTGTATTTATTGTATGGTTTAAGTATTATACGTAAATACTTATCGTGTATTAATATTCAGATTAATATACGTAATATTTATAATAGGTAAATAATATACGTATCGTTCGTATTAAATATCCGTGTTTCATGTCCTATATTAATTAACTGAAAAGTTTTAATTTAACTGCAATTTCATGCATTTAATTAGCTTAGGGATTCTAAAGCGGGTTTTACAACTCTTCCCCTCTAATAGAATAATTCTTCCTCGAATTAGAGATACGATAGGCTGAAAATGACATACCTTAATCATAGCTGGAAATGAGGGTAAGAATTCTGGATAGACTCCTCGGTTTCCCAATTGGCTTCCAGCTCGGAATGGTCCTTCTAAAGGATTTTGACGAATGGGGTCGTCTTTCTCTTCATGACTCGATCCTGATGGTCGAGAACTTTCTCGGGTTCCTCAATATATGATAGAACCTCTCGAATCTGCTCGAATAGATACAAAACTGTATGCAACGGATGGTAATTGTAACCTCTGAGTAAGGATACATGGAACACGTCATGCACATGAGATAGCTTAGGAGGTAACGCTAAATGATACGATACTTCACCGGCACGTTCAAGGATTTCAAACGGTCTGATGAAACGAGGACTGATCTTGCCCTTGAGTCCAAAACGCTTGATGGTACGTGCTGGTGATACCTTAAGGAAAACATGATCACCCATCTTAAACTCTAGATCTCTCTGATGTTTATCAGCATAGCTCTTCTGTCGAGCATGAGCTTCCTGTAGCTTCGCCTTGGCGACGACAACCTTCTCATTTGTCACCTATCATATCTGGTCCTTCAAGGATTCGTTCTTCAACTTGATCTCAGCATATTGGAGCATGACACTTTCTGTCATAAAGCATCTCGAAAGGTGCACACTTAATACTCATATGCCAACTATTGTTGTAGGCAAACTTAACCAAACAAATGTAGTCATCCCAACTTCGTGTCCAATCCAATGCACAAGCTCGTAGCATGGCTTCTAAGGTCTGATTTGTACGCTCCGATTGACCATCAGTTTGAGGATGAAAGGCTGTGCTATGCTTAAGTCTGGTGCCCCAAGCTTTCTACAAACCATTCCAGAATTTAGACGTGAAATGAGGATCTTTGACGGATATGATGTTTGATGGAGTACCATGCAGTCGCATGATCTCCTAAAGAAATATATCTACCAATTTTCTAACTGAGAAATCTTTGCGAAGTGGAAGAAAATGAGCTGACTTGGTTAAACGATCGACTATAACCCATATGGGATCATGTTTCCTCTGAGTCAGTGGAAGTCCGGTGACGAAATCCATGGAGATTTTGTCCCACTTCCATACAGGAATCTCTAACGGTTGTAGTAAACCACTAGCCCGCTGATGCTCAATCTTAACCTGCTGGTAGGTTAGACATTTGGAAATGAAAGTAGCAACATCCTGCTTCATGGCACTCCACCAGAAATGCTGTTTGAGATCATGGTACATTTTGGTAGATTCCAGATGAATAGAGAATGGAGAGGTGTGAGCTTCTGTTAGTAAAGCTTCTCTGAGTGTCTGATCATCTAAAACACATAGCTTGGTTCCCTGCCATACGATGCCTTCTTCTTCAGTGATGAGACTGCTTTTATACATAGTCTCATCGTCCAAAACGGGCTTAAAATTGTTAAAATATCATAAAAAGTGCCAAATATATGCTTGTGTTTGTTCAATGTGTATCTTAGGTACGGATATTGAGAAAATGACAAAATATCACAAGAATCAATAAAAAACGAACACGGAAAAAAGCCGCACAAAGAACCGGACCCAAGTGTTGATTTTCCAAGAAAAGTCCTTCAAGAATTGAAGAATGTACAAGAAGGGTCCTTCATTATTGAAGAATTGACACTTTATACCCTTTTATTCATAATTACAAGTCTGGTCCCTAAAGTTTGTCAAATTTACAAAAAACACTCTCAACTTTGAAGAATTGGCAAGAATGGTCCCTCAAAATTGAAGACTTGTCAATTTTAGTCCTCCACAAAGGCAACCATACAAGGAAGACCTTGAGGAATGAAGACATGTTAAGAATAGCCCTTGAAGATTCAAGAAATTACAAGAAATACCCTTTGAAAAACATTACAAACGTTTTTGTGGCCAAAATGCAAAGTTGAAAACTTCAAATACAAAGAGAATTCAGTTTTGGGCTGTTTAAACTATAAATGAAACAAAAAGAAGAAACGGGGGGCCAAAGTTGTAAGACAAGCAAACTTACCTTAACCAATCCCACCATGCCACATCACCCCAGTCACCAAATCACCCAATCACCACTCACCCTGCTGCCACCTCATCATCCCACTCACCCATTTAATAACTAATTATGAAATTAGTTATAATCTGGCGCCTAACATTTTTTATAATCAAAAAACAAGATCAAACCTTAACTATTAACTAAAGAACACACAATTGGGTTTTACTTAATCGTTTGGAAGTAAACCTTAATCTACTCCAGAATGATGATTAAGGGTTAACTAAACCTAAACCCACCCTTAAACCCCCATCACCATCACCTCACATGTTTCTACAACCCTCCCCTGTCCCACTTTTTACTCCAAAACAAAAACATGTAGAGAATCAACGTGCCAAAGCTCATGCTTTCATCCAACACACAAAATGGACGCCCAAGATCATTTTTCACGAACTGGCATCACATGATTCCTCATAAACGTCCAAATTCTGTCAACAAGTATTCAAAAATTCAAGGGAAAATTCACTACATTAGGGTTTATAGTTTTATCAGCTTCTAGTTCAATTGTAACCCTCTATATAAAGGGTGTTAGGTTTTACTTTCACTCTTGTTCTTGTTTTCCTTGTCCAAAACCATGTAAAGCCGTTTTTCTTTGAATGAAAAAATTGGTGAAGTGTTGTTGAAGAAAACAAGTTCCTCATTTACTTTTCTTCTTGTTAATGCTTTAAGTTTATTATGGTTGAAAGTGTTTTTAAATTCGTCTCAAAAGTTTCTTGTTTTAAGTTTCTGAAAGTTGGAGTTTTGTTTCAAAAATCTGTTTGAGGTTCCTTGGATTGAGAGAGTGTGTTACATATTGATATGTTTGGGCATAAAGGTAACCATAACACCATGCTTAAACTCATGGTGTAATGGATGTTTATTCTTGGGCAAATCTTTGTGAAAACTCACCAAATCACAAAGAATCTGATTTTCAATTTTTTGTATAACCTGTTGCTGCTAACTCTGTTGATCTTAGCAGGTGTTATTAGAAGCTTGTGTCTTGTTTTGCTAGACACATAAGCTTTACCATTCGGGAGTGTGGATGTACATTCCTGAGGTTTACTTAATCTTTCCTTTTTTGAACTTTTCCAAAGTGATTATGGTGTCTGCTATGATGTGAGGTTGTTTGATGCTTGAATACTTGTTCTTAGTTCATGTTATTGTTGATAGAGTGCTTGTTTAAAATTTTCTTGGACTGAAAAACATACTGCTTTGATAAAATCTTGGTAAAAGTTCTTAACTAGTGTTTGGGACTACATGATTTGAGGTTTTTGATGGTAGTTGAGTAAGTGTTTAGGGGTGTTTTGTGTTTGAATTTGATATTAGGTGTATTAGAGTAAAAATCTGCTTACTTTTTGCTTTGATACACTTACCCGAATCTTTGCTATAAACAAGTTTGCTCTTGGTTTTTTTGAATTGAAATTTGGTCACAACTTAGATTGCATGTTTAACTAGGGATAACAAGAGTTAAAACAAAGTTTGTGTAATATGATTAGTGGATTTAGGGATTTGAAGTTCATATTATGGTTAAGTAGTTCAGCAAATAGGATTTTGTGTGTTCATTGTTCATCAGTTAAGTCACATAAGCTTGAAACTAGTTCTAATCTTGAAGCCATGGCATGAAACGAGTTTATTTATGTTAAAGCAAGTTTATTTGAGCTGTTGTATGCTTTTGGTGAACGTTGGTTATCTTTTTCTTGCTTAAACATTGCTTAATACGACTAGACCTAGATTTTTCCATATCTGTGCATTGTTTGAATTTATTGTATCAATTGGCTGGGTGAAATTGTGTTTGCTTGTTTGTTCTTGACTCCCTACAACCCACTAGTTGTAGGGGTGCCTTCATTGTCCAAAGAAACCAAGTATAACTCACTAAAGACAAAAAATCAGTTCACAGGCAGTGGGAACTCCTTTCCCACTTCTCCTTGCCACTGCTAGTACAAATAGACAAACAACTTATCATTAAGCCATTTTAGCTTATTCAAACATGTAACAACTTTGATTTTGTAATCAGTCTTCCTTATTTGACCCATTTACTTGATCTGGAGATTTTGGGCCTTTGACTTATAGGTTTGACTAGAAAACGAACTAGTTGACTTTTTTATCAAGTGCTTATTGACTTTTTCTAGCTTATTGAGTGTGCTTATTGGATATCTTTTTGATTATTTGGCTTAATTAAGTGATTAGAAAACCTTTTGCAACTTGAATCAGCTCTTGAAGTAGTCTAGAACTCAAAAACGACTATTTTGTCGTTTTCTATTGAGAGTCTTGGCTTATTTCAGACTTATTTCTTGTGCTTTTTCAAAATTTCTTTTTACAAACTGCTTTATAAGCTCAAAAGAAGGATGTGTGTCAATTTTCAGCTTATGGTATTACCTTATGGCTTAATGGCCAAAAAGCCTATTAAGAATAAGCTGAGTGCTTATTAAGTTATGATAAGCTCATTTTGAGATTTTGGGCCTTTAAAGTTTTTTGTTTAAAATCAAATTTTAAGCTTTTTGGGAACTTTTCAGCTTATTTGGTTGACGTTTTGCTTATTAGGCTAAAAAGCCCATTAAGCTTGGACTGTTTTCACTTTTGGCCCATTTGGAGGCCCAATAGGGGTATTTAGGTCATTTCACATTCATTTCTAGTTTTATTAAGTTAAAATAAATTAGTTTGCAAGTTTTTAGAAATTTTTATAAATTTTGAGTTTTTAATATTATTTTAATATTTAATTATAATTTTTAATGATTTTAAATAGTTTTAATTAGTTTTAAATTTTGCAAAAATACTTTTTATTTTAATTAAGTTATTTCAGAGGTTTACAAATTAAAAAATCTTATTTTGGGCTTTTTATTAATTAAACTGATTTTTAGGGCTTTAATTAGCATTAAAAATTAATATTTCATTAAATAAAAGGTTTGAAAAAGTTTTGATTTTCGGTAAACTCTAATTGCATTTTTATGGATTTATTGTGATTTTCTAGGAATTTTTAGAATAATTTTTAAATTTCGTCACGTTTTTACATTTTTCGTCTTAGCTTTCGTCGTAGTTTAATCATAATCGTAACCGTCATCATTTTACCTTTTCTTTCTTAATATTAATCTAAAACTTAATCAAGTTTAACACACACACCAAGCCTCCTTGAGAACGAACTCACTTTGGGTCATAAGTGCACGGTTTTCCTAAATCGTCGTACTTAATACTTACCCTATTTACCTCGTTTTCCTAAACGAGTGTGAAATTACAACTATCATTTTGGCGCCGCTGCCGGGGAGGCGTGTTGTCTTAAGCTTGAACCATTTTGTTTTTGATATTATCCATAATAAGTATTTGTGTGATTAGCACTCTAATCATACGTATTATCGGTTTTCGTTTTTTGTGAAGAAATATTACTATATTGTATTACGTATCACAATAAATTCACAATACTCCAAAAGCGTGAAAACGCAACCTTAATTGGGATTTCATCACTCAATTATTGTATTCAAATATAAAGCAAAAGAAAAAGGCAAAATAGATAATTACTTTCGAGAAGCTTAATTTTAATTAACACAAACTATAAGGTGGGTATAAGGCGGTTGTATTTCACAACCTAAGGGAAAAAGTCTCTTAAGTGCTTCGTGCGGCCTCGTTTCCCCCGCTTGCTTGTGCGTGTTAAGAGAAAAAGGGCTAATCGAGGGTTTGCCGACCAAAGTATTATCTACATATCATATATATTTGCTTGGTTTCAAAGATTAAACCCTCTTGAACGTTTTGGTGTTCCACCAACGTTCTAAAGTCATCGAAGGCGTTCACTCAACGTGATCGTTTTCATTCCTTGAGGCTCCTTTAATCGAAAAAATCGATTCGAGGGGAGATTTGTAGATTTGTGTCTACGTAATTCAAGAAAAACCCAAAAAAGTTTAAAACAATCAAAAGAACAAATTTTTTTTTGGAAAAAGTAAAAGCACCAAAAATAACCTTCTTTGCTCATCCCCATGTTGTACGTGACGTTTATGCAAACTCGTAACCAATAAAGACGTGCACGTAAACGTAGAAACCGAAAAGAAGGAACACCAACGCCTTCTAGTGAAGGATCTCCTATTGACGACCCATCGTAGAACAAGAATCTCCCATGGCTAATCGTACTATAATGGAGTTGCTTCAAGCACCCACCGAGGGTTATGGAGAAAAGATTGTGATTCCCGCTATCCTTGCGGAGAATTTTGAGGTTAAGACGGGTTTATTGTCCATGATCCAAAACAAAAAGGTTCGTGGTGACGAAAAGGACAACCCTCATAACCACATTCGCCATTTCAATCGTCTTACGTCGACTTGCAAGTTTAAGGACGTCTCAAATGACGTGATTAAGATGATGCTTTTTTCGTATTCCTTAGCGGGGCCCACAAAAAATTGGTTAGAGAAAGAGCCACCCAATTCTATATTGACGTGGAAGGATCTCGTTTCAAAGTTCGTGAACCAATTTTTCCCGCCCCCTAAGACTACGCACTTGAAAAACGAGATTTCAAAGTTTTCACAACAATACAATGAGAGTTTTTCAACGTCTTGGAATAGGTTTAAGGAAATGTTTCATGAATTTCCTCATCACGGTTTTTCCGACTTACATCAAATCGACACGTTTTACAATGGTTTGAACGATCATGAACGAGATTATGTCAATGCCGCCGCGGGTAGTAATTCTTTTGTATAACGGTCGAGGAAGCATTGTTGATCCTTGAGAATAGGTCCAAGGTTTATAGCCCTCGTATCACACCGAGTGTTCACAAGGCTTCGTCTTCGCCTTCATTGTCACAAACCATTGATGCTTTCCAAATAGAGGCTAATATTGTAAACAAGATTTTTGATAAGCTTAAAGGATTGTTAATTGAGTTTAAAGTTGGTGAACAATCCACTCCCTCTACAGCTAAGGCAGTTGAGGTTTCTTGTTTTTATTATGGTGGAGGTCATGATTTATCCGAGTGCATTACCGCTTGTGGTAACACTTCCAGTGCTTACGCGGCCTTATTACCAAAACGATCAAGTTACCCACACTAATCAATTGACTCCACCGGGTTTTCCACCAAATCAAAATGCTAACAATTATCGAAAGAATCAAGTTGGTTACCAAGGAAATCAAAGGAACAATTATAAGGGTAACAACTATGGGAATCAACGGACTAGTAATCAAGTGCAAAACCAAAATAAAAACCGTAATTTTCAAAACCCGAGTCAAGGATTTCAAAATGCTTACATTAAAGAGCTTCCAAATGACTTTTTTGAATTACGGTACGGAAAATGACAAGATTCTAGAAAACAAAGAGAAATTGGCTAGTCAAACTAGGGAAACGGCTAAGAACACAAAGGAGTTAGCTAATTTTGCTAGGGAAAATGACAACATGAGAACGGAATTGAAAACGATTTTGTTAATCAAATTAGAGACCAAAACAACAAAATTGAACAAAGTCAATCTAGGCTTGAACAAAGGATAGACCAAAGTGCCGCTAAGCAAGACGTTAAGCTCAATGCTATTTTGGAAGCAATCATGATGAACAAACCCTCTATTTCGTGTTGTCTTCCTAGTAACACCGTGTCAAACACGAAGGGAGAGATGAAAGTGATTACCACACAAAGTGGTAAGACCTTTAAGGAACCGACTCCTCAACCAATTACTCCTATGTTGGAGGAAATTGAGGAAGAACCCGAGGTGGTGGTTGAAAAGGAGCACATTACAATCCCACAAAGTACTGCTCAAACCACATCTATGGTCGACCCTTTACCAACATTGGAACCCGAGATTCCAAAGGCTATGCCTATGCCCCACCAAACACAAACCTTACCTTACCCATCGAGACATCGTAAGGAAAAATTACAAGAACGAGACAATTACCAATTTGAGCTTTTTATTAAGATGTTTCGTGATATGCATTATAACATAAGTTTTGCCGACGCTTTAATCATGATGCCTTGATTTTCCGCCAACTTTAAGAGTATGTTGAACAACAAGGAGAAATTGCAAAAACTGTCTAGTTGTTCATCGGTTTATCTTAACCGCATACCTCAAAAAGTCGGTGACCCCGGTAAATTCTTAATTCCGGTTGGTATTCAAGATATGGAAGAATGCTATGCCTTGGCCGATCTTGTGCTAGTTTCAATTTGACGCCTCTTGACATATTCAAGTCGCTCAATCTTCCTAATCTTACTCCTTCAAGAATGTCTATCGAGATGCCGATCATTCGACGATTCCCGCATGTGGGTTGGCCGAAGACGTTTTTGTGAAAGTGAGAAAGTTCTATTATCTGGTAGAATTTATCGTAGCCGATATTCCCACGGATCGTCAAGTTCCTCTCATTTTAGGTCGTTCGTTTTTAGATACGTCGAAAGCGCTTATTGATGTGCATGCAAGGAAAATCACCTTACGCTTCAACGTCGAGGAACTTGTTATAAACGCGACTCAAAACTCTCAAGTTTCTCATGTTTATTGTATCGCGACTATAAAGCATATTGATTTAATCGATGTCGTTTGCGAGGAATTTTCACAAGAAATTTTAGTTAGGTTTTGTCGATAAAGAAAATAGTGGCAATCCCACTATGCTCGATCCTATCCTTGATAATTCGACACCATCTTTCACTCCATTTGAAGGAGGTGGTTTTAATTTGTAAGAGTTTGATGTACCTTGAACTTCTAACGAAGACCTCGATGACGATGAGAACTTTTCGATTATCAAGGATTGTCTTAACGATTTCCCCTTTCCTCCGCCAGTGGAGGTTATGAGTATCGAACCCAAATATTCAATCGAGGAACCACCAATCCTCGAGTTGAAATATCTTCCTCCTCATCTTGAATACATATTCTTGGAAGGAGACGATAAGTTGCCAGTTATTATTGCGAAGGATCTTTCGGATGATGAGAAAACCGCACTTATCGATGTCTTGAAGGCTCACAAAGGGGCAATTGCGTGGAAATTATCCGACATTAAGGGTATCTACCCAAATTTTTGTACACACAAAATTTTAATGGAGGAAGACTACAAGCCCGCAATTCAGTGTCAAAGGAGGTTGAACCTCAAAATTCACGACGTCATCAAAAAGGAAGTTGTCACACTCCCAAAATATCAGAGTATAATGGCGACAAGGGAGTGGTGACATCATGATTATCATACACACACAGTCACAAAGAACGACCTCTAAATGAGACGTTCGGAAAATAGATCACTTGTAGTTAATAAAATAAATAGTTTTAACAAGGTGCGGAAGCATAAAACTGAATACAGTTACAAAACATAGTTTTCTCAAATGGTACAAATGATCTTTGTTTCAAAGAAATGACGGCAATGCATGAGACCTCATTTAGCATCTTCCTTCTTAATACCTGAGAAAAACATTGCTAAAGTGTCAACATAAAGTTGGTGAGTTCATAGGTTTAGTTAATTTGAAATGTTTAATGAACCACAAGATTTTCCCAAAAGTGATGACAATATAACAGATACAAAGTCATCCCAAAAGTATTTATTACAGTCTAAGCTCGTGACACCGAAGCGTTAACAACACCGGCAGTATAATCATATAAATGTAGCCCAAACTAGATGCCTAAACCCACGACATCCTATCTCAGACTCAAATGAAACTGTGCCCGCTTGTCCCCTTGTTGGACAAGACAGACAGGGACGTCAATCCCGATAGATCTATCCATTACATTCGCGCTTACACAAAGTAATTAACGGTTCACGATTCACGGGCCAAAGCAACTGGGTTTTTAGTGGGACTTAGACTAATATATAAATCAGTAAATGCACTTGTGTTCATACGTTAAAATCAAGCAATGTCTCACCCCAAAAAGCAATAAAAATAGTTAAATATGGGGCTATAAACTCACCTCGTAATTCAGCAAAAAGGACGAAGATAAAGTAGCTCGAGAGTACGGTTACGCTAGCCGCGACCTATTTAATTACGAGGATCGGGTTACGATACGAAAAGTTATACTAATAAAAGACACGACACCCTAGTTGTGCTTGACAAAACCTTACGTTTACGGAAAAATACGACACATAAAAATCGGTTATTAAACGGTCGGGTTTTACGGGTTAAATTATACCCTTAAATAACAAAATTCGTTCATGGGCTTTAAATAAACTTAATATATACACTTGGCCCAAAATGAGTCCAATACCCTCACTCACAAACCGGCCCAAGGGTCATATGACCCGGCCCGGTCCAGGCGATACAAACAAGGAAAACAAAGGAGTAAATACGTGTGTTTTCACACACACAACTCAAAAACAGATAGTTACTCTCTCTCTCTCTTCTCTCGAAATACTCCCACCGCCCCACTCTTATCTCTCTTCCTAATCTGGATCGGTTCATCCCCTTCCATGGCTATCATGTTTTCAGTTTGAATATAACAATCATATATGGGGTGGTTTGTGGTATTTAGATCGCGTGAGATGTGGGGTTTCATCCCCACATCAAACCGATTGAGTTTCTGATGGTGTTCATCCTCATGGTCAACGTTATTCATTAGCCAAAATCAAAGATAAGTTGTTTCTCCTTATTTTCTTTTAACAAAAGTTAATTGATTTTCGTTTTATAAAAGATCAGTGGGTTTAATAACTTGTATAAACTTGTTGAGAACCATATGGCTCTCCGATTTGAAATAAATAAATTAGGGTTTCGAAATATTTGGGGGTTTCTATAAATCTTGGGTTTAAATACGATTAATTAATGTTTTCTTGTATAAAATCATGTTAATTTTAACATATAATCGGTTTTATAAGATTTAGGGTTTCGGTCAATTGGGGGTTTTTGCATAACTCGTTTTCAGTCAAATTAACTATTGGATTCGGGTTTAGATTGGGTTTAATTAGAGTTTTAATTAATAAAAATCAATTTAGGGTTTATATAAAATTGGGGGTTTTTACATTCGGTTGATAATCATGATTATGTGGTGTTTTTGGAATATAGAAAATATTCGTTTCATGTTTAAAAGGTTTTTAATTTCTAGGGTTTTGATTTGAAAAAGGGTTTTATACCCGCGGCATGATTGGGATTTTTATGATGTTTCTGTAAAATGAAAGTGGTTAAGACATTTGGATTATGTGACATTGATTGATGATGGTTTCGGCAGAAAACAAGCAACTTGTTTGGTTTGGTTTGGGTCTCGGTTTGGTTCTTGGCTTGGTCTTGTTTGTGGTCTCGGTTGAGTCTCGGTTTGGTCTAGGTCGGGGTCTCGGTTTGGTCTAGGTTGGGGTCTCGGTTTGGTTGACAGAAAAATAAGGTCATGGTCATGTTCAAGTATTAATACTATGGTTTAATCTTTTCAGTTTTTAATTAAAATAAGACCGTGACAAAGACTAACACATTTGTTTGATTTTTCGCAGGTTTGTCAAAGACGAGCACAACTAAGAGTTCATACAGGAAAAACGAAGAGACGAAAAGACTCACAATGGGATGCTAAATTTCGGTTTGCAGGTTTGGACGAGATGGATGGCTTGACTCTTTCGGTTTTGCAGGTTCGGACGAGATGTATGGGTCGGCTGGAACTTCCTTCACTTACCCAGGAATTTGTATTTGGAAGACTTGTACAGAATTTGTAATTGTAATTTGGACTGTGAAAAACTTTGTATGTTGTGTTTGGACATTGGGTAAACTTTGGATTTGTATTTAATCATGTATTGTTAGTCTAGGGTTAGATTCAAGCTGAATTTGGTAACTTGTGATATACCCAATTTGGGTAAACTAGGCATGTGTGCTGTCTTGTAGTGGTTAGTGGGTAATAAACTATGGGATTTAATTGTAACTGAAAATGTGACTCTTGTTAAGCAAGTTTTTGGTGTAAAAGTGAATAAAGGTTTATACTTAAATATTTGTACATGATGTATCAGTTATATAACTCGACTCGGGTTCGACGGGTGTTTAAGTTTAGACGCGAAACTGAATAAACACGACTCTATAACCGTTTGACACACGATCCAAACAAAGGCAATTATGCGAGACTTCACGTGATTTAGTAAGTATATAAAATAAACGTACGGCAAACATAATACGCCCACCAATTCCGTGTATTGCATTCAACTTAATAGTCGCGAAAAACTCGAGGTGTTACATATGCTCTCCCTAAAAAGGGCTTTGTCCGCAAAGCAAAATAATTAACACATTCACGTCGACAACTCGTCGGTAAACAATTAAAGTACTCGTACTACATGAATAATTTAAGATGGAAATTTGACGGATGTCACAGTATTCCCATGTTTTAGAGATTTCGTCACGAAATCAAGACGTTGTTGTAGTAGGATGGTTAGCGAAAAGATGAGGATACTTGCTCTTGAATTGATCTTCACGTTCCCACGTGTATTCTGGACCTCTACGCGCATTCCAACGGATCTTTACAATAGGTATACGGCTTTGCTTGAGTTGTTTGACTTGACGGTCCATAACTTCTACCGTTTCTTCCACAAAATTTAGTTTGTCGTCGAGTTGAATCTCTTCCAAAGGAATAACGAGTGTCTCGTCGGCTAAGCATTTCTTCAGATTGCAAATGTGGAACACATTATGCACTCGGCTAAGTTCTTGGGGTAATTCCAAACGATAGGCTACGGGACCAATCCTCTCTATAATCTTGAAGGGTCCAATGTAACGAGGATTTAACTTTCCACGCTTTCCAAAGCGAATCACACCCTTCCAAGGTGAGACTTTCAACATGACTCTATCACCAACCTCAAACTCGAGGGGTTTGCGTCTCATGTCAGCATAACTCTTTTGTCGATCTCTTGCGGCTTGCATACGGCTCTTAATCTTAAAGATCTTATCAGTAGTCTCGTGTATGATCTCGGGTCCAGTGAGTTGTGCTTCACCGACCTCTGCCCAACACACGGGTGAACGACACTTCCTACCATACAGTGCTTCGAACGGCGCTGCCTTAATGCTAGTGTGATAACTATTGTTGTATGAGAACTCCACCAGAGGTAGGTGTCTATCCCATCTATTTCCAAAGTCAATCACACAAGCTCTCAGCATATCTTCTAAGGTTTGAATGGTTCTCTCACTTTGACCGTCAGTTTGGGGATGGTACGCAGTGCTCATATCCAACTGCGTTCCCAATGCCTTCTGCAGTGACTTCCAAAACTGCGAAGTAAATCAGCTGTCTCGGTCGGAGATTATAGACACAGGCACACCGTGCTTCGTGACTACTTCCTCCAAGTATGTTCTTGCTAACTTATCCATTTCATCAGTCTCCTTGATGGGTAGGAAATGAGCCGATTTGGTGAGTCGGTCGACGATTACCCAAATCGTGTCGAATCCGGCTGCGGTCTTTGGTAGCTTGGTAATGAAATCCATAGTGATCCTTTCCCACTTCCATTCTGGCAGTTCGGGTTGGACCAATAATCCTGATGGTTTCATATGTTCGGCTTTGACTTTGGCACAAATCAAGCACTTGCTAACGTATGTAGCAATATCCGCCTTCATGTTCGGCCACCAATACAACATCTTCAGATCATGATACATTTTGTCAGATCCCAGATGTATGGAGTATTTTGACTTATGCGACTCATGCATAATCAAAGATCGTAGGTCACCATGGCATGGTAACCAACTCCTATTATCAAGGCATAACGTTCCATCCGAGCGTGCTTCTAACTTCTTTATCATTCCTTCAACATCTTCAGTTTTGAGAATTTCTTTCTCGACTGCCTCTTTCTGAGCCTTGAGAATTAAGGATGGAAGGTCTAAGTCAATGGTCATCACCAAAGCCTTTACCCTAAGAACTCTCTCCTTTCGACTCAAAGTGTCGGCCACGACATTTTCCTTGCCCGGGTGATAACGGATCTCGCAATCGTAATCACTGAGCAACTCTAGCCAACGTCGTTGTCTCATGTTGAGTTCCTTTTGATTCAAAATATGTTGTAGACTCTTATGATCAGTGAATACAACACACTTAGTACCATAAAGGTAGTGTCTCCAAATCTTCAAGGCAAACACCACTGCTCCCAACTCTAGGTCATGAGTTGTGTAGTTCTTCTCGTGCACTTTTAGTTGTCTTGATGCGTAAGCTATGACCTTAGTCCTTTGCATCAGTACTGCACCTAACCCTTTTATGGATGCATCATAATACACCACAAAGTCTTCATTACCCTCGGGTAGGGCTAGTATAGGTCCTTCACACAACATCTGCTTCAATGTCTGGAATGCCAAATCTTGATCCTCTTTCCACTCAAACTTCTTATCCTTTTGAGTCAATTCCGTCATTGGTTTAGCTATCTTGGAGAAACCTTCAATGAATCTCCTATAGTAACCAGCAAGACCTAAAAATTGGCGGATCTCCGTGGGTGTTGTTGGAGTCGCCCAATCCTTCACGGCCTCGATCTTAGCAGGATCAACGTGAATACCACTGCTGTCGATTACATGCCCAAGGAATTGCACTGTGTTTATCCAAAACTCACATTTGGAAAACTTTGCATATAACTTCTCCTTCCTTAGCAGCTCTAGTATGGTCTTCAAATGTTCCTTGTGTTCTTCTTCATTACGAGAATAGATGAGAATATCATCGATAAATACAATCACAAACTTGTCCAAGTATGGTTTGCAAACTCGGTTCATGAGATCCATGAATACCGCAGGCGTGTTTGTCAAACCGAAAGGCATAACTTGGAACTCGTAGTGTCCGTATCGGGTTCTAAAAGCCGTCTTATGAACGTCTTCCTCTCTAACCCTTAGTTGATGATATCCTGACCTTAAATCGATCTTCGAGTATATGCTAGATCCTTGCAATTGGTCGAAAAGATCGTCAATTCTTGGCAATGGATAACGGTTCTTTATCGTCAGCTTATTCAATTCTCGGTTATCGATACACATTCTAAAGGATCCATCTTTCTTTTTGACAAACAAGACCGGCGCTCCCCAAGGTGAGGAACTTGGTCTAATGAAACCTTTGTCAGAAAGTTCCTTTATCTGTTCAGCTAACTTTGTCATCTCGGCCGGTGCTAGACGGTATGGGGCTCTAGCAACAGGCGCGGCTCCTGGTGTAAGCTCGATGTGAAATTCCACTTGCCGTGCCGGTGGTAGTCCTGGTAAGTCCTCTGGGAATACGTCCGGAAAGTCTCTAACGATCGGTACATCTTCCACCTTCTTCTCGTGATCTTCTTCTCCTTCCTTTTGTGTTACTTGAACCAAGAATACTGGACATCCCTTCTCAATGTATCTTTGGGTCCTAATACATGAGATGACTTCCAGTCTTGATCCATTCTTCACTCCACTTCTTTCGCCTTGTATGATGAGTACGTCGTTTCCATAAGGAACACGGACACACTTCTCATGACATACAATTTCCGCGTGATGCTTCGACATCCAGTCCATTCCATTGATGACGTCAAAACTTCCCAATTCTATAGGGAGTAGGTCGATACTGAACGAACGACCTTGTAACCTTACACTACATCCTTTCAGAATAACGTCGGTGGTTACTGACTTCCCATCGGCTAATTCTACATTATACTTAACGTCTAACGTAGTAGGGGTAACATTTAGGCGTTCACTAAATATAGACGACACAAAACTCCTATCCGCACCAGAATCAAATAGTACTGAAGCATAGTTGTTATTGACTAGAAACGTACCAGTCACAACATTGTTGTCTTGCACTGCAGCTTCAGCACAGAGATGATACACTTTGCTAGGTGCCGTGAATCCTCCAGGAGTACTAGTTGTGGCTCGGTTATTCCCTCCTCGGTTCCCTTGATTCTGCCTCTGGTTCCCTTGGTTGTGATTCTGATTGCCTCGAATCTGGTTACCACGACCTTGGTTCCCACTGCTTGGACACTTGTTCTTGTAGTGACCTTTCTCTCCACATCCAAAGCAAGTGACATTTGCTCCTTGGCCACCTTGCGTTCCAGGTCCTCTTTGATTAGTAGGACGAGGTGGTGCTCGACATTCCTTTGCCTTATGTCCGGCCTTCCCACAATTGTAGCACGTAGGGGGACATGCTCCTTCGTGGTGTCGGCCACATTTTCCGCAAAAAGGAAGTCTTCCAGCGTAGTTTCCAGTATTACCTTGTCCAGCAGTAAACACCCTTGCTACTTCTTGTCGCTTGTTCTGGTTGTAGTTGTTTGTGTTGTTGTTGTTGTTGGTGTTGTTGGTATTGTTGTTGTAGTGGTTGCCAGACCACTTTCTTTTATCCCCAGTATTTTCTCCCAACTCCTGTACTACTTGGTACATCAGACTCTGAGCCATATCGATTGCCTCGTGCAAATCAGTTGGCTTGGATGAAGTCACATTCCCTTTGATGCTCAAAGGTAGTCCTTCAATGTATCGCTCCAACAATCGGTCATCGTTGGGCACCATTTCAGGACATAACAAGATCAGCTCTTGAAAACGCTGATTGTAAGCAGTAAGAGCAGTACCCTTGACCTTTAGGTTCCACAACTCAACTTCCATCTGCTTGACTTCATTTCGTGGGCAGTATTTCCTCACAAACATAGCTTTAAATTCACTCCAGGGCGTCGCTTGGGCAACGTCAATGGTCACTGCACGAGCATAGACGTTCCACCAAGTCAAAGCACCATCCACTAACGTGCTTGACGCAAACTTCACCTTATCAGCTTCAGCAACATTGCTAATCCCAAATTGGGATTCTAGCTTCTCAAACCATCTGGTTAATCCTACTGCTCCTTCAGTACCGCGGAAACTTACTTGCGTAACTGCACGAAATTCCTTGTAGGTACAAGTCCGTGCAATAGCATTAGTAGCTCCTTGGTTGGTCTCCTCCTGTGTGCTAGCTGTACGATTTGCTTCAGCTGTTGCGAGTGCCTCGGCCACTCGTTCGGCTATCATTTGACTTAGCATGACGGTGTCAATTCCACCGGTAGCGGCTGGTGGATTCTGCGTTTCGGATCTTCTAACTGGCGCCATAATCTAAAAGGTAATAGGACAATGAGTTTTTGCCAGACATAACATGCATGGCACGCACAATACAATTATGAAATGCTCCAGGGTATAATACACAATATATAATGATCTCACAATTTTTGTAACCCATAATATCATTCATAGAATCGTTTGGTAGTACATCATAGTTTGTCATACATAATATAATAAAAGAAAATAAAATACCAACTAGCTAAGATAAACTTCAAAGCTTAGTGGTCATACAAGGATAAGTCGATGGTACAAGATAAATCTAACTAGTGCCCTCACGGCGCTGATGAAGCTCTCTCTCCAACTCTGCTAACCTCCTCTCAACCACGAGCTCACGAGCCTGGGAATCTCTAAGTCTAACATCGGTATCATAACAAGCGGCTCTAAACCTCTTATCCAAGTCTGCAACAGGGTCCTCCACTGGTGCCTCTAGTCCGCCTGTCTCAACCAATGGCTCTACTCCCCAACGGGTCATCAGGCTCCCGATCTCCTCAAGACGAGCATTCGGCATGGATTCCATCTGATCAAGAACAGTATGAAGCTGTCCTCGTAGACGGGTCACACATACCGTCAACACTGTCTCATCCCTAACTGGACTCTTCTTTGCCAGTGCCTCCAACTTATCCTGCACTTCATTATACTCTTCTCCTAAAGCTTCTACAGCATCCTCCAACCTGTTCAATCGTGTCGTCACACATCTATCTGCCGCCCCAAGCATCACCACCGTCGATGTAGCTCTCCTAGGAAGAGGAGTCGTAGCTCTCGGCCCAGTAGAGATGCCAGCATCAGTAAGCATCTCCTGGTACACAGCAGGTACAGTCTCTGGTGGTGGTAGTAGTGGTATCTCTGGGACAGGACTGGCAGGTGTGCGGGCTGCATGCCTGTCAGTGGCAGTAAAAGGTATGAGGGGTCGGTAAGGTGAAAGTGGTGGCCGAGCAGCTCTCCCCCGAAGGCGTCGTCTCACATAGTAGAAAGGTAGAGTACCAGGTGCTGGAGCAGGAATAGCAGTCCTCTCTCCTTCATCTTCAGATGAAGATGAGGAGATGTGTGCTAGGGAAACCTCAGGAGTAGCAGCATATGCAGTAGGAGGGTCCTCAGTGTCTGTGACCTCCATGGGCTCTCCTTCCCCATCTGTGAACTCCATCTCATCATCCTCTGTCTCCTCTACCGTCTCATCTCTAGTAACTGATGTCTGACCTGGTGACTGCACCACATCAGTGTCTAAGTCATCCTCTCCTCCGCCTTCTAGGCTAAGTACGTCGTCAGCTGGTGCATCAGGAATACGGATCGGTGAACGACGAACCTCCTCAGTCTCTCTCTCTACATCATCATCTGAAACCATCCGGTACCACGGATATCCTGATGGTGATCCTCTAGGTAGTCCTACTGATGAACTGATACTCGACTGTGAACTACGGTTGTAGTACGCTCCTGTAGACGTGGAATCATCAGAAGAAGACATCGCTGTAATCATAAACAAAATAAATGTGTGTAAATATCTTATAAAATTAGTCCGTAAAAAGGACATTAACATAACATAGCAATCATTGTTGAATCCACATGTATCCCATATAACATAATTCAGATTTTGTTGTTGCACATGTAACCCATGTAAATGTACCTCGTAATTGTTAAATCACATGTATCCCATTTATTACTTATGTATCTACATATACTTAATACTTACAATCCGTATGATAATCGATTAAACATATAGTAGTTATAGTCTAGAGTTACTAAATGCAACCTAGTTCTCTATAACCATGGCTCTGATACCAATCTGTCACACTCCCAAAATATCAGAGTATAATGGCGACAAGGGAGTGGTGACGTCATGATTATCATACACACACAGTCACAAAGAACGACCTCTAAATGAGACGTTCGGAAAATAGATCACTTGTAGTTAATAAAATAAATAGTTTTAACAAGGTGCGGAAGCATAAAACTGAATACAGTTACAAAACATAGTTTTCTCAAATGGTACAAATGATCTTTGTTTCAAAGAAATGACGGCAATGCATGAGACCTCATTTAGCATCTTCCTTCTTAATACCTGAGAAAAACATTGCTAAAGTGTCAACATAAAGTTGGTGAGTTCATAGGTTTAGTTAATTTGAAATGTTTAATGAACCACAAGATTTTCCCAAAAGTGATGACAATATAACAGATACAAAGTCATCCCAAAAGTATTTATTACAGTCTAAGCTCGTGACACCGAAGCGTTAACAACACCGGCAGTAGAATCATATAAATGTAGCCCAAACTAGATGCCTAAACCCACGACATCCTATCTCAGACTCAAATGAAACTGTGCCCGCTTGTCCCCTTGTTGGACAAGACAGACAGGGACGTCAATCCCGATAGATCTATCCATTACATTCGCGCTTACACAAAGTAATTAACGGTTCACGATTCACGGGCCAAAGCAACTGGGTTTTTAGTGGGACTTAGACTAATATATAAATCAGTAAATGCACTTGTGTTCATACGTTAAAATCAAGCAATGTCTCACCCCAAAAAGCAATAAAAATAGTTAAATATGGGGCTATAAACTCACCTCGTAATTCAGCAAAAAGGACGAAGATAAAGTAGCTCGAGAGTACGGTTACGCTAGCCGCGACCTATTTAATTATGAGGATCGGGTTACGATACGAAAAGTTATACTAATAAAAGACACGACACCCTAGTTGTGCTTGACAAAACCTTACGTTTACGAAAAAATACGACACATAAAAATCGGTTATTAAACGGTCGGGTTTTACGGGTTAAATTATACCCTTAAATAACAAAATTCGTTCATGGGCTTTAAATAAACTTAATGGCCCAAAATGAGTCCAATACCCTCACTCACAAACCGGCCCAAGGGTCATATGACCCGGCCCGGTCCAGGCGATACAAACAAGGAAAACAAAGGAGTAAATACGTGTGTTTTCACACACACAACTCAAAAACAGATAGTTACTCTCTCTCTCTTCTCTCGAAATACTCCCACCGCCCCACTCTTATCTCTCTTCCTAATCTGGATCGGTTCATCCCCTTCCATGGCTATCATGTTTTCAGTTTGAATATAACAATCATATATGGGGTGGTTTGTGGTGTTTAGATCGCGTGAGATGTGGGGTTTCATCCCCACATCAAACCGATTGGGTTTCTGATGGTGTTCATCCTCATGGTCAACGTTATTCATTAGCCAAAATCAAAGATATGTTGTTTCTCCTTATTTTCTTTTAACAAAAGTTAATTGATTTTCGTTTTATAAAAGATCAGTGGGTTTAATAACTTGTATAAACTTGTTGAGAACCATATGGCTCTCGGATTTGAAATAAATAAATTAGGGTTTCGAAATATTTGGGGGTTTCTATAAATCTTGGGTTTAAATACGATTAATTAATGTTTTCTTGTATAAAATCATGTTAATTTTAACATATAATCGGTTTTATAAGATTTAGGGTTTCGGTCAATTGGGGTTTTTTGCATAACTCGTTTCAGTCAAATTAACTATTGGATTCGGGTTTAGATTGGGTTTAATTAGAGTTTTAATTAACAAAAATCAATTTAGGGTTTATATAAAATTGGGGGTTTTTACATTCGGTTGATAATCATGATTATGTGGTGTTTTTGGAATATAGAAAATATTCATTTCATGTTTAAAAGGTTTTTAATTTCTAGGGTTTTGATTTGAAAAAGGGTTTTATACCCGCGGCATGATTGGGGGTTTTTATGATGTTTCTGTAAAATGAAAGTGGTTAAAACATTTGGATTATGTGACATTGATTGATGATGGTTTCGGCAGAAAACAAGCAACTTGTTTGGTTTGGTTTGGGTCTCGGTTTGGTTCTTGGCTTGGTCTTGTTTGTGGTCTCGGTTGAGTCTCGGTTTGGTCTAGGTCGGGGTCTCGGTTTGGTCTAGGTCGGGGTCTCGGTTTGGTTGACAGAAAAATAAGGTCATGGTCATGTTCAAGTATTAATACTATGGTTTAATCTTTTCAGTTTTTAATTAAAATAAGACCGTGACAAAGACTAACACATTTGTTTGATTTTTTGCAGGTTTGTCAAAGACGAGCACAACTAAGAGTTCATACAGGAAAAATGAAGAGACGAAAAGACTCACAATGGGATGCTAAATTTCAGTTTGCAGGTTCGGACGAGATGGATGGCTTGACTCTTTCGGTTTTGCAGGTTCGGACGAGATGTATGGGTCGGCTGGAACTTCCTTCACTTACCCAGGAATTTGTATTTGGAAGACTTGTACATAATTTTTAATTGTAATTTGGACTGTGAAAAACTTTGTGTGTTGTGTTTGGACATTGGGTAAACTTTGGATTTGTATTTAATCATGTATTGTTAGTCTAGGGTTAGATTCAAGCTGAAATTGGTAACTTGTGATATACCCAATTTGGGTAAACTAGGCATGTGTGCTGTCTTGTAGTGGTTAGTGGGTAATAAACTATGGGATTTAATTGTAACTGAAAATGTGACTCTTGTTAAGCAAGTTTTTGGTGTAAAAGTGAATAAACGTTTATACTTAAATATTTGTACATGATGTATCAGTTATATAACTCGACTCGGGTTCGACGGGTGTTTAAGTTTAGACGCGAAACTGAATAAACACGACTTTATAACCGTTTGACACACGATCCAAACAAAGGCAATTATGCGAGACTTCACGTGATTTAGTAAGTATATAAAATAAAAGTACGGCAAACATAATACGCCCACCAATTCCGTGTATTTCATTCAACTTAATAGTCGCGAAAAACTCGAGGTGTTACATATGCTCTCCCTAAAAAGGGCTTTGTCCGCAAAGCAAAATAATTAACACATTCACGTCGACAACTCGTCGGTAAACAATTAAAGTACTCGTACTACATGAATAATTTAAGATGGAAATTTGACGGATGTCACAGAAGTCCTTAAACTCCTTGACGCGGGAATGATTTACCATATTTCCGATAGCCCTTGGGTGAGCCCCATTCATTTTGTCCCTAACAAGGGAGGAATGACCGTTTTGCCAAACGATGACAACGAGCTAATTCCAACTCGACTCATGACCGGTTGGAGGGTGTGTATTGACTATCGTATGTTAAATGACGCCACTGGTAAAGACCATTTTCCCTTGCCCTTTATGGATCAAATGTTGGAGCATCTTGCGGGAAACGATTTCTATTGCTTCTTAGATGGTTTTTCCGGTTACTTTCAAATCCCCATCGATCCTTGTGATCAAGAAAAAACTACGTTTACGTGTCCATATGGAACGTTTGCCTATCGTGGAATGCCATTCGGACTTTGTAATGCACCGGGAACTTTTCAACGGTGTATGATTGTTATTTTTCATGACATAATCGAGAAGACGATGGAAGTCATCATGGATGACTTTTCCGTGTTTGGTAGTTCGTTCACTTCGTGTTTAGGAAATTTGAAACACATGTTGAAACGTTGTGAGGAAACCAACCTTGTGCTCAATTGGGAAAAATGTCATTTTATGGTTAAAGAAGGAATCGTCTTAGGGCACAAGGTCTCGAAAGCGGGGATTGAGGTAGACAAAGCTAAGATAAACGTCATCGCCAAATTACCTCATCATAAAACCGTTAAGGGAGTTAGGAGTTTCCTAGGCCACGCGGGCTTTTATCGTTGATTCATCAAGGATTTTTTAAAGATATATCGACCCATTACACACCTCCTCGAAAAAGATGAACCTTTTGTCTTTAACGATGATTGTGTACGAGCCTTTGAAATCCTAAAAAGGAAACTTACCGAAGCTCCCATTTGTTGATCCCAAACTTAGATCGATTAGCTTTGTGTATACGAGATTAGATCAAGTAATACACATAGAGAAACCTTTGTATATGCTTTATGAATCTAAGTGTTATGCGGAATTTAACACTTAAACAAGAACACACAACGATATAAACAAACTTTCACTTTGATTATCAATATCAAACTTGCTTACAATGAAAGATGTTTTCGAACGAAAACTTATGTAAAACTTATCTTAAACATTAACCTAAAGGCCTTCTTTTATAGACATAAGAAGCCTTGTACAATAATCTACGTATCAACTATTCTAGGTAAAGATAAATATAGAAAATACATTGTTGTTCTTATCTTTAATAGAAGTATTCTAGAATATAATACACGCGTAGAATATATCTTCCATCAGTGCTTGTCTTCAATGTGTCAACGCTTGAGCTGTCAGCGTTTGTTTTGTTCTTGTCAACGCTTGTTTTGTTCTTGTCAGCGCTCAAGTGATCTGGCCTTAATTTATTCCCAACAATCCTCCCCTAAACTTGATATCCACTCTTATGATCAAGTTTCTGAATAAGCATTAAGGACTAGGAGGAATCTTACAAACCTTCTCATATTGATAGTGAATAAATCTGATCAAATCTTTTGCCATGTCACTTGAATAATCTATCTCCAGCTGAGTGTCCTTTATCTTTTCCAAAATAGCTTTGGATATGAAATACTGCGCATCCACAAGTAGATACTCAGCAAACTTTGTAGAACTCAAATGGTATACACCAGCAGCTGAATATAACCTCCATTGAAGACCACTGAGGTCATCTTCAAGATCCTTCCATATTGTAGGATCCTCATCTTTTGGTCCACACATTCTTTTGAATGTGGTCCAAAGTTTTATTCCATTAGCTGAAGTTGGTGCTTCAGCCTCATACTTGGTCTCCAGCAACCTCCAAAGGTCCACCAAGTCTTCTCTATCACAACTTGCAAACAAAG
Source organism: Glebionis coronaria (assembly GCA_025667525.1). Taxonomy (NCBI): domain Eukaryota; kingdom Viridiplantae; phylum Streptophyta; class Magnoliopsida; order Asterales; family Asteraceae; genus Glebionis; species Glebionis coronaria. The sequence goes on from CM046880.1 coordinate 229,881,104, forward strand.
ATATGAGAGTGGTAAAAGTGTGTACCTCCTTGCCAAATCTGCCAATTTTCCAGAACCTACATTCATCTTCTTCATAGCTCACAATTGGGTTCCTGGAATCTAATGGTAACACTTGCACCATATCTGAAGCTTCTAATGGGGAGAGCTTGAGGCTCTTTCTTATAACTGCTTCACTTGGATATAGTGGATCCATATCTTTTGGAAACTCAAATTTAATTCCCTTCTTCACTGGCCTGGGAACCATCATAGCTTTCTTGATTTCCATTTCTTCTACAAGTTCCTCCTTTCTTTCATCTGAAAGAAGTCTAAGAGTGTTTGCTTCCTGCACTCTCACCCAAATGAGATAAGCCCTGTTTTCCAACTCATCAAATGTCAAAGCCTTCAACTTCTGATATGTCCATCCAACTCCATGACATCTGAGCAACATAAAGTAGAGCTCCCTTCTATCCCTTTTCAACTCTGAGAGCATATTGCTTGCCTTGTGTTTCAAAATTACCTGGCAATCCTTCTGAACTCTAAGAAGAAGCTCCAAACCCCATATTTGATCCGAAATAGTCAAGTCTGGATTATCCATGCATCTTTCTTCCCAAGCATTGTACATTTGAACCACCTCTGGCATGTCAAAGTCAACCTGCAATTTCAATTCTCTCAACTTTTCCCTAGCAAACTCATCACCATACTCAAGCCTTTCTGGTTCTATAATCATCACACTTGAGTCTGAGCTAGCTCCATCACTTTCTTCTTCTGAAGTCACAACAAATGGTGACTTTTCCTTTTCATCTTATTCCATAATTTGTGCAGCTAATCTTCTATCAAACTCAACCTGAGCTGCATCCTTTGGAACAATCTCTTCTACCATTTTACCCTTACCCTTATCTGATGGTGCAATGGTTGGTAAGGTAGATGGTAATACCTGAGTAAAAACCTCCTTGATGATAGATGATGACTGGGATACATCACCTTCATGTGCAGGTCTGTCAACGCCCAAATTTGTTCTATCAGCGCCTAAAATACTTCTATCAGCGTCCAAATTTTCCTTGTCAACGCTCAAATATCTTCCCTCAGCGCCTTGTGTAACCTCTCTCAACATAGCTGTAAATGATAAATTTAAGTTGGTGGGAGAGACTAAGGACGTATCAAAACCTGTTTGTTTCTTCAAAGTTGTAAGGGCCTCAGCAACATCCATTGATTGACCATCCTGGCTGCCCTTATCACTCAGATTTATTTGATCTTCCTCCCCTTTGGAAGATTCCTCCATACCCCTTCTAGCACGATCACTTTCCAAAACAACAATCCTCTCCCTCAATTGCTTGAGTTCAAGGCCTTGGGAGCTGACTACTTGTACTAAGTCTGCATTTTGCTTTTGCAAGCTAATGCAGACTACCGTCAATTCCATAAGAGTCATTGGTTCCAGTCTGCCCTCTTCTAAAATGGGGATTTGACCTCCCAAGTCAGATTCATTGGGCAAGGATGAGGACTTAATGATGGTTGGACTGCCTTGGCCAGCTTCTAAGCCAGAACCAATAGTCCCAGCTCATCCAGGTCACCAGCCACACTTGTGGTGGTGGTTCTCTCTGCTACATGGCTAGGACCACCAGAGGAGAACACTCCAGTAGTCCTTTGGCGTTTCATCAACCTATATTCAGGGGATGTGGAAGATGGTGTGGAAGAATGGGTAGATGTGGGTTGGTTAAGGGGTGTTTGGGATTGTGAAGGTTGTGTGTCAGCGTTGGAAATAGGCACATCAACGCCAACATGGAGTGTGTCAACATTGAAGGATTCTGAGTCAATTTGCAGTTGTTCAGGTGAAGGTAAAGGTTCAGGAATTGGTTCAAGTTGTGCTTGAGGGTCAATTTGAGGTAGGGGGTCTTGTTGGGGTTGTGTTGCTGCAATAACAGCAAGCATGGCTTGGGTTAAAGGTAGGTCTCTATGGGGTGGTGAGTCCATCTTCATAAAAATAGCTTTCTTTTGCTCAGGGATCTTATAAAAATCATTGTGATCCCTTGAGCAGTAACCTTGATCATCAAAAACCATTTGCAGAAAACGGGGATAAGCTAAAGTCATTTTTGTCCCCTTGTTTTTACACATCCCCTCAAAAATCATTTTAGAATAGTTATATTTTTGACCTGTTGTAATGCACACAATAGCACTGGCAATGGATCTATTGATCTCATTGTGTGCAGTACATTTGGGACTCAAACATTGAAGGAGGACATGTATGAGGTACTTCCAGGCTGGGGGAAATTCCTGCTTATGATACTTATTAAGAGTACCTTCATCAGGAAAAGGATATCCCAAAGCCCTAAGCCCTTGTTCTATTTCATTTATGGGAAGGGTGGCTATACCATCAGCATCATCAAGATGCAAAGCTTGGCGTACCAAGGCCTCAGTAACCACCCAAGATCTCCCATGAACAATAGAAGTCAATGTGGTCACTCCATTAACTGTTGAGGAACTAACAGTGTTCCAAAACTGCTTAATGTGTGTGACTGGAATGAGTGGTGCATGAGAAAGAGCATACCTTAATGGGGATGCATTCAAATACGCCACCATTTGTGTGTATTGGGGAAACAGAGCATCATCAGCTTCAAGATAAGCAATCATGTTGTGTTGTGATCTGAACCCCAATTCCAATTCTGTTGGTTTAAACTTTGGTGCCATTGATGAAAGCTGTTAATTTTATGTGAAGAAGATGAAGTTGATAAGAGAAAATTGTTAGACAAGAATTATAGATACCCTGTTTAAAATAGGAGCCAAATTTATAGGAGAAAAAGAATGCATGTGGTTGGCCCAAAAATAGGCAAAGATTTTCAAAAATTAATCATGAAAATATTGAAAAAGTTATAAGTTATCTCATGCATTAAATGAAAGTAACAACTCCTAAAATTACGGCTTGAAAATATGTCAAAAAGTAACAACTGGGTAGGTCCCATTGAGTGTCAACGGTCAAAAATAACCTATCAACGCCCAACGGCTATAATCTTGTCAACGTTTGCCTATAGCCATGTCAGCGTCCAATTTGGTCACAACAACACTTGGAAAATTCTTGTCAGCGTCCAAAAATAAAAATATTTTAAAAAGTGAAAAATGACCTTAACAAGTAATTTATCCTAGAGAAGATAACCAATAGCTGATAATTATTATAGGGCGGCAAGCACTGTCCAGTTATGCACACTTGCATAAGCAAGATAGACATAACAGTCCTCTAGTGTCCCTTGCTATCCAAAAATCTTTACAACTAAGTTACCTTATAAAATCCTTGTTACTCCCAGGTAAATCCCATATCAAAATCATTCCCAAGTCTCCCAACAGACCACAACCAATTCTAGGCCAAAAATGTCTTGGCAGCATGCACAGTATATCAACTTTGCATGCTACAGTGCCTCATGATTTAGTAAAACTAACTCATACTCACCTGTGGACACAATCTAGAATTGTGATAAGAGTATCATATGGATACCCAAACATCCTAAAGGTTCCTAAAACCTCCCCTTAAACTATGATACAAAAAGTTTGCTAAAATCATGCATGAACATAAAAAATTTATGTCAAGATAGGAATGAAACATTCCAACCATCATCCATAAATAAAAACTTGTCCAAATGCTTCTCCATTGATCCATAAGCAACTCTGTATCCAATGGTATACTGCTAACACCATCTGCACATTTAGATTGAAAACCACAAAACTAACATTGTTGCTGACAACGCCCCGATAACACATGACAGCGTTGAGGGAAGCTTTGTCAGCGTTAGACAATTATATTGCTGACAACGTTACAAAAACACTTATCAGTGTTCAAGTAACCTTTGTCAGTGTTAGAAAAGATAGTGGAAAATCTAATAAGACCAATAATAATGCATCATCCTGTACATACTTTTACAAAAAGACTCCAAAACACATATTATGTGAGATTGACCATTCCAATACTTGTTACCAAGTATTGAAATCTCCCAGCATCAAAAGGTTTAGTTAATAAATCAGAAACATTTTCCTCAGTGTCAACCCTATCTGGTTGTATTAAACCTTTCTCAAAGCAATCTCTTATAAAATGGTGTCTAATTTCTATGTGTTTAGTTTTAGAATGATGTACCGGATTCTTAATGATGCATAAAGTACTATTATTGTCAACAAATATCTTAGTATGCATGAAATTGTACCCATAGTCCAACAGCTGGTTCTGAATCCACAACACTTGGCCACAACATGCAGCTGCAGCCACATACTCTGCTTCAGTTGTAGAATTAGCCACCACTGTTTGTTTCTTGCATTGCCAAGATATTAACCTGCTCCCAAGAAACCGACATCCACCAGTTGTGGATTTCCTATCAAACTTATCACCTCCATAATCACTATCTGAATATGCAATCAGCTCCAATGGTGAATCCTTTGGGTACCACAAACCAAGACTAGGATAGCATCTTAGGTACCTAAAGATCCTCTTCACAGCATAAAGGTGATATTCTTTGGGAGTCACTTGATGGCGTGCACAAGCACACACAGCAAACATGATATCAGGTCTGGAGGCAGTAAGATACATCAAGGATCCAATCATGGATCTATAATGCCTGACATCAACATCTTTCCCATCTCCAATCTTTCCCCAAGGGTGTTCTCTATCCATAGGAGTAGTAGCCCTCTTTTCATGTGGAGAAAAGCCAAACTTCTTTAAGATCTCAGCAACATATTTGTCCTGGGAGATGAAGATACCATCCTCTTTCTGCTGAACTTGTAAACCAAGAAAGAAGTTCATCTCCCCCATAGCACTCATCTTGAATTTGTCTGTCATAAGCTTGGAGAAATCCTCACTCATCTTTGGATCAGTAGACCCAAAAATGATATCATCAACATAGACCTGCACAAGCAACACATCCTTGCCTTTCTTCTTTGTAAATAGTGTCTGATCTATGGTGCCCCTCTTGAATCCATTGTCCACCAAATAGGTAGACAAAGTACATACCATGCTCTAGGGGCTTGATGAAGGCCATACATAGCCTTTTTGACTCTATACACTTTATCTGGATGCTCTGGATCCTCAAAACCAGGAGGTTGCATTACATATACTTCCTCAACAATGGTGCCATACAGAAAGGCACTCTTGACATCCATTTGATAGACTGTGAAGCCCATGCAGGAGGCATAGGCTAGAAAAATCCTAATAGCTTCAATCCTTGCAACTGGTGCAAAGACCTCATCATAGTCTATCCCCTCCTCTTGTGTATAACCTTGAGCCACTAACCTTGCCTTGTTTCTGACCACAATACCTCTTTCATCTCTTTTGTTCCTGAGAACCCATCTTGTCCCTATAGGTCTGACATATCTAGGACAAGCAACCAGCTCCCAAACATCCTAAATTGCAAATTGGTGAAGCTCATCTTGCATTGCTTCCACCCAACTTGGTTCTTTGAGAGCATCAAATATTTTCTTGGGTTCTTCTTGTGACAGAAAACATGCAAACAAACATGCTTGCACAAGAGGGGTATCAACCTTCTTGTGTATATTGGCAATAAACCCACCAAGACCTTGATGAGACCTTCTAGTCTGAACTGGAGTCATAATATCACCAATGATCTGGGAAGGGGGGTGATTCTTCATTGTAGAAGTGAGAACTCCTCCTTCAAAAAGTCTGGTGTCCTCAACCTCATGCTCCATGTTGCTAATATCTTCTTCATCAGACTCTGTTATATCAACATAAGGATGACCTTCTTCATAAGAATTGGAAGGTTCACCTTGTTCAAAAGTGGAAGAGAAAAGATGTGCAAAGGTGTTGTCAACGTCTGAACCTTGTTTGTCAGCGCTTGGGCTAACAACGCTTGAACTGTTGTTGTCAACGTCTGAGCCATCAACGTCTGAATTGGTCTTGTCAGCGCTAGATTTACCTTTGTCAGCGGCTGAAGGACCATGCATGTTTGTATCTGGTGGTACTTGGAAACCACCATTATCTTGTCCAGCAGCAGCAGCAGCAACAAAAGCATCTGTCCAAATGGGAATTGTGACATATTCTAAGGTAGGAGATGCCTTTACTGCTTGTGATCCAACCTTCTCATGAACCTGTGTACCTGAAACATTAACAACTTGTTCCTCCACAACATTTGAAGTTACCTTCACAATGTCTGGATTAGTGACAGGCATATAATTTAAAGTTCTAGATAAGGGTTCCAAATCAAACAACCAATTAGGACCACTTTCAGGATCACTAGGTTTATTCTCTAAAAACCTAACATGTACTCTTTCAACTATACGTTTTTCCTCTTTAAGATAAACCTTATAACCCTTGCTCTGCACTGAATACCCCATGAAGTAACCCTCATCACCTTTTGCACTAAATTTTCCTAAGGCATCACTAGTATCCAAGACTACTACATGACAGCCAAAAGGTCTGAGAAAACCAATATTAGGTTTTCTTCCCCAAAGTAACTCATAAGGTGTTTTGTTCTGAATTTTGTCAACCAATGCTCTATTTTGCACATAGCATGCTGTATTAACAGCCTCAACCCAAAAGGCTATAGGAAAGTGAGCATCAGCCAACATTGTTCTGGCTGCTTCAATTAGGGTTCTATTTTTCCTCTCAGCAACCCCATTTTGTTGTGGGATTCTAGCAATGCTAAATTGCCTAGTAATTCCTTCCTGGCACAGAAATCATTTAGCTTCTTGTTCCTAAATTCTCCACCATTATCACTCCTAAGCATTTTAACCTCATTGCCAGACCTTTTCTCAATCTGAGTGATAAAATCAATAAGAACATCAGCTGTGTCACTCTTCATAGCTAGAAAGAATGTCCAAGTAAACCTAGAAAAGTCATCTGTGATAACAAAGCAATATGACTTACCATTCAAACTTTTTATATTTGTTGGACCAAAGAGGTCCATGTTAAGCATATGAAGTGGTCTGGAACTAGTATGCACCTGTTTGGACTTGAATGAGACCTTGTGCTGCTTGCCTTTAAGACATGCAACACAAGAGTGGTCATTATGGAAGGCCTTCTCAGGCAAACCATCAACTAAACCAAGCCTCACAAGTCTATTTATATTTTTAAAGTTTATGTGCCCTAGTCTCCTGTGCCACAAATTACTCTCATCTACTGAGGCCTTAGCATAAAAGCAAGACATATTGGTATTCATTTTAATCCCATTTAAATTCACTTTATATATGTCCTTATGCCTAGGTGTTCTATACTCAATATATTTCTCATCAGGGATCTTAAAATCCTTGCTTAACACCAAACACTCAGTATCAGTAAAAAGAACTTTATTTTTGTTATCACAAACCTGTGATACACTAAACAAGTTGTAATCAAGTTCTTTTACCAGGAAGACGTTCTCAAAACGTAGATTATTGGTGAGAAGGGTTCCTTTGCCTGTGATGGTACCATATCCACCTCCAAAGTATACCTTATCACCATCTTTAATAGGGGTGAAATTCGTCAGATAGTCTTCCTTTCCTGTCATGTGCCTTGAGCATCCACTATCCCAATATCCATAATCATTGATCTATCTTTGAATGCCCTGCACATAAAGAAAACAAATTAGTTTTCTTTGGGTACCCAAGTCTCAAAAGTCTTGGATTCATCTTGTTGTTCAATAAGAACAGACTTAGTTCTCACAACAACCCCATGCTCATCCTTTTTAGGATGAAATACCCACTTAACCCCAATAGGTTTTGTAATGACCTTTGAAATGTAATTAAATCTATTGCAAGTCATTGAAGTCCCATTATCATTAGGGTTTTGATCTTTCTTGGGTCTCCATTTTAAGCTTGAAGAAGCTTTAGACCCCTTACCTTGTGGCTGCAAATATTTAGGTCTGGTCACGTTTCTGTCAGCGTTAGAATTTGTCCTATCAACGCTGCAATTACCCTTGTCAGCGTTGAACCTAGGGTTTGCTACAGAAACCCATTGCCTATTTGACCAGGTGTTTGTCTTTTGAAAAGGTCTTTGTCCATGAGTGTTAGACCTTCTAGAAAAGAATGGGGCAGGTCTAATCACTTGTGGACTTTGCTGCACACAAGGTTTGGGTCTGAAAACGTTTGACTTCCTAACAACGTTGACTTTGTTCCTATCAGTGCTGAAATTATTCTTGTCAGCGCTGGCTTTGGGAGCGTTGACACACTTGTATGCCAAGTGTGAAAAGCTACCACAAGTGTAGCAAGCTTTTCTAGACACAACCTTAGGTTTAGAAGAGTAGAAGCATGTTCCATGATTGCTAACTTGACTCTTGGGTGACCTAGTATTCCTATACATCTCTGCATATTTAATGGTAGGTCTTCTAACAGTGTTTGATCCTAGGTCAACAACTTTACCAGTGATTAGGTTAGTAACCTTAATAGGTGTAGACTCATTTGGACTTTCACATAGCAAACCTCCCTTAACAAATAAAGTAGGGTTAGCTTTCTTCCACTCATTTAGGTCAGTCAGTTTTTGTTGATACTCTTCCACTGGAGTGACAACTCTTGGTGGAGGAATGAATTCCTCCTCTTGGAGCTCTGGTAAACCAGTCCAAGATAAGTCCCTTTGTTGGACACCATAGAAGTCACCAGCTGGTGATGGAACCAAAGAGTAATCATTCATCCCAATCCCAGTCATGTCCTTAGGATCCCTTTGTTTAGCTACACAGTCTCCTAGGGTTTGGGTGGTTCTATCAAATCATTGAATTTTGAGGCCAACATTATCTTTATTCTTAATGGCCTCATCTAATTTAGCCTGTAATTCACCATTAACCCTTTCCATGATGTTTCTAATATCCATACTACCCTCTAACTCATGTTTTAAGATATTGATCTTATCTTTTAAATCAAATTCCATTTTCTTGTATTCAGAAACGGTTTTCTCAGTTTCAGTAAGAGCTAGTTGGTAATTAGACAATTTACACCTTTCAGTACTCATATCATCTTTTAGTTTTAACACCTCTTTGTTAAGTCTTTCAGTGTTTAACCTACAACCTTTGCTAAAAAAAAGCATCATCATATACCTCATTATCAGATGAAGAGGAGGAGTGTGCCATGAGAGCATATTCAACATGCTCTTCTTCTTCAATATCAGCAACCAAAGCTTTATCCTCTTCAGCATTCTTAGCCAGATAGCTCCAATCCCATCCTGTACCATCAATTCCTTGAACTGCAACCATGGCTTTGGAATCCTGAGCTTTAACAACCTGACTTGAGGGTTTACCAGCATCAGATCTTCTAGGAGATCTGCATTCCCTCATGAAGTGCCCCATACGATGGCAGTTGTAGCATTCAACTTTGGATTTGTCAAATCCAGTTGTGTCTTTAGCATTGAAGGTCATTTTCTTCTTAAACCTTCTGTTCCACCTATTTGCTCTTATACTAGCAAGAGCCATGTTCCACTTGATGTCCATCTCTTCCAAGTGCTCATCACTTATCTGCTCAAGGTCCTCATATGTAATCACTAAACCATTGGGTAAAGAAGCAATGTAGGCACAAACAGTATCCAAATCCAAACCAGCAGGTTTAACTCTTGGGGAGTCATTCTTGAATGTGTCAGCGTCTAAAAAGGAGACGTTGACAGGACTTGTTCCAGTGCTGACATATGATGATCCAGTAACTGGATGCATATAAGAGTCCTTCTGATTGAATTGACCTTCACTATGAGAGAAGAAGGCCATGTTGCTGGTGGTAGATTTGCTTCCATGCTCTAGAAGAGTTTCATCTTCCAACAGTCTTAGTTTGTTGTAGATGTCATCAAACGAGGAGCTCTTGTAGGTATTGTTGGGAAGAATAGATCTTGCCTCAATCTTCCATGCCTCACCAAGACTTTTAAGAAAGGTAGCATTGATGTCAACATCACCAACTTGTGTCCCCATGAAGGACAACTTGCTAGTAATGTCAAGCAATCTGCTTCTCACACTACTCAGTTTCTCATTGGGTTGAGCTTTGAAGACATCATAATCATGCAGAAGTTGCTTTTTCTTTTCCTCCTTAGTGTCTGCATTGCCACCATATGCAACTTCAAGAGCTTCCCAAAGCTCCTTAGCAGATTCATAGCCTCTATATTTATGCTGGTTTTCTTGTCCCAATGAGACTTTCAGAATATTTAGGGCTTTCATGTCAACCATTTTCTTTGCAATGTCATCAACAGCCACAACTCTACCATCTCCAGGTTTTTCTTTCTTATCTGCTTCAGAACATCCAGCAACAGCTGATCTTTGAGAAATGGCATCAAGAATCTTTTGAGCCTTATTGAATGTGTTTCCATATTCAATAATCTCCCAGAGTGTGTAGTCATAGATCCCCAGATATTGTTCAAAGTTGAACTTCCATAAGTCAAAGTTGGTTGCATCAAGCATGGGAATCTTGATGTTTGGTAAGGCTGAGGAGGAGGAGGTTATTGCTTCAGACATGATGTTGTTAGGGTTTCTGAGAAAATTAGGGTTTTGGTGTTTTTAGGGTTCTGGTGTTCTTTAAGATCAAAAGTTCCTCAACAAGCTCTGATACCACTTGTTGATCCCAAACTTAGATCGATTAGCTTTGTGTATACGAGATTAGATCAAGTAATACACGTAGAGAAACCTTTGTATATGCTTTATGAATCTAAGTGTTATACGGAATTTAACACTTAAACAAGAACACACAACGATATAAACAAACTTTCACTTTGATTATCAATATCAAACTTGCTTACAATGAAAGATGTTTTCGAACGAAAACTTATGTAAAACTTATCTTAAACATTAACCTAAAGGCCTTCTTTTATAGACATAAGAAGCCTTGTACAATAATCTATGTATCAACTATTCTAGGTAAAGATAAATATAGAAAATACATTGTTGTTCTTATCTTTACTAGAAGTATTCTAGAATATAATACACGCGTAGAATATATCTTCCATCAGTGCTTGTCTTCAATGTGTCAACGCTTGACTTTAACTTGTCAACGCTTGAGCTGTCAGCGTTTGTTTTGTTCTTGTCAACGCTAGTTTTGTTCTTGTCAACGCTCAAGTGATCTGGCCTTAATTTATTCCCAACACCATTCTTGTTGCTCCCAATTGGAACCTCCCCTTTGAGCTTATGTGTGATGCAAGTGATTATGCTATTGGGGCTGTTTTGGGGCAACGTCATGATAAGCATTGCTTTCCTATCCACTATTCTAGCAAGACGATGACCGAGGCTCAACTTAAGTATACCACAACGGAAAAGGAATTCCTTGCCGTGGTGTATGCATTTGAGAAATTCCGACCTTATCTCGTCTTAACCAAAAGCATTGTGTATACGGATCATTCGGCTATCAAGTACCTCTTGGCTAAACAAGATGCTAAGCTGAGATTGCTTCGTTGGATTCTCATCCTACAAGAAATTGATGTCACAATACTTGACAAAAAAGGAACCGAGAATCTTGCGGCCGATCACCCCTCTCGATTGGAAGATCCTCACCAAAGTGTGTATGAGAACAAGGAAATCACCGAAACATTTCCTCTCGAGACACTTGGTGTAGTAAATTCCAAGAAATATTCTTCCACCCCGTGGTTTGCGGACATCGCAAATTACCATGCGGGGAACTTCATTATTAACGGTATGACGACACAACAAAAACGGAAATTCTTACGTGATGTCAAGTTCTACTTTTGGGACGATCCTTACCTATTTCAGACTTGTGCGGATCAAATTATTCGACATTGTGTTTTTGGCACCAAAGCATCTAATATCCTTAGAGCTTGTCACGAGGGACCAACGGGTGGTCACCATGGTGCTAATCTCACAGCAAAGAAGGTCTTTGATGTCGGTTTCTTTTGGCCTACAATTTACCGAGATGCGCACACACTTGTCAAGTCGTGTGACTCATCCCAACGTCAAGGAAAAGCCTCACAAAATGATGAAATGTCACAAAATATCATCCAAGTATGTGAGATCTTTGATGTGTGGGGCATTGATTTTATGGGGCCGTTCCCATCATCTCGTGGTAATAAGTACATCCTTGTCGTCGTTGACTATCTATCCAAGTGGGTGGAAGCTAATGCTTTGCCCACGAACGATGCTCGTGTGGTAGTCAAGTTTTTAAGCAACTATTCTCTCGCTTTGGAACCCCTCGTGCTATCATAAGCGATCGTGGAACCCATTTTTGTAACGACCAATTTGAAAGGGTTTTAAAGAAATATGGGGTTACACATCGGCTTTCTACGGCTTATCACCCACAAACGAGTGGGCAAGTCGAGGTTTCAAACCGAGCATTGAAGAGAACTTTGGAGAGGTCGATAGGGGAAACCGACAATCTTGGTCGGATAAGTTAGACGATGCTTTATGGGCCTTTCGTATCGCTCATAAGACGCCCATTGGGTGCACTCCTTATAAGCTCGTGTATGAAGAATTGTCACTTGCCCATTGAACTCAAACACAAAGCGTATTGCGCCCTAAAGCATTGTAATGATGACATTAAGACCGCGGGAAAACACAAGAAAATGCAATTGAATGAATTAGATGAATTGAGAGACATTGCTTATGAAAATTCATTGATTTATAAAGTGAAAACTAAAAAGTTTCATGATTCTAAAATTAAAAAACGGGTGTTTAACATTGGAGATCAAGTGAAATCCCGTTGGTCCGGACCATTCACCATCACCCAAGTGTTTCCTTATGGGACCATCGAGCGTGCTCAAAATTATGGTCCTAACTTTAAGGTGAATGGTCATAGGTTCAAGCACTACTTTGGTGGGGAAGTCCCTTCTTTGGACGACCTCGACCAAGTCACCTTCCCTAATGATAATTAGTATTGAGGGGATCGAGTCGAGCTCATGACTTGGTAATCAAAAACGAGGTGCCTCGTAGGGGAGATCCCATGCTTATCCATGTACATATTATCGCTTTCTAATGTAGCTTATGTGAGGGGATTTGTGCCCTTCCTACCTTTGCTCCGTGGTTGTTTGTGAATTGTGGTTTTTAGATGATCATCTTCACGATTGGAGCCTCTTTTGTTCGTTTTACGTGAGCACTCAATAATTTGCTTTGAAGAATTTCTCGATATCCATATGATATATCCTATGATGTTCTAACCTTAGGTCTTTTAGCACACTTCATAAACGGCTATTGATTTAATGGTTCCACCCTTTCCATGCTAGGTTAGGCATTCGACTTCGTCTCTAGTATGGGGGTATTTTACCCTTAGACTCGAAACATTAAGGACAATGTTTAACTTTAGTATGGGGGGCTGAATAGATACTTGCCTTGTCAAACCTTCACGCTTTCCAAAGTTTAACTTTTTGTCTGTCGTTTTGTTGCAAAATAAGGCTAAAAATGGCCAAATTTTAATTTTTTTTCTCATATTTCATAAGTGTTTGAAGACACGAATGTAGATTTTGCGATGGCGAGAATAAGAGTAATTTTTGACTCGACCGTGCGTGTTGAGCACTTAGCTTTGATTCCTTAACTTTATATTAGGCTAAGTCTCTTAAATGAGGATGAGAAATGATAGCGTTAATTATAAGTTACTATGCTAAACGTAGAGTACTCGTATTCTTTCAAAAACTCATGTGTTCTAATTGTTTGCTTATTCTCCCTTCGCTTGTATATATATTTTGCTAATAAGTATTGGCTTGGCAGTTTAGTCTTGATTGTTGGTTTCTAGTCATTTCTAGTAGCTTCCATGTAATTAAATTGGGAAAACATTAAGGTATCGCCAGCGTCACGGTTTTGAAGTATTGGCACCCTGAATTGTCAAAAGCTTCAGCCAATAATAATTTTAAGTGCTCACTCACCTAAATCAAGCAAAAATTTCAAGCTCACAAGGCCGAAAAATCTATGCAAAATTGAAAGTGAACAAGCCTTAAACTTTGAAGCTTTAAAGATCCAACATTTTCTTTAACGTGAGGATATACGTCTTTGGCCATAATAAACACGTCATGGCGAGGTTCAATAAAAGGCAAGGCAATACCGAAGTCATAATAAAAGCTCCATGGCGGAGTTTAATAAAAGATGGAGGTAAACCTATGATAATAAGGTCCATCCGTTAGGGGGCGTATAAAAGTCTTGGTAATAAGTCTCATGTTCAAAACCGTTATAAAACCGTGTTTATCGATCCTTCTTGTTGACTTAATTTTTTGACATCGTTGTCTATTAGGGGAGGTTATTAATTCGATGGTCTTGGTTACACCGTTATGACTCTATTTTTGGAACTTAATCTCTACCATCACATAAGTAAAAAATGTATCCTCGTGAACATTAAAGACAAAAATAAAATATAAGAGATACGACTTAGGATTAAGGGAGTCTAAGTACATGATTAGGGCATATGAGTAGTGTTAGCATTACTAACTTATATTGACAATGATCTCGCTACACGCTTGGCATGGAATTGGGTGAAAATCGAGGACGACGAAATTATTTCTAACGAAGTATTCACGTGTTCTTGTTCTATGAACCTAAACATCCCATATTGCGATGAAAATCATACATTATGTCTAAAACGCAAGTAATAGCAAGTAGTAGTAGTGTAGTAAGTTTATGATTCAAAAAAAGTCCATAAAAATGAATTTTGGAAGTGCTAAGATACTTTATTCTAGCATTGCGTGAGGGCACGACAATGGCTTAGTATGGGGGAGTGATGAGACTGCTTTTATACATAGTCTCATCGTCCAAAACAGGCATAAAATGGTTAAAATATCATAAAAAGTGCCAACTATATGCTTATGTTTATTCAATGTTTATTTTAGGTACGGATATTGAGAAAATGACAAATGATCACAAGAATCAATAAAAAACGACCACGGGAAAAGAAGCCGCACAAAGAACCGGACCCAAGTGTTAATTTTCCAAGAAAAGTCCTTGAAGATTTGAAGAATGTACAAGAAGGTTCCTTCATTATTGATAAATTGACACTTTATACCCTTGTTTATTCATAATTACAAGTTTGGTCCCTAAAGTTTGTAAAATTTACAAAAAGGACCCTCAACTTTCAAGAATTGGCAAGAATGGTCCCTCAAAATTGAAGAATTGTCACTTTTAGTCCTCCACAAAGTCAATCATACAAGTGAATACCTTGAAGAATGAAGGTATGTCAAGAGTATCCCCTTGAAGATTCAAGAAATTACAAGAAATACCCTTTGAAAAACTTTGCAAAAGTTTTTGTGGCCAATATGCAAAGTTGAAAACTTCAAATACAAAGGAAATTCAGTTTTGGGCTGTTTAAACTATAAATGAAACAAAAAGAAGAAATGGGGGGCCAAAGCTGTGAGACAGCCACACTTACCTTAACCAATCCCACCATGCCGCATCACCCCACTCACCAAATCACCCAATGACCACTCACCCTGCTGCCACCTCATCATCCCACTCACCCGTTTAATAACTAATTATTAAATTAGTTATAATCTGGCGCCTAACATGTTTTTTTAAACACAAAACAAGATCAAACCTTAACTATTCACTCAAGAACAAAAAATTGAGTTTTACTTAATCGTTTGGAATTAAACCCTAATCTACTCCAAAATTATGATTAAGGGTTAACTAAACCTAAACCCACCCTTAAACCCCCATCACCATCACCTCACATGTTGCTAGAACCCTCCCCTGTCCAACTTTTTACTCTAAAACAAAAACATGCGGAGAATCAACGTGCCAAAGCTCATGCTTTCATCCAACACACACAATGGACGCCCAAGATCATTTTTCACCAACTGGCATCACATGATTCCTAATAAACGTCTAAATTCAGTCAACAAGTATTCAAAAATTCAAGGGCAATGTGTGAACTTCACTACATTAGGGTTTATAGTTTTATCAGCTTCTAGTTCACTTGTAACCCTCT
The DNA here is from genome assembly GCA_025667525.1 of Glebionis coronaria. Classification (NCBI taxonomy): domain Eukaryota; kingdom Viridiplantae; phylum Streptophyta; class Magnoliopsida; order Asterales; family Asteraceae; genus Glebionis; species Glebionis coronaria. Next base: position 229,896,854 of record CM046880.1, read on the forward strand.
ATATAAAGGGTGTTAGGTTTTACTTTCACTCTTGTTCTTGTTTTCATTGTTCAAAACCTTGTAAATACGTTTTTCTTTGAATGAAAAAATTGGTGACGTGTTGTTGAAAAAAAAAGTTCCTCATTTACTTTTGTGCTTGTTAATGCTTTAAGTTTATTGTGGTTGAAAGTGTTTTTAAATTCGTCTCAAAAGTTTCTTGTTTTAAGTTTTTGAAAGTTTGAGTTTCGTTTTAGAAATCTGTTTGTGGTTCCTTGGATTGAGAGAGTGTGTTACATATTGATATGTTTGGGCATAAAGGTGACCATAACACCATGCTTAAACTCATGGTGTAGTGTATGTTTATGCTTGGGCAAAGCTTTGTGAAAACTCACCAAATCACCAAGAATCTGATTTTCAATTTAATGTATAATCTGTTGCTGCTAACTCTGTTGATCTTAGCAGGTGTTATTGGAAGCTTGTGTCTTGTTTTTCTAGACACATAAGCTTTACCATTCGGGAGTGTGGACGTAAATTCCTCAGGTTTGCTTAATCTTTCCCTTTTTGAACTTTTTCAAAGTAATACGGTGTCTGCTAAGATGTGAGGTTGTTTGATGCTTGAATACTTGTTCTTAGTTCATGTATTGTTGTTTGAGTGCTTGTTTAAATTTTTCTTAGACTGAAAAACATTCTGCTTTGATAAAATATTGGTAAAAGTTCTTAATTAGTGTTTGGGACTTCATGATATGAGGTTTTTTATGGCAGTTGAGTAGGTGTTTAGGGGTGTTTTATGTTTGAATCTGATATTAGGCTGTATTAGAGTAAAAATCTGCTTACTTTGTGCTTTGATACACTTACCTGAATCTTTGCTGTAAACAAGTTTGTTCATGATTGTTTTGAGCTGAAATTTGGTCATAACGTAGATTTCATGTTTAACTAGGGATAACAAGTGTTAAAACAACTTTTGTGCAATATGTTAGTGGATTTAGGGATTTGAAGTTCATATTATGGTCAAGTAGTTCAGCAAATAGGATTTTGTATGTTCATTGTTCATCAGTTAAGTCACATAAGCTTGAAACTAGTTCTAATCTTGAACCCATGTCACGAAACAAGTTTATTTATGTTAAAACAAGTTTATTTGAGCTTGTATGCTTTTGGTGAACTTTGGTTAGCTTTTTCTTGCTTAAACATTGCTTAATACCACTAGACCTAGATTTTTCCATATCTGTGCATTGTTTGACTTTACTGTATCAATTGGCTGGGTGAAATTGTGTTTGCTTGTTTGTTCTTGACTCCCTACAACCTACTGGTTGTAGGGGAGCCTTCATTTTTCAAAGAAACCAAGTATAACTCATAAAAGACAAAAAAACCAGTTCACAAACAGTGGGAACTCCTTTCCCACTGCTGCTTGCCACTACTAGTACAAATTGACAAACAGCTTATCATTAAGCCATTTTAGCTTATTCAAACATGAAACAACTTTGATTTTGTAATCAATCTTCCTTATTTGACCCATTTACTTGATATGGAGCTTTTGGGCCTTTGACTTTTAGGTTTGACTAGAAAACGAACTAGTTGACTTTTTTATCAAGTGCTTATTGACTTTTCCTGCTTACTGAGTGTGCTTATTGGAATTGTTTTTGATTATTTGGCTTAATTAAGTGATTACAAACCTTTTGCAACTTGAATCAGCTCTTGAAGTGGTCTAGAACTAAAAAACGACTATTTTTCGTTTTCTTTAGAGAGTGTTGGCTTATTTCAGGCTTATTTCTTGAGCTTTTTCAAAATTTCTTTTTACAAACTGCTTTATAAGCTCAAAAGAAGGATGTGTGTCAATTTTCAGCTTATGGCATTAGCTTATGGCTTAATGGGCCCAAAAGCCCATTAAGAATAAGCTGAGTGCTTATTAAGCTGTGATAAGCTTATTTTGAGCTTTTGGGCCTTTAGAGTTTTTTATTTAAAATCAAATTTTAAGCTTTTCTGGAACTTTTCAGCTTATTTGGTTGACTTTTTGCTTATTGGGCTAAAAAGCCCATTAAGCTTGGACTATTTTCACTTTTGGCCCATTTGGAGGCCCAATAGGGGTATTTAGGTCATTTCACTTTATTCTCTGGTTTTATTAAAGTTAAAATAAATTAGTTTGTAAGTTTTTAGAAATTTTATAAAATTTGAATTTTTAATATTATTTTAATATTTAATTTTTTAATTTTTAATCATTTTAAATAGTTTTAATTAGTTTTAAATTTTGCAAAAATACTTTTTAGTTTAATTAAGTTATTTTAAAGGTTTCCAAATTGAAAAATATTATTTTGGGCTTTTTATTATTTAAATTAATTTTAGGGCTTTAATTAGCATTAAAAAATTAATATTTGATTAAATAGAAGTTTTGAAAAAGTTTTGATTATTGGTAAACTCTAATTGCATTTTTAGGGATGTATTGTAGTTTTCTAGGAATTTTTAGAATAATATTTAAATTTCGTCACGTTTTTACGTTTTTCGTCTTAGCTTTCGTCGTAGTTTAATCATAATCGTAACCATCATCATTTTCCCTTTTCTTTCTTAATATTAATCTCAAACTTAATCAAGTTTAACACACACACCAAGCCTCCTTGAGAACGAACTCACTTTGGGTCATAAGTGCACGGTTTTCCTAAATCGTCGTACTTAATACTTACCCCATTTACCTCGTTTCCTAAACGAGTATGAAATTACAACTATCATTCTACACGAAATTCTATCTGTCGATCAAGATTCTGAATAATAGCCCAAATCTCACCATCACCCTTCTGTGTTGCCTTGATCCGAGAAATTTAGTCCGGCTCAATTCTTAGATTAGCTCAGTACCCATACTGTCTACATACTAAGAACTCAATGTATAATCGCTCTAGGTCACGTATGATTTCTTCTTTTATCTTGATGCCGTTAATCATGCCCGACTTCCTGCTGAGAGCATCTGCCACTACATTCGCCTTACCGGGGTGGTACTAAAGATTGATGTCATAGTCCTTGAGTAATTCTAACCATCTTCGCTGCCTCATATTAAGCTCTCGTTCAATGAATATGTACTTGAGACTCTTGTGATCAGTGAAGATGTCACATGATTCACCATATAGACAGTGTCTCCTGATTTTAAGTGCAAAGACTACTAATGCTAACTCCAGATCATGGGTAGGATAATTCTCATCATATGGCTTTAGCAGAAGTGATGCGTATGCAATCACTTTCCCATGTTGCATGAGTACACAACATAGTCTTTTACCCGAAGCATCGATGTAGATCTGAAATCCACCTATGCTAGATGGGAGATAAAGAATAGGCGCAGATACTAACCGCTGCTTAAGTTCTTCATATCTATTCTCTCGCTCATCAGTCCAAAAGAATTTCTCTCCTTTACGCATCAACTTGGTCAAAGGTAAGGCTAGTCTCGAAAAGTTCTCCACGAATCTGCGATAATAACCCGCTAAGCCTAGAAAACTACGAACCTCAGTTGCAGACATCGGTCTTGGCCATTTAGTGATAGCTTCAACCTTCGCATGATCCATAGTAATCGCTTCTGCGGAGACAATGTGGCCCAAAAATGCCACTTTGCTTAACCAGAATTCGCACTTAAAAATTTGTCATACAATTGCTTCTGGCGAAGAATCTGTAGCACAGTGCGAAGATGTTCTTCATGTTCTTCCTTGGATTTAGAGAAGATGAGAATGTCGTCGATGAACACGATGATAAATTTATCCCAAAACTCATGGAAGACGCAGTTAATTAAGTCCATGAATACCGTTGGAGCATTAGTGAGTCCAAAAAGGCATGACTACGAACTCATAATGGCCATATCTTGTGCGAAAATAGTCTTAAGAATATCCTGCTCTTTCAGTCACAGCTGATGATAACCGGATCGTTGATCAATCTTGGAGAAGTGCTTGGCATCTTCCAGTTGGTTAAACAGATCATCGATACGCGGCAACGGATAACGGTTCCTAATCGTGATCTTATTCAGCTCACGATAGTCAATTTATAAACGCATGTTGCCATCCTTCTTCTTGACGAAAAGTACTGGTGCACCCCATGGTGATACACTCAGACGGATGAAACCTCGCTCTAGTAACTCATGCAGCTGATCTTTTAACTCCTTGAGCTCTATGGGAGCCATGCAATAAGGAGCCTTAGAGATGGGTTGAGCTCGTGGGGTAAGCTCAATGCTAAACTCCACTTCACGGAGAAGTGGTATACCCAGAAGTTATTCTGGAAATAGATCGAGAAATTCAAAAATAACTGGTTGATCTTGAATCGACAGAGCTTCGGTAGTAATATCCTGAATCGTAGCTAAGAAGCCTTCACAGCCATGAGCTAGTAAAGCACGGGCTTGTAAGGCGGAAATGATTTGCACAGACTTGCCTGGTATGAAACCATTATGAATGTGCTCTGGATCTTGAACATTGCCGAAGATCATCCGATAAGTATGAAAATCAATGGTGGAATGGTGTTTAGATAACCAGTCCATGCCTAAGATTAGATCAAACTTGCACATATCCAGAGGAAGTGCGTCTATTGGGCAGACTTTATCCTCAAATTCTAGGGGAAGATCTCTGTATACCTGGGTAATGCGCACAGAGTCTCGCATAGGCGTAGATATACTAAATATATTCTCTAGTGGCATAGGGATATTATTAATACTAGTGGCATACGTAGTGGATATGACTGAATGAGTTGCAACAATATCGAATAAAACACAAGCAGCATGACCGTTCATAAAGAGGATGCCAGTGATAGTACCTAAAGACTTATTCGCCTGATCTCTGGTGGTAGTGTAGACACGACCTGAAGCTGGTGGCTTAGGAGGAGCAAAACCAGAAGTACCAGTAGTCTCTCCCTTCTTACAGTCCTTCAACATGTGACTTGTTGTCCACACTTGAACAAACTCCGACAGCCTTACGACATGGTCCGGGATGTCTATGATCACAAGTAGTGTAGATAGGATAGGTATAACCTCCAGGAGGTACCTTCGCTACTTGAGAGCCTGTTTAAGAGGATATGCGTGAGACATGATTATTTGGGCATAAACATGACTACAATGAAGTTTAATGAGAAATTACCAGATGAAGACGAGTTATTAGGCTGTTGACCCTTAGCATTCTGGTCACACCCATTTGTAGAGTTCCTGTTTATGATGCTGAGATGATAGTATGTATGACATACATCAACTTAACATAGAATAGTTTATGAGTTTAGGGACCTGTTGTTGTTGGACTGGCTGTCATTGTTACGGTAATTTTCATTACCGTTTCGCCTGTCTGATCCGTATCTGTCATTAGATTGACCATGCACCTTCTTGTTTGTCTGCTGAGTGGCCGGTTGGGACCGGTCTACACCCTTCTGTCTGAAAGATACAATAGACACAATTTGATAGGAAACGATATAAAAACGAACATACATATTGTAATAAGATGATAACTCTTGATGACTGAAATTTATACCTCTTCTTTGGACGAGTTGGATCCTCGTATTCATGAAGCTCATGCAGAATTTCCAAGCTACGTGTTGCGTCAGCCACTTATGACACATTAGTAAAAGTGGCACTAAGTAGCCGATCTGCAGTTGTGGAGTGAAGAGCCCAGCGAAAATGCTTCGCTTGCTCCTCAGCAGTACCTGCAACAACACCCATAATTCCATCTAACCTGAGAAACCTCTGAATGAACTCAGTGCTGTCCTCTCCAATTCTCTGACAAATGAAATGATAGTCCCTCTTAAGCCTCCCCTGCTCAGCTGTCAGAAAGAACTGATTGTAGAACAGAGTCATGAATTGATCCCAAGTCAAAGCAACTAACCATACATTACCTCCATTTGTCAACTTGTATGCCCTCCACCAAGCTAACACATCGCCTTCGAACTTATAGCAAGACAACCTTGCCTTATAAATTCCATCACATCCTATAGCATCGAAGATTTTCTCCATGTGCGAAATCCAGTTTTCCGCATTAGATGATAACTCAGTCCTCTCAAAAGATCGAGGCTTTTGCTTATTAAACCTCTCTAGCCAAGTGTGTAGAGTAACAGGTGGAGGAGGAGGATTGTTGTTCTAATTCGGGATAGCCTGATATTCAGCTCGAATCTGATTACTGATCTATGGGAGCATGGCTTGCAGAGCTGCTTGGACAGTTGCAACCAGTTCCTTATTGGTTCGTGTGTTGACCATCTGACGGTTAAAAGAGGAAAATAAATTATTAAGATGGTTAGAACATATGATAAAGATAAGGAATACATGAAGAGTTTATGAAGGAATAGCCAACGAAAAAAGCCATCGGCAATAGTGGACGCCTATGGGTCGGTCCAGAAAACAAAATTGATAAGAGCAAAGGTGAACGCCTATGGTCGGTTCTCAAAATAAAATTTAAATAAAAAACACATGAGACTAAATATGGCCAGTCATGTACCAACCATTACTTAGTAAAAAACTTAGCATAAAATAATGATGCATGAAGTGAAATGAATAAAATTTTACTTTCAGTTTTAGGAAGACACTGGTGACTACCCACTAGTCATAGTTCAATTTTAAGAGCCTATAGATCAAAACCTTGGCTCTAATACCATAATTGTAATAGCCCATTTGGATAAATGTCCCGTTACGTGGTAATTATGGCGTGTCATTAAAGCATAAGGTAAATGTCTAAAACATTAAATGACCATAAATAAAACCGAAAATAAACATTGGTTCCAACATAAGCTCCACACACAAATGCATAAGTATAGAATGTAAGGAAAGGACTAAATAATGTCCAGCAAAGCACAAGTATGTAATTGCATAAAAAGAGAAGAAGACTAGGCGCCTCCATTAAATCCACGTACTCATGGATCCTAACTTTGCCCTTTAGTACCTGCCGTATTCGGACATAGAAAGAAATACGGCTGAGCAATGCGCTCAGTGTGCGGATATATGACAATGAAATGCAAAACATAAACATAAGCAAGTAATGAAATGAAATGAAGTACAACAAAATAAGTGTATGTCCTGGAAAACCTGGTTTAAGTTTATAAGATTGGCTTTATATTTCTGAAAAGACTTATGTTTATTTATACTCAAAATTATATTTTGGATATGCCTGGAGCCCATATAGGTCATGTGGTATCAACGTGCATGAATACTTAGAGGGGTGACCTCATCATGCAATTAAGGGGTTGCCTCTAATTATAATAGTCTGAGTGGAGGGATCAGCTCCTGTAACGGATGCAAGGCACACACCGCAGTTACCATGTAATCTTGCTAAACTTGTCCTAGGATGCACCCATTCGCCCCACATGATAATAATATAATAGGCTAAATAACTAGAAGGGACGTTGCGAGCAATCACTCTCACCGAAGAAGAGTCATAACACTGGTGCCTCTAGTGTTATGGTTATGGTACCCTATAACTAGGTGGAACTGGCATGCATGTATATAGCTCATGCAATCTAAAATAAAACATAGCGTATACTGAAAGTGCTTAAGACACGTAAACTACTGAGGAAAACAGATGGCTACAACGGGGAATCCTAATATAGGAAGAAAGTGTCCTTACTGAAGGACGGAATACCGAACCTTATGTCTAGTAAATGAAGACGAAAACGAATGTGGAAGATCATTCCGACTTCACGATAACTACATAATAAAAGGGACATAAATAAGTTGTCTGTTTTAATTACACATACTAGTTATTTGTTTACTTAACGTGTTTTTATCTTGTTTTACTTTTTCTTGTTTAATCATGTGATTCTTAATGTTTTATGTGTTTTAGATTAGTGTATTTCATGTTTTAAGTGTTATAATACTTGTTATAACATAATGAGTAACTTTCTAAAAATAGCAGGTTTCTATATATAGTAACTTTACAAAAATAGCAAGTTTCCTTAAATAGTAAGTTTCCAAAAATAGAAAGTTTCCATAATTAGTAAATTTTCAAAAATTGAAAGTTTCCATATTTAGTATGTTTCCATAAATAGCATGTTTCCAAATTTAGTATGTTTTCATAAATAGCATATTACCATATTTAGTATATTTCCATAAATAGCATGTTTCCATATTTAGGGTATTTCCATAATTAATAATAGGCTTATTAAATAAATAAAATGATATAACATATAGTTTTAATAAGCATATTATATGTCATGTTTAATTATGTAGCAAAGTTCAATAATATAAAATACTTAGTCTTAACTTATATTTATTAATTAATAATAATAAATAAATGTTATCATAAGTTATTATTAATTAATAATATTGCATGATTTAAATAATTAAACTTTAGCTTAAAAGGATATAAATTAGTTAAGCTAATTTTTCTTAATTAATTAAATGCACATGAATAAATAAGTTAATAATTATTTTATCATAAGTTTTATTTAAATAAAATAGACATAATAATAACATGGTTTTATTTAAATAAATTATATCCTAAGTCATGATTATTAATTAATTTAATTTACCATGTTTTAATATAAATAAATAAATTAATAATTAAAATACATGTTTAGTAAAAATTTGCCAAACACACCCTTGGTGTGTTTGGTGTTAACCAAAACCCCGCAAGAAACTCCACCGAGACCATGGAGGTCTCGGTATCGCCTCAAAACCACGTAAAACCATAGCCTAGTGGTTGTGGCTTGCGGCCGACCACCACAGCAGCCACCGACATTACTGTCGGTGCCACTACTACGGCCAACGCATCCCCTGGCCTATCCAGGTTGCCAGAGCTGGTTGCGTTGCCCATCTTCTATTCACACTTGACCCATCGATACCTGCTATGGTCTCGGTTCCCACTGGCAGGCCAACAGTCCCCACCGTGGGCTGCTTGTTACGGTTGCCGAACACAAACACACGCCGACTCATCTTGGGTGCGATTGTGTGTGATTCGAACACCACCAAGACCTTACATGGTATCGGTTTACGTGCGATCCGAAAAAACCCAAAACCAACCCTTAATCTTGTTAAATCTTAAATGACTACATGTTTTCTTATTTATTTTTAAAGATCTATAACCATAACATAATTAATTAAAAAGAATAAGAATTCAAGGATACCGAATGCATGTGATTAAAAAGGTTTGAACCACGAACAGTATATCGTAAAAGTCAAAGATCAAAAAGCAATGAATCCTCCTTGTGGTGTGTTTGTATCCGCGACCAATGAAGTGGAAGAAGGAGAGCTTTTAGGGTTTAATTATTTTCCTGTGATTGTATTTTATGAAAACCCTTGGAGTCCTTTTTGGTTAATACTTGGATTAGTAATAGGTTGGGCCATGGGCCCTTCCTTTCTCTTGTTTTGGACACCACACACAACACACATACTACATTCGTTTTATTTTTCGTGTCTAAAAATTCTATCGTGTGTGCTCGTATTTATTGTTCGTGTTCTATTTCTTGTATGGTTTAAGTATTATACGTAAATACTTATCGTGTATTAGTATTCATATTAATATACGTATTACTTATAATAATTAATTAATATATGTATCATTTGTATTAAATGTCCGTGATTCATGTAGTATATTAATTAACTAGAAAGTTTTAATTTAACCATAATTTTATATATTTAATGATCTTAGGGATTTTAAAGTAGGTTTGACTACCTTGGACCAGACTCCCTTTTATATCAATGCAGATATGGTTTAACCCCTGTCATGAGTCTAGAACATCCACTATCCAGATACCAAACAGATTTCTTCAAGTGGTCATGTATAGATATTATGAAACTAAGTTAGTTTCTATGATGAACCCACTTTCCAGTGGGTCCATGTTGTCGCTGACCAACGAAATTAGGTCGTCTTTGGTTCCTTTCTCCCCCTCTTTGGTTGTAGTCTCTGGTTTCATGATGCATACTTCCACTGATGTCACATCCGGGATAGTCTTCATACTTATCAGATTGATGATCATGGAACCCATAATACTTGCAAGGAGGAGAGGATCTGAATCTATAGGGAGGATCTCTGGGTCTGGGTTCTGGTCTCCTAGAGGACTTATGAGGAGACCTTTGGTCTGGGTTCTGATGATCATGTAACCCACTATGTATTGACCTTCGTTCCACTTTTCAATTGTCCTTTTGAGTTCAACATTATCACCAGTAAGAGACTCATTTTCAAAGGAGAGTCTACTTCGTTTCGAAGTTGATTTGCAAGATTAAGAAAAGATTTTAGATTTGTTATTTCTGATTGACAAAGGTTTAAATCTTGTTTGGCATTATGAAATTTGTTTAAAAGATTTTTTCTTTGTTCATCTACAAAGTTGAGGTCAACCAGAGTGTAGTCAAGGACATGGTATCTGTCCTGACCTTCAGGCATAGTAAGCAGTCTATGTACCTTTTTCATGGTGATGTCGACCAATTGTCTAGATCTTGCTTCACTCTTGCAAACAGCAGGTTAATCTTCAGCAACGACCATGAATGCTCTCTCATTGGTGGTGGATTCATCTTCCAAGGTAAGAGGCTCATTATCCTAGTCAAAGGATGTGGAAATCAGACCTTTCTCTGTCTTTTTACTTTCCTTTTTCTTGGCTGCTTCATCAGCCTTTTGATTTAGCTTCATCAACTCAGCTTTCAAAGCCTTGTACTTGACCTTGTAGTCTTTCTTGCCTTTTGAGTCAGAGTGAGAGGCTTTTTTGGAAGACGAAGGAGTGAACTTTTTCTTGCTTTGGCCATATCTTGAAGAAAGAAAGCTTGGGGAAGAGGTTTTGTTTGACCAACAGTCTTTCTAAAAGTGACCAGTTTTTCCACAAGTGTAGCATGTCACTTTGGATTTGTCTGCTTTGGCTACTCTAACTCTACCAGATCTCTTATAGTATCTCTTTTGATCAGCAATAAGATCTCTTTCGTGAAACTCAGCACTCAGCTCATCAACGAATTCTTGACTGCTTCTTGTGTCCTCTTCAACGTTAGAGTCGCTGTCCTGAAGAGAATGATTAGGAACGAGCTTTTGATCCAGGGATCTAAGTAGTAAACCTATCAATTTCAGACTTATAGATTTAATCAATTAGATCTTCTTCATAGTTGTATCTACCAAACAGTAAGGCCAAAGTATCAATCTTAATCGCATTGTTTGCTCTTAGGGTCTGGTTTAAACTAAGGCATTTCCTAGGTAAACTATTGACGAGCGTAGCATTAACCTCAACCTTTGGTAGAACTCCACCATTATTTTCTAGGTCATTCAGTAAAATCTTAAGCCTTGTGTAGGTATGAGCCACGGTTTCTGTTTCTAAATGTTTAAAAGCATTAAACTTCAGTCTCATGGGTTGGATTTTGGTTTCCATTGTTTCCTCTGGACCTTCATACCCAAGAACTAATTTAGTCCACATGTATTTAGCAGAGTTGCATTTGATTATGGACTTCATTATGTTTTTGGGTAGGCAAGAGACAATGAAACTTTTGAGTCGCTTGTCCTGGTTGGCCATACGTCTATCCGCTAGAGACCACTGCTTAACTAGCTTTTTCATGGGTCTCTCAGGGGTAGAGGAAATAACCATTGGAACATAGGTTCCATCTTCTAGATATATGAGGAATTCACTTTTCCAACTGGAAAAATCCTCCTCATCAAAAGCAAGGACATTGGACACATGAGACCCTCCTTTAATATCAAGAAGTTGGGGAAGGTTATCATCATTCGTACCCACACTCACAGTGGGTGTGGGTGTGGTAGTAGTAGATGTTGTGGCCGGTGTGGTGCTCGTAGCATTTGCTTGACTCGTTTGGCCAAAGGGTGGTGGCATAGGAGGTAAAGTATCAGGCATATTAGGATCTTGATTTTAAAAACAAGAATGGTTTATAAAAAAGTTTTATAAATCAAACCGCTTTGATACCAATTGAAAGTCCCAAAATATGACTATTGTTGTTACAATAACTCGTATATAAAGATAACACAATATGAATTACTTTTCAAACGCGTAACGCTTTATTATATTTATAAACAAAGTATTACAAAGTGTTATGAATGCACCCATCGAGAGACAATAATGAAAGGAACCCTAGAACATATAAACTTGATTCGAGACTCAAGTTTACGAGAGAACCTTAGAGTCGCTGGTAGACAGCTGAGGGACTTAGAGATTCTAATGGGAGAAAGAACTTAGATAAATTTTCTAAGCACAAGGGTTGAGTTTTATCTTCTTTCTCCCTCATATTTATAGTGGTACGAGGATGTTACCTTAGTGGGGGTAGTTGATATGTGTGTACTTCTGAGTGGATATAGTACAACGCATTAAATGTATGTCTATAAAGAGACATATCTTTAAACAACTTTAGGTGAATAGTTTTGCCAACTGTTCACTTTATCCCACTAGGTCGTACTAGGCTTTATCTTAAATATCCTATTTTGTCCCACTCAAAATACTTTAGAGATTCTCTCGGCTAAACTATAAAAGGTAAAGCAATTCTCTGCTTGCATAAGCTGTTTAGGGTTGTAAGTGATCTCTGCTATTGTCATCTCCGAGATCCTTGAACACTAGTACGTTCCTTCTACATCCCAGCTTGTCCATAACTGCTGGTGAGCATGACTTTAGATAATCTTTGAATTCTTTGACGTTGTCTTTTACTTGAATGTTCCTAGTGTGCTAGCCGAGGCTTTGCCTTCAACTGGTCAGGTCTCTGTCGCTGATCTTCACAGCGACTCGTAATACTTAGTCTAATTTAAACAAATCTAGACTGGGCCATAGTTAAAACTTTCATTGGCCCAACAAAAACAACTTATATTAATTTGCACCGACTATGGTTTCTTATCCACACAAGTGTATGTATATTATTATTTTGCATGCGGATGTCCGCATTGCCTTTATGTTAAATTTTAAAATTTTGTTTCATAATTGACTTATGGGTGATATATATCATTACGTGTGGCGTACCACTACTACCAAAAGCGAAGTCAAGGTTTGGAAAAAATGTGTTTTATGACAAACCATAAATTTCACATATATGTTATATGATATAATTGAATGTAAGTGGGAAAATCCATTACAAATTTTTGCTTTTTATACCATTACTTGGTAAGATAAACTGCTTCTCACAACCTGAACTACCACTTCAACATATCCCTGTATGTTTTAAACACAATGTATATATATCAAGTCTAAAATCTAGAGTAATTTAACAAGTACATTATGAATAAGAACATGTCAAATATAAGTATGATGCCCTAAATTCCCTTAGAAACCCTAGAATCCTCTTAAATAAATTATAAACTCAAGAATGGTAAACTATGAATAGATAACACATATGAATAAGACATTATGAATTATAAACAAGTTATATACTATACTTTAAATACATAATAATACCTAAGAATGGTAAGAACAAAACTATAAAAAAGCATAGTACATGTAAATGTATAGTCTAGATCACCACCTAGAAACCCTTGGTAAATAATATTTCAAGCAATATAACTAACTAATATCTATGTAAAAGTATCAAATACAATATATTAATTATAATCTATCATATAAAGGAAAGGTAATTAATCACAAAATGCTAATATTCACTAATCTAAGGTTAATTACAAGTTAAGACCTAGTAACCAAGATTAGCATATAAAATCCACTATACATTGAATTAAAGTCTAATCTTTTATCACAAGTTATAAAACTCAATTATATACCATATTAAGATTATACATTTACTTCAAAATAAAGTACAAGTTAATAAATCATAAGAGACAAGTTATCAAAGCATATGACCTTAAGCTCCCATAATCACCCCTAGAATATGATAAACCTATATAAACCCTTAAACCAAGAATGTAGAAAACGTAGAAGGCATAAACATACTATATAAGCCCTAGAATAAGCATACATTATGTAATAACCTGAACCCGAGGTCATTATTTAATCCTACTTTACGAATATTTTTGAAATTTTCGATGAGCTTAAATGTGATGACGTTTGGTGGTTTAATTTAAAACCGATGTTGAAGTCTTATTTTTACCTTTTTACTAGTTGCAAGGACTATTAGTAATTACGATATCGACGGATGCCCGAAATTTTACGTTTTATTATTTGTTGTTTCGATGTTTATGTTTTTGACGTTTTTATTTTTAATTGCGTATTAAGTCGTACCGGGACTATATTATTATCATATTTGAGTGTGTTTTAATTTTTGAGAAGTATTTTAATGAAACCCAAGCCTCATAAATATTTTCAAAATTGATTAATATACATTTTTACCCTTTAAACTATTTTATTGCATTTTGGTCCAAAACTATGCACGAATGGAAAATGTAACCCTCCACCCACAATATATAAAGCATTTTTTCACCTAACAACACATACAAATCATGTTAACCAAAATTTCTTCTCTCCCTTCTTTCTTTCTCTATAAGCTGTGACCTCCACACCCCTTTACCCTAAATTTTTGATGATTTCTAGCTTGACCAATCCAAAAAATAAAACAAGACCCATCTCTAAAATCAAAAGGGGATTCTATTGGTATAATTTTTATACACATGCATTAAGTTTTGACTTTTGGTTATGATTTTGAGTTGATAAGAGTATTAGATGATCATGCATGTAATGATTTAGCTATGATCATGTGTAGATCATGTTATTTTGTTGAAGAAAAATTATTTTGATTTTGGGGTTTTTATTTTTATGATTTATATAAGTGTTAGGATTGATATACATCCATATTAGGGTGATATTAGGGGTATGAGATTGATAAAATGGGTCAAAAAGTTGATTTGGTATGATTTTTAAACAGGTATTTTTGGGTAGTGAGTTCAAGGCTGATTTTGGGTATCTTACGGTTTGATTATTATTTACCTAATAGGATAGTGTTATGGAGATTTTGATTATCTTCGATTTGATATAGGGTAGAGCTTCTAACTCCAAACGAGTGTGAAGTGATGATAGTTTGATTATTTATGTACCGGGAGACGAGTATCGGCACAATTTAAAGTTGTTGTCGATATTTGGATCGTATCTCGGGGACTATAGAATTTGTTTTAAAATGATTCAAGGGTTGTTCAAAGTATGTAAACCTAGGTTGGTGAGTCTATTTTCAAACCTATGTGTCGGTTTTGTAAATGAAGTTGATTAGAGAAGTCAAAATGGTTGTATTAGTCGATGACGTAAAACTGTCCGGTTTTTGTAGTTTAAAGATGTGTCGGGCAGGGAGTCCTAAAAGTAAAATCTTTTGACAAACTTTTGGTAGGACTTTCTATGGATAGTTAGTTAGTTCTTCAGGTAGTATCATAAATTTTAGA
Organism: Glebionis coronaria; assembly: GCA_025667525.1. Classification (NCBI taxonomy): domain Eukaryota; kingdom Viridiplantae; phylum Streptophyta; class Magnoliopsida; order Asterales; family Asteraceae; genus Glebionis; species Glebionis coronaria. The sequence goes on from CM046880.1 coordinate 229,912,033, forward strand.
CGTGTTTAAGTTGGGTAAATGAGCTCGTACATTTGGTATGTGGCAGCAGATTTTATCGAGTGTATTGTCTAATAAAGTAAACATATAGAAGGAAGTAATAGTATCACTTATGTTTTGGCATTTCTCATTCCAATATCCAAAGGACAATCGGTTGTTAGCATTATTGTGCGTCTTTTGGTTGCTGCTACAACTTATTCCTTATGTTTTGAACGGAATTCAAGACTATTTAAAGGGAAATCGATTACGGTGGATCAACTTGTTGGTATAATCACTTTTACTACTAGACTCAAGCTTATCATATTCAGATTCAAGAAGATGACGTCACGGTCCTTGGCTATTTTGGATCGTTAGAGACTTCCGTCCTCAAGTGTTTCTCATGATGGAAGTACCGGGTAAGGGTTGTACTCTTTTTTCCTTTTTGGGGGGTTTCCCAATGGGTTTTTCTCAAAAAGGTTTTTTAAGGAGGCAGCCTTACCTGGATCCTCTACTTCCATTGTGTTGCTGCTGGTGTGGTGGACTGACTGCGTGGTTTCAAGATTTTTTCTTGTTGGAATTTGCTAATGTTGTTTTCTTCACTAGTTATCGATTTGTTATTTTAGCTAGATGTTGATGTGTTTATGGTCTATCATAAACACTAGTTAATCAAGCTCTTGGCTTGAGGTTAATGCGGTATTTCAGCCGTATTCCATATGTAATTAACTTTATTTTTTGGTTAATATATTTTACCGTGGTCACTCCCTTTACCAAAAAAAGAAGTAATAGTATCACTTGTATTGTTTTCTTTCGGGTTTGTCGTGATTTTATGATTTTGAGTTTGATGTTATTATGTATGGGTTATATTCGAGTCTGTTATTAATGAACGCGCCTTATTTGATAGGTTGCGGTTTTCGTGTTTATCGGGCATCAACTATCGTCGAAGATCATCTTGCTACTGCTATTACTCAATATGAGTCTATCGCCTTGCTTTGTACTTGTTTTGAATGATTTTAAAACCCGCGAGGGGGATACATGCTATTTGAAAATAAAATGAACACATTGTTTGGACCCGAATGTTGTCTGTTGTTGAATGTTGTTGCCTTGAATTGTATAAGTACCTATTTGCTAAAGTCCCTAATTTCATGAACCGTTAACTATCTTCTAGCTCGATGTTGCAAGTTGGGAATAGCCGCTTGTTCAAATGATAGTATTATTGGGTTGACGACCCTATCCGAGACCAGGGCTTTACGCTGAGAAACCTCTAGGAAGGATAATTGATGAGAATGAGAGTTAGTGGTATAAAGTTAGCAACTGATACTCTAGGAGGGGCAGTGGAATTCATCTAGTCATGCTGGCATTTGGTGTGGGTAACTAAGTTAGGGGTCGATGTCATGAGCTTAATATAATTCTATAACATGCTTGGATAATAGATTGTATGATCAACAATTCTATTAAACGGTTATGATTGACTTTTCTCTTGTGTTCAAATGATGATTTTGTTAAAATTATAGACTTGCTCAACCGTTGTGTTGATGATTTTAAGCATGTATTTCAGGTGATTGAAGTTGATTGATGGCGGAGCTTGCTGGAGAAGGTTGCTGGTTGCTTTTGTGGTTACTGGGTCTAAAACTGAATTCTTTCCCTTTTGACATAAACTTAATTATGTTTGGTCATGCATTTTGGTAAAAATGTTGTTGATTGGTTGAGATCTTTGGGGGACCGAAACGCTGCTTTGATTGTTAAACTTTTATTTTAAATGGGATCGACGGTTTTAGACAATGATAAAAATTTATTTCCCTTTTATATTTAAAATGTACCATTTTGAGATCGTTAAAAGTTTTTTGTGTAACGAAGTTTTAGTTTAGCACCCAAATGTGTATTTCCGCTGCGTAATGTAATTTAGGGGTGTTAAACATTAGAATAAAAACCCTAATCACCCAAGATAGAAAGTCATTAGGATTAATGACCTAAAAACCCTTATATTAAGAAATCTACATGGAATCACTACCTAGTCTTTTAGGACAAGTATAGAAACACCCATAGCAATTCATTAAGATTATAAGATTATGTTAAGAGAATGTACAAGTAGCCTAATGCACAATGTACAAAATTTCAATGCATGACTTGTAAATTAGGTCAAAATGAGTATTTTCACTCTGTAGACATCTTTACCTAAACTAAGCTATTAAACCAAGTGTGAGAACTCATTAGACACTTAAAACACAATGTCTCGGACCTAAATTAAGTTTACATTAATAGCTAACTGAAGGATAAATCCTTTTACTAAGATTTAACCCTAAATCATTAGGAAACCCTAATCTACATAAGTATACTTCCCATTTTCACATCAAACCTTTGTTAAACTTCAAACCAAGGACCCAAATATCTTAAATAGAATGTCTAAACCCTAATTAAGCCTTAATCATTCACTAATCACTTTAACAAGTCTTTAATCACCAAAAACACAAACCATAAGTTAAAAGCCCTAGTTTTGAAACCCGATTTTGGTTTTTCCCTCCAAAAATGCATTCAAACACTTTCCCTCCCATTTTTAAACTTAGAATCAGACCAAATAGATATTTTGGGATATTTCTAAGTAGGTGATGCACCTACTTGTGTGTTACACATCATTGTTACTATCCTAAACATGTCATGACCTCTTTATGGCTATAAGTTGAAGATTGGTTTAAACTAGCTTGTATAGTCACCCCTAAAACATGCATAGACCTTCACTAGCTTCCCTTATTAACTACCATAGCTGTTTTACACGTTTACAAGCATTCCTTGAAGCCTAAGTGTTGGAAACACTATAAATAGGGACGTATGGATTAAGCTAAGACTTGCACCCCGTTATCTCCTAACCTCCTACCCATTCTACATTTCCACTTCTATATACGTCCTAGGACATGTCCCAAGACTAGAAACCATGTCTAGAAGGTAGCCATTGAAGCTCTTGAAGCTTTGATAGCAAGTAGTGTTCATAAGAAGCCATTAAGAGCCATTTTGGAGCATCCTAGGTAATTTCTATGTTAGATATGCTTTGTGTTGATCCCAAACTTAGATCGATTTAGCTTTATGTATACGAGATTAGATCAAGTAATACACTTAGAGAAACCTTTGTATATGTATATGACAATATAAGTGTTATGCGGGATTAACACTTAAACAATATCACAATGATATAAACAAACTTTCACTTTGATTAATGATATCAAACTTGCTTACAATGAAAGTAGTTTACGTATGAAAACTTATATTGGACATTAACCTAAAGGTCTTCTTTTATAGACATAAGAAGCCTTGTACAATAATCTACGTATCAACTATTCTAGGTAAAGATAAATATAGAAAATACATTGTTGTTCCTATCTTTACTAGAAGTAATCTAGAATACAATAAACGCGTAGAGTATATCTTTCCATTAGTGCTTGTCTTCAATGTATCAACGCTTGACTTTGTCTTGTCAACGCTTGAGCTGTCAGCGTTTGTATTACTCCTGTCAACGCTTGTTTTACTCTTGTCAGCGCTCAAGTAGACTGGCTATAATTTATTCCCAACAATCCTCCCCTAAACTTGATACCTACTCCAGTGATCAAGTTTCTAAATAAACATTAAGAACTAGGAGGAATCTTACATACCTTCTCATATTGGTAATAAATAAATCTGATCAAGTCTTTTGCCACGTCACTTGAATAATCAATTTCCAGCTGAGTGTTCTTCATCTTCTCCAAGACTTCCTTGGACATGAAGTACTGACCATCCACAAGTAGATACTCAGCAAACTTTGTAGAACTCAAATAATAAACACCAGCAGCTGAATACAATCTCCATTGAAGACCACTGAGATCATCTTCAATATCCTTCTAAATAGCAGGATCTTCATCAATTGGTCAACATATTCTCTTGAATGTTGACCACAGTTTTATTCCATTGACTGAAGTTGGTGCTTCAGTCACATACTTGGCCTCTAATAACCTCCATAGGTCTACCAAGTCTTCTCTGTCAAAACTTGCAAACAAAGATATAAGGGTGGTAAAAGTGTGAACCTCTTTTCCATACCTGCCAATCTTCCAAAACCCACATTCATCTTCTTCATAGCTTACAATTGGGTTTCTGGAATCAAGTGGTAACACTTGTACCATATCTGAAGCTTCTAATGGTGAGAGCTTGAGGCTCTTTCTTATGAAAGCTTCACTTGGATATAATGGATCCATATCTTTGGGAAACTCAAGAGAAACTCCCTTTTTCACTGGTCTGGGAACAAACATTGCTTTCTTGAGCTCCATTTCCTCTGCAAGTTCTTCTATTCTTTCATCAGAAAGAAGTCTTAGAGTGTTCTCTTCCTGCACTCTAACCCAAATGGGATAAGCTCTACATTCCAACTCATCAAATGTCAACCCAGTCAATTTCTTGTAAGTCCACCCTGTTCCATGACATCTGAGCAGCATGAAGTACAACTCCTTTCTATCCCTTCTTAAATTTGAGAGAACATTGCTTGCTTTGTGTTTCAGTATGACCTTGCAATCCTTTTGTACTCTTAGAAGAATCTCCAAACCCCATATCTGATCTGAAATGGTCAAATATGGATTCTCTATACACCTTTCTTCCCAAGCATGGTACATCTGAACCACCTCTGGCATATCAAAATCAACCTGCAATTTCAACTCTCTCAATTTCTCCTTGGCCAGCTCATCGCCATACTCAAGTCTCTCTGGTTGTTCTATGATCATAACACTTGAGTCTGAACTAGCTCCATCACTTCCTTCTTGCTCTTCTAAAGTGACAACAAAAGGTGATTCACCCACCTTTTTCTTTTCTTGTTCCACAATTTGTGCAGCCAACCTTCTATCAAATTCAATTTGTGTTGTATTCTTTGGAACAACCTCTTCTACCATAATACCCTTACCCTTATCTAATTGATCAATTGTTGGTAAGGTAGATGGTGATACCTGTGAAGAAACCTCTTTGATGATGGATGACGACTGGAATACATCACCCTCATGTGTAGGTCTGACAACGCTCACTTTTTCTTTGTCAGCGCCCAAAATACTCATGTCAGCGTTCAAATCTGTCTTGTCAACGCCCAATGTACCTGTCTCAGCGCCTCTTGCAATTTCCTCCAACATGGCTGTAAATGACAAATTTAAATTGGTAGGAGCAACTAGAGACATATCAAAACCTGCTTGTTTCTTCAAACCAGTAAGGGCTTCAGCTACACCCAAAGATTCTTCATCAAATGAATCTTTTCTACTCTCAACAAAAGGTTTTGTAGCAGCTTCATGTGAGCCTTTATCACTCAAATTAACAGGCTTAGTAGCAGCTTCCTCCCATTTGTAAGAATCCTCTTCAGATACAAGGACCCTTGTCTGCCTTCTCCTGGACTCAGCTGTTTCCAAAATAAAAATCCTCTCCCTCAATTGCTTGAGTTCAAGGCCTTGTGTGCTGACAACTTGTACCAAGTCTGCATTTTGCTTTTGCAAGCTCATGCAGACTGCCGTCAATTCCATCAAAGTCATTGGTTCCAATCTTCCCTCTTCTAAAATGGGTATTTGACCTCCCAAGTCAGATTCATTGGGCATGGATGAGGTCTTATTTATGGTGGGACTGCCTTGGCCAGCTTCTAAGCCAGAACCAATAGTCCCAGCCGCATCCATAGCACCAACCACACTTGTGGTGGTGGTTCCCTCTGCTACATGGCTAGGACCACTAGAGGAGAACACTCCAGTAGTCCTTTGGCGTTTTTGTAACCTATATTGGGTTGGGGGAGAAGAATATGTGGATTGGGTGGATGTGGGTTGGTTAAGGGGTGTTTGAGTCTGTGATGGTTGTGTGTCAACGTTTGAAATAGGCACATCAACGCCAATATTTAACGTGTCAGCGTCGAAGGGTTCTTGGTCAATTTGCATATGGTGTGGTGAAGGTAATGGTTCAGGTATTGGGTTAATTTGGGGTTGAGGGTCTGGTTGGGGTTGTGCTGCTTCAATGACAGCAAGCATAGCTGGGGTTAAGGGTAGGTCACGATGTGGGGGGGAGTTCATATTCATAAAAATCACTTTCTTTTGCACAGGGATCTCATAAAAATCATCATGATCCCTTGTGTAGTATCCTTGGACATCAAAAACCATTTGTAAAAATCTGGGATAAGCTAAAGTCATTTTGTTCCCTTTATTTTTACACATGCCCTCAAAAATTATTTTTGAATAATTAAATTTTTGCCCAGTAGCAATACACACAATAGCACTTGCAATAGATCTATTGATCTCATTGTGTGCAGTGCACTTGGGACTCAAACATTGTAGGAGGACATGTATTAGGTACTTCTGGGCTGGGGGAAACTCCTATTTATGATATTTATTTAAAGTTCCTTCATCAGGAAAAGGATAACCTAAATCCCTTAGTCCTTGTTCTATTTCACTAATGGGAAGGGTGGTTATACCATCAGCATCATCAAGAAGGAAAGCTTGGCGTACCAAAGCTTCAGTAACCACCCAAGTTCTCCCATGAACAATAGAAGATAATGTAGTCACTCTATTAACTGTTGAGGAACTAACATTGTTCCAAAACTGTTTAATATGTGTGACAGGAATGAGTGGTGCATGAGAAAGAGCATACCTAAAAGGAGATGCATTCAAATACGCCACCATTTGTGTGTATTGGGGAAACAGAGCATCATCAGCTTCAAGATACGCGATCATGTTGTGTTGACTTCTGAACCCCAATTCCAAATCTGATGGTTTAAACTTTGGTGCCATTGTTGAAAGCTGTGAAAATGATTGATGAAGATGAAGTTGATAAGAGAAAATTGTGTTAGACAAGAATAATAGGTACCCTGTTTAAAAAATAGGAGCCAAATATATAGGAGAAGAAAATGCATGTGATTGGCCCAAAAATAGGCAAGTATTTTCAAAATGCAATCATGAAAATATTGAAAAAGAATAATTTTATCTCATACATTAAATGAGATTTATCTGCTCCCAAAATTACGGCCTAAAAATATGTCAAAAAGTAACAACTGGGTAGATCCCATTGAGTGTCAACGGTCAAAAATAACCTATCAACGCCCAACGGCTATATTCTTGTCAACGTTTGCGATAGCCATGTCAGCGTCTAAATTGGTCACAACAACGCTTGGAAAAATACTTGTCAGCGCCCAAAAATAAAAATTTATAAAAAATGAAAAATGACCTTAACAAATTAATTTATCCTAGAGAAGATAACCAAAAAGTTGATAATTATTATAGGGCGGCAAGCACTGTCTAGTTATGCACACTTGCTTATGCAAGATAGACATAACAGTCCTCTAGTGTCCCTTGCTAACAAAAACTCTTAACAACTAAGTTACCTTATAAAATTCCTTGTTACTCCCAGGTAAATCCCATAACAAAATCATTCCCAAGTCTCCCGACTGACCACAACCACTTCTAGGCCAAAAATGTCTTGGTAGCATGCATAGTATATCAACTTTGCATGCTACAGTGCCTCATGATTTAGTAAAACTATCTCATACTCACCTGTTGACACAATCTAGAATTGTGATAAGAGTATCATATGGATACCCAAACATCCTAAAGGTTCCTAAAACCTCCCCTTAAACTATGATACATGTGTTGCTAAAAATATGCATGAACATAAAAAATTTACGTCAGGATAGGAATTAAAAATTCCAACCATCATCCATAAATAAAAACATGCCCAAATGCTTCTCCATTGATCCATAAGCAACTCTGTATCCATTGGTATACTGCTAACACCACCTGCATATTTAGATTGAAAACCACAAAACTAACATTGTTGTTGACAACGCCCCGATAACACATGACATCGTTGAGGGAAGCTTTGTCAACATTAGACAAATATATTGCTGACAATGTTACAAAAACATTTATCAGCGTTCAAGCAACCTTTGTCAGTGTTAGAAAAATATAGTGGAAAATCTAAATCCTCAAAAAGACCAATAACAATGCATTATCCTGTACATACTTTTACAAAAAGACTCCAAAACACATATTATGTGAGATTGATCATTTTAGTACTTGTTACCAAGTATTGAAACCTCCCAGCATCAAAAGGTTTAGTTAGTAAATCTGACACATTCTCTTCTGTGTCAACCCTATCTAGCTGTATTAAACCTTTTTCAAAACAATCTCTTATAAAATGGTGTCTAATTTCTATGTGTTTAGTTTTAGAATGATGTACATGATTCTTAATAATGCATAAAGTGCTGTTATTGTCAACAAATATCTTGGTATGCATGAAATTATACCCATAGTCCAACAGCTGGTTCTGAATCCACAAAACTTGTCCATAACAAGCAGCTGTAGACACATACTCAGCTTCAGTTGTAGAATTAGCCACCACTGTTTGTTTCTTGCATTGCCAAGATATCAACCTGCTCCCAAGAAACTGACATCCACCAGTTGTGGATTTTCTATCAAACTTATCACCTCCATAGTCACTATCTGAATATGCAATCAGCTCCAATGGTGAATCCTTTGGGTACCACAAACCAAGACTAGGATAGCATATTAGGTACCTAAAGATCCTCTTCACAGCATAGAGGTGACATTCCTTAGGAGTCACTTGATGGCGTGCACAAGCACACACAGCAAACATGATGTCAGGTCTGGAGGCTGTAAGATACATCAATGATCCAATCATGGATCTATAGTGCCTGACATCTACTTCTTTCCCATCTCCAATCTTTCCCCAAGGGTGTTCTCTATCCATAGGAGTAGTAGCCCTCTTTTCATGTGGAGAAAAGCCAAATTTCTTCAAGATCTCTGCCACATACTTATCCTGGGAGATGAAGATACCATCTTCTTTCTGCTGAAATTGTAAACCAAGAAAGAAGTTCATCTCCCCCATAGCACTCATCTTGAATTTGTTTGTCATCAGCTTGGAGAAATCCTCACTCATCTTTGGATCAGTAGACCCAAAAATGATGTCATCTACATAGACCTGAACAAGAAACACATCCTTACCTTTCTTCTTTGTAAATAGTGTCTGATCTATGGTGCCCCTTTTGAATCCATTGTCCACTAAGTAAGTTGACAAAGTACCATACCATGCTCTAGGGGCTTGATGAAGTCCATACATAGCCTTCTTGACTCTATACACCTTGTCTGGATTCTCTGGATCCTCAAAACCAGGAGGTTACATTACATATACCTCCTTAACAATTGTTCCATAGAGGAAGGCACTCTTGACATCTATTTGATAGACAGTGAAGCCCATACAGGATGCATAGGCTAAAAAGATCCTAATAGCTTCAATCCTTGCAACTGATGCAAAGACCTCCTTATAGTCTATCCCCTACTCTTGTGTATATCCCTGAGCCACTAACCTTGCCTTGTTTCTGACCACAATACCTCTTTCATCTCTCTTGTTTCTTAGAACCCATCTTGTCCCTATAGGTCTGACATATCTGGGACAATCAACCAGCTCCCAAACATCTTGAATTGCAAATTGGTGAAGCTCATCCTGCATTGCTTCCACCCAACTTGGTTCTTTGAGAGCATCAAATATTTTCTTGGGTTCCTGTTGTGACAGAAAACAGGCAAACAAACATGCTTGCACAAGAGGGGTATCAACCTTCTTGTGTATATTGGCAATAAACCCACCAAGACCTTGATGAGATATTCTAGTCTGAACAGGAGTCATAATATCACCAATGATTTGAGAAGTTGGGTGATTCTTCATAGTAGAAGTGAGAATTCCTCCTTCAAAAAGTCTGGTGTCCTCAACCTCATTCTCCATGTTGCCAATATCTTCTTCATCAGACTCTCTTTCATCAACATGGGGATAAACCTCTTCATATAAATTGGAAGGTTCACCTTGTTCAAAAATGGAAGAGAAAAGATGTGCAGAAGTGTTGTCAACGCCTGAACCTTGGTTGTCAGCGTGGGAGCTAACAACGCTTGAACTGTTGTTGTCAACGTCTGGGCCATCAACGTCTGAATTGGTCTTGTCAGCCCTAGATTTGCCTTTGTCAGCGTCTGAAGGACCATGCATGTTGTCATCTGGTGGTACTTGGGAACCAGCATTATCTTGTCCAACAGCAGCAGCAGCAGCAAAGGCATCTGTCCATACGGGGATTGTAACATATTCGTGTATAGGAGATGACTTTTCTGCTTGTGATCCAACCTTTTCATGAACCTGTGTACCTAAAACATCGATAACTTGTTCTTCCATAACATTTGAAGTTACCTTCACAATGTCTGGATTAGTGACAGGCATATAATTTAAAGTTCTAGATAAAGGTTCCAAGTCAAACAACCAATTTGGACCACTTTCAGGATCACTAGGTTTATTCTCTAAAAACCTGACATGTACTCTTTCAAGAATACGTTTTTCCTCTTTAAGATAAACTCTATATCCCTTGCTCTGCACTGAATACCCCATAAAGTAGCCTTCATCACCTTTTGCACTAAATTTTCCTAAGGCATCACTAGTATCTAAAACTACTACATGACAACCAAAAGGTCTGAGAAAACCAATATTAGGTTTTCTTCCCCAAAGTAACTCATAAGGTGTTTTGTTCTGAATTTTGTTGACCAATGCTCTATTTTGAACATAGCAAGCTGTATTAACAGCCTCAGCCCAAAAGACTTTAGGAAAATGAGCATCAGCCAACATGGTTCTGGCTGCTTCAATTAGGGTTCTATTTTTCCTCTCAGCAACCCCATTTTGCTGTGGGGTTCTGGCAACACTAAATTGCCTAGTAATTCCTTTCCTGGCACAAAAATCATCTAACTTTATATTCCTAAATTCACCTCCATTATCACTCCTATGTATTTTAACTTCATTACCAGTTTTCTTCTCAATCTGAGTGATAAAATCAATTAAGGTGTCAGCTGTGTCACTCTTCATAGCTAGAAAGAAGGTCTAAGTAAACCTAGAAAAGTCATCTGTTATGACAAAGCAGTAGGACTTACCATTCAAACTTTCTATATTGGTTGGACCAAAGAGGTCCATATGAAGCAAATGAAGAGGTCTAGTACTAGAGTGCACATGTTTGGACTTGAATGAGACCTTGTGCTGCTTGCCTTTAAGACATGCAACACAAGAGTGGTCATTGTGGAAGGCCTTATCAGGCAAACCATCAACCAAGCCAAGTCTCACAAGCCTGTTTATATTCTTAAAATTTACGTTCCCTTGTCTCCTGTGCCACAAATTACTTTCATCTACTGAAGCTTTAGCATAGAAACAAGACATATTGTTATTCATTCTAATCCCATTCAGATTCACATTGTATATGTCTTTATGCCTAGGTGTTCTATAGTCAATATATTTCTCATCAGGGATCTTATAATTCTTGCTTAACACCAAACATTCAGTATCAGTAAACAGAACTTTATTTTTGTTATCACAAACTTGTGATACACTAAAAAGATTATAAACAAGTTCCTTTACCAAAAATACGTTTTCAAAACGCAAGTTCTTGATGAGAAGTGTTCCTTTGCCTGTGATAGTACCATATCCGCCTCCAAAGTAAACCTTATCACCATCCTTAATGGGAGTGAAGTTGGTCAAATAGTCTTCCTTCCCTGTCATGTGCCTTGAGCATCCACTATCCCAATATCCAAAATCATTGACCTGTCTTTGAATACCCTGCACATAAAGAAAACAAGTTAGTTTTCTTTGGGAACCCAAGCCTTGGAAGACTTGGATTTATCTGGTTGTTCAATAAGAACAGACTTAGTTCTCACAACAACCCTATTTTAATCCTTCTTAGGATGAAATACCCAGTTAACCCCAATAGGTTTTGTAATGACCTTTGAAATGTAATTAAATCTGTTGCAGGTCATTGAAATTCCATTATCATTAGGGTTTTGATCTTTCTTTGGTCTCCATGTTAAGCTTGAAGAAGCTTTAGACACCTTACCCTGTGGTTGCAAATATTTAGGTTTGGTCACGTTTCTGTCAGCGTTGGAATTGGTCTTGTCAATGTTGAATTTACCCTTGTCAGCGTTGAACCTAGGGTTTGCTACAGAAACCCATTGCCTATTAGACCAAGTATTTGTCTTTTGAAATGGTCTTTGTCCATGAGTGTTAGACCCTCTAGTGAAGAATGGGGCAGATCTAACAACTTGTGGACTTTGCTGCACACAAGGTTTGGGTCTGACATCGTTTGACTTTCTAACAACGTTGAATTTGTTCCTGTCAGTGCTGAATTTGTTCTTGTCAGCACTGACTTTGGGAGTGTTGACACACTTATATGCTAAATGTGAAAAGCTACCACAAGTGTAACATGCTTTTCTAGACACAACCCTAGGTCTGGAAGAGAAGAAGCCTGTTCCATCATTGCTAACTTGGCTCTTAGGTGACCTAGTATTCCTATACATCTCTACATACTTAATGCTAGGTTTTCTAACAGTGTTTGAGCCAAGATCAACAGCCTTACCAGTGATTAGGTTTGTAACCTTAATGGGAGTTGACTCATTAGGACTTTCACATAGCAAGCCACCCTTAACAAATAAGGTAGGGTTGGCTTTCTTCCATTCATTTAAGTCAGTCAACTTCTGTTGATACTCTTCAATTGGGGTAACAACTCTTGGTGGAGGAATGAATTCCTCCTCTTGGAGTTCTGGCAAACCAATCCAAGATAGGTCCTTTTTGTTGGAAACCATAGAAGTCACCAGCTGGTGGTGGAACCACAGAGTAGTCTTTCATCCCAATCCCGGTCATGTCCTTAGGATCCCTTTGTTTATTCACACATTCTCCTAGGGTTTGTGTGGCTCTATCAAATCTTTGAATTTTAAGGCCAACATTATCTTTATTCTTAATGGCCTCATCTAACTTAGCCTGTAGATCACCATTAACCCTTTCCATGATGTTCCTAACATCATTACTAGCATCTAACTCATGTTTTAAGATATTTATTTTATCTTTTAAGTCAAATTCCATTTTCTTGTATTCAGAAACTGTCTTCTCAGTTTGAGTGAGAGCTAGTTGGTAATTAGACAGCTTACATCTTTCAGTACTCACATCATCTAATAATCTTAACACCTCTTTGTTAAGTCTCTCAGTATTTAACCTACAACCTTTACTACAAAAAGCATCATCGTATACCTCATTATCAGATGAAGAGGAGGAGTTTTCCATGAGAGCATATTGAACATGCTCTTCTTCTTTAATTTCAGCAACCAAAGCTTTATCCTCTTCTATATCTTTAGCCAAATAGCTCTAATCCCATCCCATACCATCAATTCCTTGAACTACAACCATGGCTTTAGGATCCCGAGCCTTAACAATTTGGCTTGAAGGTTTGCCAGCATCAAATCTTCTAGGAGACCTGCATTCCCTCATGAAGTGCCCCATACGATGACAGTTGTAGCACTCAAATTTAGATTTATCAAATCCAGTTGTGTCCTTTGCATTGAAGGTCATCTTCTTCTTAAACCTTCTATTCCACTTGTTTGCTCTTATACTAGCAAGAGCCATATTCCACTTGATATCCATTTCTTCCAAGTGCTCATCACTTATCTGCTCAAGGTCCTCATATGTAATCACTGAACCATTGGGCAAAGAAGCAATATAAGCACATACAGTATCCAGATCCAAGCCAGCAGGTTTAACTCTTGGTGAGTCACTTTTGTATGTGTCAGCGTCTGAAAAGGAGGCGTTGACAGGACATGTTCCAGCGTTGACACATGATGATCCAGTAACTGGATGCATGTAAGAGTCCTTCTGTTCAAATTGGCCTTCACTGTGTGAGAAGAAAGCCATGTTGCTATTAGTAGACTTACTTCCATGCTCCAGAAGGGTTTCATTCTCCAACAGCATTAGTTTGTTATAGATATCATCAAATGTAGAACTTTTGTGAGTGTTGTTGGCAAGTATAGACATTGCCTCAATCTTCCATGCTTCACCAAGACTTTTAAGAAAAGTAGCATTAATGTCAACATCACCAAGTTTTGTCCCCATAAAGGACAACTTGCTTGTAGTATCAAGCAATCTGCTTCTCACACTGCTAAGCTTCTCATTGGGTTGAGCTTTGAAAACAGCATAATCATGCATGAGTTGTTTCTTCTTCTCTTCTCTAGTATCTTCATTTCCACCATATGCAACTTCAAGAGCTGCCCAAAGGTCTTTAGCATAATCATAACCTCTGTATTTATGTTGGTTCTCTTGTCCCAAAGAGACTTTTAGAATATTTAGGGTTTTCATATCAACCCTTCTCTTTGCTATATCTTCAGCAGACACAGCTCTACCATCATCAGGTTTTTCTTTCTTATCTTCTTCTGGACATCCAGCAACAGCAGTTCTTGTAGCAATAGCAGCAGCAACCTTTTCAGCTCTATTTTATGTGTTCCCATATTCAATGATCTCCTAGAGAGTGTAGTCATAGATCCCCAAATATTGCTCAAAGTTGAAATTCCACAATTCAAAGTTGGTTGAGTCAAGCATGGGAATCTTGATGTTTGGCAAAGGTTGGGAGGAAGAGGTTATTTCTGGAGTTGACATGATGTTGTTTAGGGTTTTGAGAAAATTAGGTTTTTGGTGTTTTTAGGGTTCTTGTGTTCTTTAAGATCAAAAGTTCCTCAACAAGATCTGATACCACTTGTTGATCCCAAACTTAGATCGATTTAGCTTTATGTATACGAGATTAGATCAAGTAATACACTTAGAGAAACCTTTGTATATGTATATGACAATCTAAGTGTTATGTGGAATTAACACTTAAACAAGAACACAATGATATAAACAAACTTTCACTTTGATTAATGATATCAAACTTGCTTAAAATGAAAGTAGTTTACGTATGAAAACTTATATTGAACATTAACCTAAAGGTCTTCTTTTATAGACATAAGAAGCCTTGTACAATAATCTACGTATCAACTATTATATGTGAAGATAAATATAGAAAATACATTGTTGTTCCTATCTTTACTAAAAGTAATCTAGAATACAATAAACGCGTAGAGTATATCTTTCCATCAGTGCTTGTCTTCAATGTATCAACGCTTGACTTTGTCTTGTCAACGCTTTAGCTGTCAGCGTTTGTATTACTCCTGTCAACGCTTGTTTTACTCTTGTCAGCGCTCAAGTAGACTGGCTATAATTTATTCCCAACACTTTGATCTTGTTATCATGATACATTAGACTTTTTATAATGCCAAAATTTTGTTAGAATGATAATATAAAAGAAACTAAGTCATTTGGTCATTTTAAATGAAAGTTATAAGTTAAAGATGTCTTAAAACCCTAGTTTTGTAATTTACATAAAATAATAAGCAAAATCCTATTTCAAAAGCTATAATTCTAAAGAAATGTTTTTATTATGATTATAAATATGTTTTGAGACTTTGTTCTAAAATCCTAGATCATTTGGTCCATTTTTTGAGGTTGTTATGTGATTTTTACAACTATAGGTACAAAACTGTCATTTATGAAACTATTTAACATTTTGGCCAAAAGTGTCATTTTGTGAAAGTTAAATATATAAGAACAAATATTGGAAAGTTTGAGGTTCTAAGGTTAAATATTGAAGGTTTAAAATGTAAACACTAAAACTATATACTTAAAGGGTTAAAAGTGTAATTAAGCCAAAGTATAAACTAAAAGGACTCATTTTCCCAATTTTGAAACTAAATAATATTAATTGTAAATATGAGGAAGTAAATGGAAGTATCATGTTAGTAGGGAGCTTTGTACAAAGATTTTCCATCTCGATATTACGTTCTGACTGAGTGGTTGGGCTTACGATTTAAAGTGCCCTCGCTCCTCAAACGTTTATAGAGTGGCTTCTAAGTATGATGGCCCGAACAATGGTGCTAGAATTACAACCAAATAAGGAATAAATAAAATATAACCAATACTTAAGGAGATCGAACAGAAGATTAATGACTTGATACTATACACAATGTATTAATCCAGGTTTATGTTAGATCAAGCTATTGTTTATAAGACCAAGTTGTGGGTTGTGTGATCAAGCTGTTTATTTGAGGAAGAAATAAATCTGTTATAAGCTCAGACTCTATGGATCCTAGGTGAGTTCATAGTCTCACTAGATCTAATTATTAAATGATTTGAAAACCCGTGAGGGGGATGTATGTTAAAATTGAATACAAGTATTTTGGTATGCTTCTCAGATATAATTATTGACACTACGTTTACTGCTGCCTTTAAAAGTCCCTTTTTAATCATGACCGTTAATTATTTAATGAAAGCTAATATTGTGAATAGTACTATTTGGGGACTGACATCCCCTATATGGACAAGTCTCACTTGCTGGAATGCTGATGGCTCTGACCTAGGCTAAATAGATACACTTTATATTGCTAATACAGGAGTTTGGTAGACTGCCTGCGTAAGGGCAATTTGTTGGGTTCCGGTATGTCTAGTAGCAGTGCATGAGCTAGTTCAATAATAATAATAATAAATTGTTTTATGAGAGTGAATAGTAAGGTAGCTAAGGAAAAAGGATCTTGTATTTAAAATGATTTTAAACCTATGAATTCACTCAACCATTGTGTTTATTTATCTCAGGTTTTAAAGATTGTTAGAATGGAGTAGGATGAGGATGGCATGGATTGGCACAAGACTTAAATTATTCTAGATTTATGGGAACCTTATAATGTAAAACTCTGATTTTTCAATGATGTTTAAAGAAAGTTGATTTTGTCACTCTTTTGAGCTGTTTTCTATTATTATGACCCGTGAACTATGAAGTAATACCCCAGATCAATGTTCCGTTGCGTAAAGGTTAAATGGGGGTGTTACAATGTTAGACATGCATGGTGTGTCTTTTGTAAGTCCATCACAAGTCGTGTGTGTATGCGCTGCTTCTTACAATGTCTTGATAATAAGGGGTCTAACAAGGATACATGATCTGTGGTCATTGGGATTGCATCCCTCTTATACGACAAGTTAAATTATTAGGTTTACTCAATCTTATTTTTTCACGTGAAATGATAAGTACATTTAACATAATTTAAAAAACAATAATGAGATAAGAGAAAGGGTCGCGGAACTAGCTAAGGACCACGATGTTTTATTAATACGTGCAAGTTTTGAAATACAAAAGACATAATTCATAAAATAAAATACATTGATATTTATTGGGGCTGACTACAGCTAAAGAGAATCCATGCAAAGGCGGTATCCTTAAAGATAACACCTTTTGAGGTTGCAGATATTCCACGAACGGTCCAAGTCATGGTCGTCCATGTCGTGCAACTAGTCCCAAAGCTTCTGTCAGTATGAAAGGCCCTTCCCACTTTGGTCCGAGTTTCCCTGTGTTGTCCACATGATTTGCCTTATTAGCACGATAAATAAAAACTCTTGGTTTGAATGAAACACCTCAAACTCTAGCATCATAGTCACCTTTCATCTTTGATTTGGCCTTAGCTTCATTGATTGCGACTAACTCTCACTTCTCTTCTAGTAAGTCTAATTGTATCTGCTACTCATCGTTGCTTGTCACGTGTAACACCCCCATTTTACGTTATCATTCATGTATTATTCAGAGTTTAATAAAAACAACTGTACATAACTGTACATCACAGGTTTTCCCAAAGATCTAGTTTTATTCTCTAGAATGATAACTTTTCAAGACACCACCATACGCAGCCCGCCAGTCCTCATTCACCCGAATATATGCCATAAAGTCAACATATTGGTTGAGTGAATTCATAGGTTTTAAACGATATTTGAATACAAGTATGACTCTAGGGCTACAATGTTATAAACCCAACTTTTTAAATTCATCGATTCTTATTGCACTAGCTCATGACCCCGGGACTAGACATTATCAGAAAAACCAACAAATTGCCCTTAAATAGGTACTTTGTCGGACTATCCTGAGTTATCAAAATAAAGCATATCTGTTTAGCCTAGGTGGGAACCATTAGCTGCTAGCAAGTGCGACTTGCCCATATAAGAGATGTCAGTCTCCAATAGTACTATTCAAAATATTAGCGTTCATTACATGATTAGCGGTCCATAATTAAAAAGGGACTTTAACGGCAATAAGTAAACGTAGTGTCACTAATCATATAGGCAGCATACAAAAACACTTGTATTCCAGTTTTAGCATATATCCGCCTCACGGGTTTTCAAATCATTTATAATGCATTTAAAAGTGAGGCTATGAACTCACCTTAGCCTAAAGAGTCTTGAATTATTCATTTATAACCAATCACAACTTCCCCGTAATATCTGAGTTGACACACAATATGTATATATATCAAGTCATAATTTCTAAGTTAAATCTATTCTTATTTCATATATTTATTCTTTGATTCATATATTTTGTTATAATAGTATCATTGTTCGGGCCATTGTACTCATAAGACATTCTATAAACATTTGAGGAGCAAGGACACTTTTAATCGTAAACCCAACCACTCAGTCAGAACGTAATATCAAGATGGAACATCTTTGTACAAAGTTACTTTGCCAAGGAATGCAAGAGAGAGAAGGATGAAGGAAGCAACCAGATGTCCAAGAACAACAATAGACCCAACCCTATAGTCATTGAAAGTGTCCCAAAAGGAGATAATAGAAGTCCATGGACTCCAAAAAGCTCTAAAGCTTTGGTTACAGTAGATGGAATGGTCCATTAGGCTAAAGCACATGAAGAAGAAGAGTATAGTCTAATGGCTCTTTCTCATGGAGACACTAAGGTACATCCTTGCTCTAAAGATTGTGTTCTTAAGTTTAATAGTTTTAAAGTAGAACTAGAAGAATAATATCAAAAGGTTAACACATGTATTATAGAGGTATAATGGTGTTGCTAAGTTAGAAGCTAATATAGTATTGTACCAAAAGGGTTCGCAAAACTATGAGGATAATTAGGATTTTGACTCTTTAAATGAGAGAAAAAGATGTAGCTATCCAAGCCTTTGAAATGCAACTTTTAAAAGTTAAAGCAGATAATAATGTTTTAAAAGCTAGTTTATATAATGAAAGAGAAGTAATTAATCACTAAAAAATTATTCAAAAGGCATTGGTAAGCTGATTAATTCTCAGATGGGACACTATGAGTAGACTGGCCTAGGATATATAAAGGACCAACTTGGGATAACTCTGACTGACAAAGAATTATCAAAAGGAATTTTTTATAGTTCTAGTGATTCAGAAGATACTCATGAGAATGACAGGTATGCTAAAGGAATACCTCCATGAGAATGACAGGAATACCCGACTGGATGTATCGAGTATTGCTGAATTTAGTCATGGGATTACTAAATTGTCTCTTGATCCCCTTAGACCTACAGAATTCATCAAATTCAGCATTCTTGAATTCTGTCCCATTATCTTTCGTAATGAGTAAAACGTTTTTAGTGAATTGCTTTTCAACTAATGTAACAAAGTCTTTGAGTAATTCATTGGTTTCATTCTTTTGTAACATAAAGAAAACCCAACTAAATCTACTAAAATGATCAGTTATAACTAGGAAAAAGGTCTTGTGACTAATACTCCTAACATAAACTGGACCAAATAAATCCATATGTAAGAGTTGCAAAGGTTTAGTCACTGAATGGACAGTCTTGGTTTTACAAGAGGTTCTATGTTGTTTACCCTTTTGACAAGCAACACATGTAAGGTCATTTTGATAAGAATTGGTAGGTAACCCTCTAACCAATTTCCCTTAACAAGTTTGTTCAAATTCTTAAAGGTCACATGACCTAACCTCCTATGCCATAAATTAGACTCATCACTAGATTCTTTAGCTATTAAACATGAAATACCACATGTTGGAGTAATAGTATGAAGATCAAAGGTATACATATTTTCTTGCCTCTGTACTTTAAGTAGTATTTGAGACTCCTTAGGCATCTCAAAATCTGAAGAGAGCACCATACAATCTTTGTGAAAAGTACCTTGTTCTTTTTATCACACATTTGTGATACTGAGAAAAGGTTGAATTCATTCAACTCTTTTACAAAGAACTCTTCTTAAAACTCTAACCTTCTTGTATTAATATTTCATTTTCCAGTAATTCTGCCTTTACTTCTGCCAAAGGCTACTGGTCCACCTCTGAATTATTCAAATTCAGCAAGGTAGTATTTGTTCCCTGTCATGTGCCTTGAGAATTAACTGTCCATAATTCCTTTGTCCTTCAATTCATTGATTATATGCTCATACACAAGTAAAAACCAACTTAGTTTTTAACAAGGACCCAAGCCACATTAGACTTAGATCTGGTGGGGCCAATATACTTAAGTGTTTGAATTTTTCGAGTAAGGCTACAAACACTTTTGTATTTCATGGTTCCAGTTATATAGTAAAAATCATAAGTAGGTTCAATGTTTTTAGACTGTTTTGACATAAGTACTATTTTAGCAGTACTTGTCTGAAAACATTGTTTGTTACCTTTTGATACCCATATCTGCATTGATTATACATAAGTCTTGTTTCTAGGTGACTTTGCAATTTGAAATTGATTTCTAAAAGGTGTGTGGGACTTTTGTTTTCTATACTTTTAACCACCGGTACTTGTATTTGGTCCAACTGTACTAGCAGATTTTGGTTTGTCGGTACTTGGAGAACTTGACCTTAAAGGTACTTGACCTTGTTTCATAAGTACTGCTATGGGTATAAAGTCTCTATTAGCATGAGGGTGACTCACTTTCTTGGTCTTGTTTTGCTTATTCACCCTCTGTGAATAACACCACATGGGTTTATCATCCCTTGGTCCTATTTTCGTTTCACCCTGTGCATTCTTATTTGTTGCACTTTGATTTTTAACAGCTTGTTGTTTAGCAATTTTATTATCATGCATAGTAAAATCTTTAATAAAATGGTTTAAACTACCACACACAAAACATCCTCTTCTTTTCAAAGAAGATCCAAAAGGTAAGTCTGTCCTAGTGTTCTCAAAACCTAGCTCACCCCTTTTAATACTACCATGATGTTCTGGGTTAGCTTCCATTGTCTTCCTAGGAGTTGTTACCTACTTGGGAGCAGAACTAGGTGAAAAGACATGTCCTTTAGGCACACATGTGCTCATTAAAGGTGGATAGACAACCTTTTTAGTCACAATAGGTTCACTCTTGGTCAAAACACTATAGTCGGAGGTGTAAGAAGTGTAGTTGCTAGAGTCTGAATCTGAATCATTAGACTTTTTACCATAGAAAGCTTTTGATTCATCTAACTCTACACTTTTATCATTATTTAGGGGCATGTATATTCCTGATAATGGTGTAGGAACTGCCTTCATTCCTTTAGCATACCTGTCATTCTCATGAGTATCTTCGATTCGGAAAAACAGTCGATTCGGAAATAATAGGAACGTCGATACATCCAGTCGGGTATCAATACTCGATAATTAGATAGGTTTCCAAGGAATCTTCGTATTTAAATAAATGAACAAGAAGGGGATGTCAATTGTCAAATAAGACAATATCCACAAATGAGTATATTCGATTCGGAAAAACAGTACGGGCACATATGTAGGTGTCCCTAACAATATGTCCTTATTTTTGCACTTTTTGTAGATCTCATAAAAATTCAATCTTTCACAATTACAAAAGAAAAATGTAATGTTTATTAACAATTTCGTGGTGACTACTAATCAGCCTTGCATGGTCCCTTCCAAATTGTACGTACGCGCGCAACTATGGACAATTTTAGGATTAACGATGCAATACTCAGTTCGTCAAAATTTGTCATCATGTTTAAAATAAAAATATTTTCATGCTTACTTCTGGAATAAAAATCCAAATGAATTTACAGAGATGTTCTTTGTTATGGAAACAATTGAGTTTTCCAAGGTGTTTCATAAACAACTTTATTTCGATAAAAATTACTTATAAGTGTCACTTTGAATAATCCATATGGTGATGAAAATTCAATTTTTCTCAAGGGACACTGTTTTAACTTATAAAAACAATGAGTAATCTGCAAAAGAGTGATGAAGAGTTGTTCACCAAGAACTAACTACAATATGATAGGAAATGAGCTTAGCCAATTAATCATGAGGTTCATGACCTCGATGGTACTCAGGAATACAAAGAGAAGAATCTACAACGCAACTCTATCCAAAATGAGTACTTGTTCAATGGTTGCATCACTAATGCGAACATTAGGAAGAAGCAAGAAAAGATAGATAATCATCAATACATGTAGGATTTAGCAATCAAAGGTAGTCTTGTCATTAATCACAAACAAGTCAAAAATTGTACCGTAACACATTACGTGTCGCCATGTCATACAATTCCAAGGACTCATCCTACCAACTGATGTCTCAGTTAAGTTAGGGATTTTAAAAGATACCACAATTAATACTAATCTACACGAGTCATTAGGTGCTCCACCTGTCCCGGAAGATCCATCGGTCCCAATTCAGAAGAAGATTTCTTCAATTTATTTCTTGGACACTAGGCATCCTCGTCATTGGACAATGGCCTAGGAACAATCCATAACACGAACCAACAATCATTTAAAACCTTATAATTCAACCACATGACTTAAGGACTTCCTCTTAACAATCTCATATTCCGTACGAGTTAAATTTGACTTTATTCAAGATTCAATCAATTTATACTCAATGCGACATCCTACCTCATTCTCCAATACTTTCAACCTTATTCTTAGACCTTGAAAGGGCAACAAAAGCTCGATATGAACAACACTTAATTTCCAATTCTATGGCTCTTACACCAATAGTTATCAAATGAGTCACTAGTATGAAATGACTTGCACATTCAATTAGACTTCTCGGAAAGATACTAGTGGCATGAGGCTTTGGGTAAAGGCTCTAATGACAGCCTTGGTGCAACATTTACCTTTTCGATTTCAATTTTAAGAATTGGGTGACACCGAATCAGATGACACCTTTCTAGGTGGTAAGGTTTTGTCACACTCCACACTATAAGGAAAGATCGTCATGACATCGATATCAGATTAAAGATCGAAAATTCTTCTTCAATATCACAATCAACTAATATCAACATTTCTACGAATATCAACCATTTTGTTGGGACTATGAACATCCACAACTTGGTTTAGATCTAGAATAGCTAGATTTCCTACGGAAATGGCTTCGATTAATTTGCTAGGGAAGTTAGGGTTCCTTGTGACAATCTACGTCGTATAAATATCTCGTATAAGTATTAAAATAATCATTAAACAATCATGTAATCAAATTACAACATATATATATAATACAAGATATATATATTAAAATAACACTTCTTAGTCTGGCCTTGTCGGTAACTCGGGAATTCTTCGGCACCGTGATAGTCAAATGATTTTTAAATATTTTGAGTAAAATGTTTATAGTTAAAAGGTTTTTGAAATGTTTTATTCAAAACCTCGGTTTTAAAAATCTTTCGTTCTCTATAACGAGAGCTCTGGTACGAAACTGTAACAGCCACAAATATTCATAATTCAATGCAGCGGAAGAGTCGTTAGTGTTACGGGATAGCACATTACTCAAATCATAGACAACGCTTAAAAATCGCGTCGTTTAATAACAAAGCATTTTCCATTCATACATATCAAATTACATAGGTCCTCAAGTCATAGTATATCATACAAATTTACAAAACATTTGAATGGAAATTTTATTTGAATGCGGGCCATAAATTCTTGTCGTCATCACAAGAATTACCTTCAAGTACCTAAGATAAAACATGTTAAAAGTCAGCGAAACGCCGAGTGAGTTCATAGAGTTTAATAAAAACCATTAATATATCACCGGTATATAATTATTACCGAAATCATTTTGTATAAATATTTGTTGTAGGCTATAAAATAGGCCAGAGACATTTTATACGAATCTTTGTCGTAAATCATAATATAGGCTTTTGCCTTCAAAACCATTATACGAACCATTGTCGCAAAAACATCATACAATACGTTTTATAACGTTGTATAGAGTTAAATAAAAACTGTTATATGAAAATGGTTATTTAAAACCAAATTACGAACATAATAGTAGTAATAAGACCCCGTATTGCTAGTCAGGCAATATATTATAATTCAATGCGTATATCAGAATTTTCATTACTGGATTATTATAAGCCGCATGACATTTTTACTTTTCAATAACACATATCGGGTAGCTAACCCGTAATTCCTTTGCCCATCTAAAACAGCGTGTCGTCACAATAATCACGCTTATATAAATCTTTTCATACATAAATTCGCTTACCAATCAATGTGGCACGATGGGGATCAACCGTCAAGGCGCGAACTGGGGTGATCTTCCCTAAATAGTACTATTATATGCATAAGCGTCTACCAAATCCCGGTAGTTCACAATTCATGCTAATGGGACTTTTAGTGACATAACCTAACAAATAATAATCCATCTCATTTCATTCATTGGGTCATATAATCATTCGAGTCCATATCAATAATCATACAATCGGGAAAACTGGTGTCCTATTTTTATTAAAACTAGCATGTTATCTCCCTCGTGGGTTTATAAAACATTTCATAAAATATTTAGAAGAGTGCGAGGCTATGAACTCACATTGGTGTGGGAAGGCGGATTATCGGCAATTAGGATGTATAGTACGTGCCTCGATCACGAGAAACCTAGACAAATAATACTCGGTCTTAGGCTATGCCCAATAACTTTATAAAAAGTCATTATGTGTATGTAATGATGTCATAACATGATGATCAAGTGGGGTTTTATCACCTTACAACATTATAAGTTGCCAAGTATTATTTAACTTAGGCTTATCATACTAGTTACACTAGTTTTAGCCCATTTACAAATTAGGGCCCAATAAGCCCATTAAGAGTCCAATACATTATATTAGTCCATTTATCTTTTAAGAGCAGGCCCATACTCATATGTTGGGCCCAAGTGGGTTAAGCCCATGAGTAAGTCCAATAACATTAAACCAAATTAGTTGGGCCTAGTGGTCCAACAAGGCTAATTTTGGTCCATTATGGTCCATTAGCTTCAAAGCTCGAGTTTATCGGTTTTGCCTTGTAAAATGTGGTTACATATCAGTATATGAGTTATAAAAATGTTACATTAGACAAGTCTGACCGTCTAAGTTTTATTTGGTGAAAACGTTAATCTTTCGGTTTTAGCCGAAAAGACGTAAAACTTATATATAATTTGTAGTTTTATAAAACCTTTGAGTTTTACTTTTATAAATTGTCATGTTTATTTATTTTGTTAAACAACCTCATTTTATAATAGTTATTATTAGTTAGTGGCTTTTATATGTATATTTTGTAATAATATTTACTTGAGTGCTCTTTTTATATCATATAGTTTATTTACAAATCTGATTACTAAAAGTCCATTCCGCCATTTTTTCCATATCTTGAGTTCTACAAGGAGATAGAACCTTAAATTTGAGTAGCATAAACTACATGATGTGTGCTACAAATAACTCTCGAATATCCACTGCTCAATCATCCTCTAAGTATTTTTAATAATTCGTCCAAAACAGACTATACAGATTTGTACCTCAATAGTATTTCGATCATAACTTGGTCATTTTAATGATTCCATTGAGTGGCCAACTCACCACATATGTAAAAATCATTTTTCTATCTGTATATTTAATAATATAAGCTATTTAACCAAGTGATCATATTGATACTTACTGTTTTATACGGCCTATGTAATTAACCAAGATTTTAACATTTTTACTTGTTGATTTTAGCCTTTCCAACCTAATCTATTAACACAAAATCCCCACACAATATTTTAATAATCATTAATCATCATATACATATACGTTTATGAATAAAATACATGAGTACATATACAAAATAACAAGATGATAGGAAGAATATTATCTCTATACCAATTAATATGATGAAAGATTGAGATTTTTGGATGAATAAGACTTGGTTTTATAACCAAATCTTATGAGTTTAGCAAGATCACTTCTTGAGATCTTAAAGTGGATGAACACCTTCTTGAAATCAGCCCTAGAACATTATAAAAACTCCTTTTTATAAGTTATAATCACCGCCAATCTTCATCTTTTTTAAAAGGCTTTCAACATATGTTGATTATTGATAAAGTTTGTGGTAAATTTTGATGGAGATGGTGATTTGGGGGTGGTGTTGGACGTTCAACATAGGGAGAGAAAGAGAGATGGATAATTTTTGTTTATTACACATGCAAGTGTGTGTTGAGTGTGTGAGAAGATTGTGAGAAGGTTGCTAGTTTTGCAAGTGGTTTTGTGAGTTGGTTAGGACAAGTGTCCTAGCTTATTGTATAAGCTTGTCACCCATAGTGGGGGTGGGACAAGTGTAAACTTGTCTCATCTCCACTAATTTACGGGTACTCCTCGATTCTAGTTTCCTCGATTTACGTGTCCTGGGTGATTTACGAAAAACGTTTTTATAAATCATGATTCTACAGCAAAAAACGATTCTAATAAAAATTGTCTCATCACAAACGGAGTTCAAAAGCGTAAATACGTTTAATCGTAAAAGACGCTAAATTATGCACGTAAGTCCTAATCTCTTCTCGTAAATTTGTGAGTTTATGAACCAACACAAATTAAAATTCCAAAATAATATTCGAGAATAAATTTAATTTCTGAAATGTCGGACTGTCACAAAAACGGAGTATGTAAACGTAAACACGTGACGTAGAGTTCTTCGGTTTAGACGTAGCCGATGCTACTTTAAGATGTAAACCCTAATTTCTTCCCAAATGTGAGTGAGTTCATAAATTAACAATAAAATAATGATTTTAAATAATACTTGAGAATAAAATAATGACCTCAAATTGACGAATTGTCACATCGTAAAAGTCGGAATTATGCGTGGTTTGTGTTTTTATTGTGATTTAGGACCAAAATGTGAAAAGGGAAGAAAACACGGGCTTTCACGGGCTTTTATCGAGGAAAAAGTCTTAAGACGGAAGTTTAATAAAAGTCGAAGAAACAAGTCTTATAAAAGAAGAAATTAGAAGACGTGTTCATTTCATATCGACAAATCCTGAGACAACGTCGAGAAAGACGGAGAATTTAAAAGACAAAAAGACGAGAAGAAAGAAAGAAGAAAAACAACACTCCTTCCATTTTCCTCCTATAAATACCTTCCTTATGTCATTAGGAAGGGAGTTAGCTAGTTTGTAGTTTAATTTTCTGAAGGTAAGTAGGAGTAGGAGTATTTACTTTCTCTCCCTAGTTTTAATTTATCTCTCTAAATTTTCTTTCAAGTTTGCTTAAATCTTTCATCTTTAAATCTTGTAATCATGAATCATTAATCATTATCTTAATTTCAAGCTTTTCAACATCAATCTTATTCTACCTTTCTTGTTTTAATATTTTGTTTGATTCGGTATAAGAATGTAGTTTGTTTTAGTCTTTATGCTCATTTTGCTAATAAAGTTTAACTTTTTGTTTGTATCATTTTTATGAAGTTTATGGTTTTACCTTATTGTGCCTTTTGCTTATTTCGTGTTTAGCTTATTTCAAATTAAGTGTTTTTAAAAGTTTAATCTTTTTAAAGTTGATTCTTATAAATTTTGCTTATTTTGTGTTTTGAAAGTTCTTAAATTCGTGCTTATTTAGTTCTTCTTATTATTGTTTTAAGTATGTTTTTGGTAAGTGCTTATTTGGTTATTGCTTATTTCCCTTTTCCATTTCATCGTAATGTCTAAGGTTTTTAATGGTTCTGATCGGGTATTGTGATCGCACAAGCCTTAGGGTTTCTACTTGCGATCAAATACCGCGATCACAAAGTACGATCACTACTTGCGATCTACCCTGCGATCACAAACCACGATTGTTGGCTGCGATCACAGGCTACGATATGTGGGTGCGATTGCTTGATTGTGATCTTAGTCACGATCCAAGCCTCGATCACTTGGCTGCGATCGCTGACTGCGATCCAGGCCACGATTGGTGGTTGCGATCTATGTTTAGATTGCTGGTTGCGATCTAGACTGCGATCTAGACTGAGATCTAGGGTGCGATCGGGACTGCGATCCAAGTTACGATCGGAACACATCTCAGTTTTGGATTTTATTTCCTGTTTTTATTTTAATTTCAAATTTAACTTTTCCCACCATTTTTTACTTAGAGTTATTTTAAACTTGTTTTGTCATAGTTTTATTTTAAAGTTTTCAAATTTACTTTTTGTCATGCTTTAATATTTCATCATTCATTTTTTTAAAAAAAGGTCTTTAATTTTAGTTTAATCTTTTCAAGCTTTTATTTTTATTTTTATTTTTATTTTTACTCAACGACATTTTCATTTTTAGTTTAAATATTAGATAATCATTTTACTTCTTTTCACCAAGAACAACTGAGTCGCACTTTTAACCGTAATCAATTTGATTAGACCGGTTTCAACGAATCTTTTTCATACAAGGAAAATACTTTGTATTACTCAAGATATTGGAGCGCGTGCGGCTGTTCACATCTTTAAAAGAATTGGTTTTGCTATAGCTAAAGGAGTGGGAGCTCAGATAGTATCTCGGCTTCCCACTAACTTTTTGTAAATTCTATTGTTCTAATAAAGTGATGTTATAATAAAAAATAAAAAAAATAATTATAATAATAATAATAATACGAAAAATTATTTTAATTTTTATAAAAACTTTATTTTATTTTTATTATTATTAATTTTAAAAAAATATTTATATTTATATTATTTATATTATATAATTATTAAAAACTGTTTATTTAATTTAAAAACTTAATAAACATAAAAAAACATAGAAAAGAAACCATGAGGAGTTACGATGCGAGGTCGGGACCGTTGGCTTCGTATTTTTGTGGTTTATTAGTGGATGACTTTGGAGAATGGCAAAAATAGTCCTTGTTGTTAAAAATTCATTAAATCTTCATCATTAGCCCTCTAAACTTCATTCTTTTCTCACTTTTGGTCCTTTGACTTTATCTTTGACTTTTTCTTCGCTAAATGTCCGTAAAATCCCGTGTTTTCTTCATTTCTGATCTTTTGTACCTATTTCACACGAAAACACAAAACCACGCGTAAGTGGTAAAAGGATAAGTGTTTACACACTTATTAAATCCCATACACTTGACCATTGCAATGTCCCCATGAAATGCACGATTTTAAAGCACAAATTTACATTTTTCATCATAATTAACCCATCTCGGCCTTTATTACAATATACTATTACTACTACAATAAAAGAAACTCGTAAAGATACAACAATCTCATTTTAATTTATTTACTTTGAAATGGATTGATGGAAGAAACTCGTAAAGAAATATAATACTTAAATTAGGGCTTTTGGTGTCATGAATAGTTATCACCCTCAAGTTTCACGTTCTCCATGCCAAGCATAAAAACGAGATCATTGTAGTTACAAGTTATTAAAGCTAACAATTACTCATGTGGTTTAATTATTCACTCAGACCCCCTTATTCCTACGGTGTATCTCTTGTATTTTATTTTTGTCTTGAATGATCACGCAGATGCATTTTTGACTTATTTCGATAATTTATTAAGGCCGAAAATAAAGTAGTACGATTTAATCTATAGTTAGCTAAATGAAAAAATCTTTTAAAACGGATTCTCGAAATCTCGTAAAGTTCATATTTTGGCATAACTCGTTTCACGATTTGAGACCTTTCTCGGAACGATATTTGGCATGTACTTCAAACTTCAAATTTTGAGAGACGATCTTAAAATTATGGTCTTCTCTTCATTTTGGTATACATATTCATTTGGAGTGAGAGATGCTTCAAACGTTGACCACGGCTTCTTCATTTATCCTTGTATTTATTTTAGGATTTTGATATACAACGATCTGCCTCCTTTTCGGACTTGGATTGATTTATCCTCATACCTTGTTAGGGTCATTTTGGATAGACTTCTCCATGATCTTTATGGGAGTAATTGCTTCTCGTCGTGTGTCTTGATCCTTCATATTGATTTGGATTAATGATCTTCACATCATCTTTGGATCTTTAGAAAAAAAATGAATCCTCATGCCTTGTTAGGGCCTTTTTGGACTCGAATATGCTCATGCCTTTTTAGGGCCTTTTTGGATAAGCCAATCTTCGCGTCTCGTTTCAATAAGTTATGCCTTGGCTATGAACTCTAATTAATCCCGAGCAACTTTTAAACGATTTTAGGCTAGAAGCTAAGTAATTTTTCAAATAGTACGACCTTACTTATTGCATTTATTTATTGACAAGTGTTGGGAGAAAAAGCTCATAATTAACTCACATAAATTCATGAAAGAATACAAAACTTATAATTGACTCTATCATTTCTTGTTCTACACAATTTAAAATCTCAAAGAATGAGACTCGTGGATGCTTAGCCTAATAAACCAATTAAGGTCCATATGGTTAAGGATACTAGCTAGAGTAAACTCAAATATGTAAACTCGGGTTGAGTCAAAATATTTACAACGGGCGTAATATATCAAAGACGTCTAAACTTGTTAAACCATTTTATTTTATTCATTTTTTTTTGACTTTATTCATGACATGCAATATATACATATGATGATGATGACAAAAGGAAAGGAGATAAAAGAAAATAAATGGAAAATACTAATAGGCCAAAGTAGATCAAAATTTTTGAAAAACGTCGAAAAATATTAATTTTCCGGTTAAAATGAGGACATATTCATGTAAAAGCCCACTTAACTTCGATAGAAGTCTCCCGTACATTTAATATAAACATTGTCCTTAATGTTTAATCATGTGGAAGTATACTCCCCTACACTTAGGACATTGTGCACTTAGTTTAAATCAAGCTAAGGAAGAGACAACTAAAGTGATTACATTTATTCAACTTATTTATATACAAGTATGAACCACAATAGTTTGGGCAGAACCGGTATCACGGGTACACGGGATCACGGGTCGCGTCAAAAGCACCAAAAGTGGATTATTAAAGCACATATCCCTGCACAACATCACAAAACACAACCAACTTGGCTCCCCCTACACTTATTGGTTGAAAAGGTAAAAAGGCGGAAAAGGGTAAAATCTAACCTAGTTATACGATGCTTGATTTATTTATCACGAGTCTCTGGCTCGACTCGATTTCCCGAATTAAATCAAGGGACACGTGGAGAGGGATGGAATCATCTCATGAGAGATGTCCTCTCCAAAGTACAACTTAACACGTTGGCCATTCACCTTATAGTTGGGCCCATTTGGTTGTGCTAGCTCAATGGTGGCATAAGGGAAGATTTGGGCCACGGTGAATGGACCGGACCAACGGCTATTAAGTTTACCCGAAAAATTTTCATCCGAGAGTTAAAGAGTAAAACTTGATCACCAATGTGGAACTCTCGGTTCTTAATCTTAGAATCATGAATGAGCTTAGTCTTCTCCTTACAGATCAACGAATTTCTTTATGTCAAAATTAGCCCATTTCAAGGCCCAATAATCCTTATGTTTCAACTCAATGGGGAGGTGGCACGCCTTGTCGTACATAAGGCGATAAGGAGTACCACCTACAGGTGTCTTATAAGCGGTACGAAAAGCCCACAAAGCATCATCTAATTTATTTACCCATGAGGCACGATGCTCTCCCATAGTACGCTCTAAGATTCGCTTATTTGCATGGTTGGAAACCTCAACTTGACCACTAGTTTGTTGTTGATACGCGGTGGAAATTCGGTTATTGACACTATACTTAGGCATGACTCGTGCGAATTGATCATTGCAAAAATGAGTCCCGCGATCACTAATAATAGCACGAGGAACGCTGAATCTAGCAAACAATTGTTTCAAAAAGTTCACCACAACCCTCGCATCGTTAGTAGGTAAAGCCTTTGCTTCAACCAATTTGGATACATAGTCAACGGCTACGAGGATGTACTTGTTCCCTTTGGCTGATGGAAATGGCCGCATAAAGTCGATACCCCATACGTCAAAGATTTCACACTCTTGAATGAAATTTTGAGGCATCTCGTCTTTATGTGTGATGTTGCGTTGTATTTGGCAAGCATCACAATTCTTAACCATTTCATGAGCGTCATGATAAAATGGTGGGCCAATAGAATCCCGAATCGAAAACTTTCATCGCAATGTAGTTAGGGCCAAAGTGACCACCGGTGGGTCCTTTGTGGCAAGCTTCAAAGATTTTAAAGCCGCAGGACCATCAACACACCTACGAATGATATCCGCACATTTCTTGAAAAGATATGGGTCGTCCCAATAGAAATGCTTTATGTCCTTGAAGAATTTTTCTTTTGTTGGGACGTTAACCCTTCGACAAGAACTCCACCCGCCAAATAGTTTGCAATGTCCGTGGGGTACCATCAAGATTGGAATTAATAGACATTAAGGTCTCAAGGGGAAAATATTCACTAATCTCTTGATTTGGAAGTTCCCCTTGATAAGGATCCTCGAGTCTACTTAAGTGATTCGCGGCTAGATTTTCGTCTCCCTTTTTATCACGAATTTCATTTTTAAATTCTTGTAGGAGCAAAACCTAACGAAGGAGCCTCGGTTTAGCATCTTTCTTGGTCAACAAGTATTTTAAGGCGGAATGGTCGGTATAAACTATGGTGGTGGAAAGTACAAGATAGGGGCGGAATTTCCCAAAATCATACACTACGGCTAAAAGCTCTTTTTCGGTAGTGGTATAATGTAATTGAGCCCCTGTCATTGTCTTACTAGCATAATGGATAAGTTGGAAGTGTGTGTTACCTCGTTGACCTAAAACCGCTCCTACCGCTAAATCACTAGCATCGCACATGAGCTCGAAAGGTAACTCCCAATTTGGAGAGACTAAGACCGGTGCCTTAGTTAATTTGCCTTTAAGAATTTCGAAAGATTCGAGACAATATTGAGAAAAGACGAAAGCAACATCTTTATCTAAGAGATGAGTCATTGGTCGAGCTATCTTAGAAAAATCTTGAATGAAACGTCCATAGAATCTCGTGTGACCTAAAAACTTCTAACTCCTTTGACGGTGGTAGGTGGAGGCAACTTAGCAATGACGTCAACTTTAGAACGGTCGACTTCGATACCGGCTTTAGAAATTTTGTGACCGAGGACGATGCCTTCTTTTAGCGTGAAATGGCACTTTTCCCAATTAAGAACGAGACGAGTATCTTCACACCGTTTAAGCATATGTTCTAAATTGGCAAGGCAAGAAGAGAAAGAATCACCGTAGATCGACAAATCGTCCATAAAAACTTCCATAGTTTGTTCAACCATGTCATGGAATATTGCCATCAAACACCTTTGGAAAGTACCGGGAGCATTGCATAAGCCGAAAGGCTTTCTTTTGTAAGCAAATGTTCCATAAGGACAAGTGAATGTGGTTTTCTCTTGGTCTTTTGGATCAATTGGAATTCGAAAATATCCGTAGAAACCGTCTAAGAAGCAATAGTAGTCATTACCCGCTAAACGCTCGAGTATTTGATCCATAAAAGGAAGAGGAAAATGATCCTTACGAGTGGCATCATTGATTTTATGGTAGTCTATGCAAACTCGCCAACCCGTAACAAGTCGAGTAGGAATTAACTCATTGTTTTTATTGGGACAACGGTTATTCCGCATTTTTTAGGCACACAATGGACCGGATTAACCCATGGCGAATCCGAAATAGGGTAAATCATGCCGGCATCTAGAATTTTGATAACTTCTTTCTTAATGACTTCATGAATTTTTGGGTTTACCCTTCTTTGACTTTGGATTGCGGATTTAAAGTCATCTCCCATGAGAATTTTATGAGTGCAAAAGTTGGGATCAATTACGAGGATGTCGGATATTTTCCAAGCAATTGCTTTCTTATGATTTTTAAGCACTTCGATAAGCCTAGCTTTTTCATCCTCTTTTTAGTCCTTAGCAACAATGACGGGTAACTTATCATCTTCTTCTAAGAAAACGTATTCTAAATGAGACGGTAAATACTTAAGCTCTAAATCCGGTGGATTTTTGGTGGAAGGCTTAGTCAAATTTGGATCACCGTTTGTAACTTCCTTAGGAATAGATGGAAAAAATATGATCCTCATTGAGAAGTCTCTCAAGGGTACGATTGTCTTCTTCCCAATCGGTGGGGGAATCGTCATATTTTAAGTCCACATCCCGTAAACTTGCTTCGAATTCTTTTAAAAGAAAGTCACTTTCTCCAAATGGAGTCAATGAAGGAGAAATAGAATCTACGATATCAACATGAGGTAAATGAGAAATCCCGCTCTTACAAGCCTCGTGAAAATGTTCCACGCATGCTTCGTCGAGCACATCGACGAAATTCACGGATTCAGGCTCATCGGGAAGTTTAGAGAGTTTACCTATATTAAAGACGATTTTGTCATCCCCTACCCTCATGATAAGCTCACCCGCGGCTACATCAATCAATGTACGCCCGGTCCTCAAGAAGGGTCGTCCCACAATTAAGGGAACACGGGGATCCATCTCATAGTTTACTACAACGAAATCAGCGGGGAAAGTGAATTTGTCGACTCCAACGAAAACATCCTCGACTATCCCCATCGGATAAGCAACCAAACGGTTAGCTAACTCTAAATCATACGAGTGGGGACTAGCTCAGGTAGAGATAATTGCTTCCACACGGACAATGGCATAAGATTGATATTTGCTCCAATATCTGCCAAAGCCATACAATTCTCTACCCCGGGAAATTACAAGGGATAAGGAATCGACTGGGGTCTCCTAGCTTAACCGATAATTTTCTCAAAAGAACCGCGAAACAATTCTCATTTAAATAGGTATTGGCAATATCAAGTAACTTTTCCTTGTCGCTTAAAAGATCCTTAAACTCTTAGCATACTTAGGCATGTGAGCGAGAGCCTCGGCAAAGGTGATATTAAAACTCAATTGTTTGAACATTTTTAGGAAGTTTGAAACATGAATATCATCATTATTCTTCAATTTCTCTTTCCTTAACCTTGATGGATAAGGTATATTGGGTTGAGATGAAGGCTTTGAAATCGATTGCTCACTCACATCCTTAGGTGGAGGAGGGGTAAAAATAGAAGCTGAAGGAATTGAGGAAGGTTGAATATAAGGTGTAGACGGATTACTTAAGGGAGGTATCACAAAAGTAGGTGGTGAAAGCGGATGGGTAGAAGTAGAAGGAATCTCGGGTCCTTGTTTAGGTGGGGAATAAGAAGGTTCTTAGGTGGTCTTACCGCTCCTAGTAGTGATGGCATTCACGTTAGCCCTAGGATTGGTCTCGGTGTTAGAAGGGAGGACACCTTGGGGTCGAAGGGTTTGTAATATTTTCATGAATTTCCTATCCACGGACTCTTGTATTTCCTTAAGCTTTCGTCATGCTCATTAAGTTTTTGGAGAACTAAGTCCATTTAGGGATTAGGCATAGTGAACCCTTGATTGTTAAACCCTTGATTTGGAAAACCTTCGTTTAGATATTGATTGTAGTTTTGAAAACCTTGATTTTGAAAACCTTGGTTATTAAAGCCTTGATTTTGATTATTAAACCCTTGGTTTTGCCCTTGAAAATTCCCTTGATTTTGATTAAACCCCTTGCATTTGAATTCCCTTGAAAATTACCCCGTTGTGGACCTTGGTTCCTATTTTGGTATTGGGTATTTTGGGCGAGTGGGGTTGTCTTTGTGGAGCTACAAAACCCGGGGGAGCCAAATAGTTAGTAGACTTATAAGACAAATGATTAACATCAACATTTGGTTTAAAATGAACCCTCTCATTTTCATTGGTATTGTAAGCATAAACTTCTTGTTGTTGATTGTAAACCTTGTCACAATTATAGTACGAATGTGGTCCACCACAAGTCTCACATGTTTCACTAAGATCATGCACATGTCTAGTGGGAGGGTTATCAAATCTTAAATCAAGTTTTGTTACAATTTAAGTAAGCTCCTTAATTCGATTATTAACCTCATTATCACTAGCACTAGCCATAGTAGCCCTTACACTCTTAGTTTCAACTTTTGCCTTGTTTTCAATTATTGCCCAAGCCTCGTTCATGGATTTCACAAGAATATTACCCCCCCCCCCCCCCCCCCGAAGCACTATTTAGTGAGTCTTGGTCATTCAAAGTTAATCCATTGTAAAAAGTATTAATTTTATGAATTTAGTAAAACCATGTTGAGGACACTTTCTCAAAAGCTCCTTAAATCTATCCCAAGACTCACTAAACGTTTCCCCATATTTTTGTTCAAAGGTGATAATGTCATTCCGTAAAGCGGTGGTCCGTGATGGTGGGAAAAAGTAGTTAATGAACTTGGTCTTTAAATCCACCCATGTGGTGATACTTTGGGATGGTTTCTTGTCAAGCCAAATCCGGGCTTGTCCCTCGAAGGAAAAAGGAAAGAGTAGCAAACGAATCGCCTCTTGTGGCACCTCATTTTATTAAACGGTATTTCTCAAGTGTTAAAATCTCTTAATATAAGCGTGTGGGTCATCATGAGTACAACCTAAAAATGGTGTAGCGGAAACCATTTGAATAAAACCCGTTTTAAGTTCAAAGATATTCGCTCCAATATCCGACACCACAATCGCGTCATCATTTACCTCAACGCGAGATTGCAAGATCTCATTCATTGGTCGGTAATCCGTTGCCATCGTATTGTTGAAAGCTCGATACTCGGGATCGGCTTGATTGACGGTCTTTTTGTTCTTCTTCTTCTTTTTGTAAGAATTAGAAGTATTTGGTACACCACTTGGTATGTGTGTACGCGCGCGAGTGCGCATACAATTAAAACCGATGAGTAAGGGGATTGCTGAAAGGGAAGGGATTATCCCTCTTGAGGTTCAATATCAAAAAGTTACAAGAAAATATATACGTAATACTACTTGGGTGGAAAAACCCTCGATGAGCCTTCCTTCTTAAAATACTCACAAGTGAGCGGGGGAAGGAGGTGGCGCGTAGCACTTAAGTACCTAGCTTCCTTTAGACGGCCTTTTATAGCACGTTGCCTTTCTATTCACCTTAAAGTTCGTATTTTTTTGAATTCTTGCTTAACGAAAGTATT
The DNA here is from genome assembly GCA_025667525.1 of Glebionis coronaria. NCBI lineage: Eukaryota > Viridiplantae > Streptophyta > Magnoliopsida > Asterales > Asteraceae > Glebionis > Glebionis coronaria. Next base: position 229,948,832 of record CM046880.1, read on the forward strand.
TATCTATTTTTGCCTTTTACATTCTTAGATCGATACACGTATATGGAACCGGAAACGGGGTATTGCAAGCAATACTTATGGAATATTGTGTATTGGGGTTCGTATGCGTAATATCTCTAGTAAAAAAAATTCTTTTTGTATTTTTAAAATTTTTAAAATAAAATATATTCACAATAAAAACAAGAGAAATCGAAATAAGAAAAATAATAATACGTAATATATTTTATTGGTGTAATACTTTAGGAAAAGTATTACTTTTTGATTTTTAAATTTTTTGTTACAATTTTTAGGAAAGAATATGCTTTTGATGATTTTTTTTTTGTATTTTATAAATAATTTTGATTTTTTTATATTTTTTATTTTTTAACAAGAAAAATAATGTTCAAAAGTGAACGGATCCGAAATCCAAATCGTCAATCGTAACGAGATCGATGCGTCAGCGACGCCAATTTAATAACCTTTTTTTATTCAAGTTATTTAATAACGGTTTTTTAGCAAGTTATTTAAATGTATTTATCGTTCCTCAAATCGACTCGAATTGATATCCAATTTCTCACAGGATTTATCGTTTTTGGTTAATAATATTTGTTTCGTATCTATGTCTAATTTAAACATAAATGGGGAATATTATTTTAGGCTATGGAATATATGGAAATAAAAGCGCAAATAGTTCACATAAATTACATAAAAATGCAATACGATTATACTACAATTTAAAATCTAGATTAAACTAATTAAATCTAAGATACAACGAAACTATATTATTATTAAAAAATATTAATTACTCTAAATGCAAAATTAATCTAAATGCAAGCACGTAATAACAAGTAAAAATGACAAAAATTAAATCACAAAGATAAACTTAAGAATAAAGCGTAAATCTTTAACCTTTTTAGCTTATTAATCTTTTTAGATGATAAAGCTTGAAGCTTTATATACTGATAAGCTTAATAATCACAAAAAGGTGTAAACTTTATACTAAAAATAAGCTTATCTAAATGAAAACTAATTTTTACAAATTTTAAATCTATTTTTAAAACTAATTAAAACGACTTTTATAAAAGAGATATTATTTAAAAAGAAGTTAAACTATATTAATCTAATTAATTAAACTAAAACGATAAAGCTAAATATTTAAAAAGGAAATAACTTCAGTACCCGTGATCTGAAGAAAACGCTCTAAACATAATCAACATTACCAACAAAATATGGCCTACACGACCTCTCATAATCAATAAAATATGGCCCGTAAAGTACATGGCCTCCCAAATCAAACTTAATCAAAAGCGTAACCCCGCCCGTAAAGTACTCGGCCTCTCAAATCAAATTCGAAGCAAATCTATAAAATCCGTAAGCTTCTCACTGAACGTAAGGAATCGATTAGCCAAGATCAAAAGAACACAAGAGGTTAGGTTAATAAGTAACAATTAATATTTTATAAAGAGATTCAAACAAAACTAATAGATCTACAATATTTTTTTATATTTTATAAAAATATTTTAAATTTTAAACTAAAAATTAATAAATCAACACTAGTTTATCAAATACATAATAGATCTAAACCTATTTTTTTGGTTTTATAAAAATATTTTAATTTTTAAGCTTAAAACTAATAGATCTACAATCATTTATAAAAAACTAATAGATCTAAACTACTTTTTAGGTTTTATGTAATTATTTTAATTTTTAAACTTAAAATTAATAGATCGAAACTATTTTATAAAAATCTAATAAATCTAAATTAAAAGTAATTAATTAATAAGTGAGTTTATTAATAAGTTGTAAGCCTAAGCTTTTAAACTTATGTGATTCAAAAAGCTTAAAAGCTAAATGAAAAAATCACCCACAATAAGCTAAATCTAGAAAAATAAGCCCGCAATAAGCTTGAAATAAGATAACTTATGTCAAACTTATATATAAATCTTAACTTATTTAGAAAAAGTTATAAAAAACTAATCCCAAAATAATAAGCTAGATTATAAGAAAAGATTAAGAAAGGTAGAATGAGAATAAGTTAAAATAGAATAAGCTAAAATATAAAATTTTATTAATAAAAAGTGCTTAATAATAAGCTAGTAAAAAAGTTGAAGGAAATACAAATACATTTGAGTGAGAAATTAAATCTACACTTAGAGAAAAAATAAAACTAACTAACTATTAGAATGAAAAATGGGGTTGTAAATAAGCTGATGACAACAGGGGTAGAATAGTTTTTTTCCTTCCTTTTTTCTCTTGTTATATCCGCCCATAATAGACAGCTGTTTACATACGCCAATCATGCGCTAATTATTACCTCCCATGCGCTGGCATACTCTGATCATGGTACTGACACGCACCAGATGCCACGTGGCATCATCTCATTGGTTAGCCGCCACTGCCACTCTGTCAACTAGCCACCTCGTACTGATTGTCGGCGCCGTCGCCACGTGTCAACCTCTGGTTGGTCAGCCGCCCTGACACGTCTGCCACATCTGCCACCTCGTATTGGCACGTCAGTCTGACGTGTCAGCGCCACCATTGTTCCTCGTACATGTCAGCGCCGTCACCACGTGTCAAACTCTCATTGGTCGGCCGCCACTGGAACCTGCCACCTCGTTCTTGCACAAATAGTAACTTGTCAGTGACACGTGGCACGCTTGCATTGGCCAACCGCCGCCACGTGTCTTGCTGACGTCAGCATGACGTCAGCGGGTCTAGACCGGGTCTGAATCGGGTGGGGTCGGGTCAATATCGGGTGGGGTCGGGTCAGGATCGGGTGGGGTCGGGTCAGGATCGGGTCGGGTTGCCAGTGGACCACTCAGTGGTGCCACGTGGCAAGTTGTTAATATTACCAGCATTTTGCCAAGCCCATGGATCGAACTCGAGTCATTTGGTTCAAAACATAAGGTCTGAGAGGTTTCCAGCTGAGCTAGGCAGCCTCTCAGTTTTATATATGCAAAATATGTTACTTATCCCCTTCTCGTTTTGGACTGCGTGATACCCTTGTTGACATTTGTTATCGTTCGGGCGTTCTAGCAGGCAAGGAAGTTGATATCGGGCTGGAGGGTGGGTGTGACAAACCATTGCGCCCAGCAGATATATTACTTTACTCGTGGGACAAAGGTCTAGACGTTTGTGTGGATTTGACAAGGTCATCTCCTCTGACGAAAACATGGATGGTTGATTTTGTGCCGGGTCGTGTGGTGACAGATGAAGCAAATCGCAAAAGATTTAAGTATGAGACTAAGTGTTCTGATATTGGATATGGTTTTCTCCGGTTTTATTTTTCCTCACTTGGAGAATTAGAGAAAGGCGTGGTGGCCTTACTAAAGCGGATCCGAAAAAAGAAATTAGGGTTTTTTAATCTCTTATTATTTTATGTATTAGGGTTTGGTTTGGTGCGTTGTGATTGGTCCTTGATCTAGGGTTTCGTTTGCCCTAGGTAGTTTTCTGTTTCGATTGATTGTTTGTGTATTAGAGAGAGGTGTTTTCGATCTGGTTAATGTGTCATGGAGAAGAAGATCGCTGTTACGCCGATCGACATGGACAGGTTACATGCGCGCATGTCGCGTTTAAAACAAGCGAATCACATAAATAGTCCTGACAAGACTTCTGAGGTGTCTAGGGTTTCCAATACCTCGTCACGTCAGGATGGAGTCATGATTAATGATTATGAATCGAGTGGTGTTCTTTCATCGTTTGGGGGTGACACTACAGAAAGGTTGGATGGTGAGCCCAAACATGTATCGACCGAGATACATGATGGTGATGGGACAGAATGCTCTAACCAGATACATACGGATGCAAGTTCACTCAAGCAGCCAGTATTGAAGGAGGTTGGAACGACTAGAGGGTCTGATGCATTGCCTAAAGGTACGAGTATGGCTAATGATCATGATATTCAGAATGATACAAGGGTTGTTACTCCATGTATGGCTGATACGATTCCATCCGAGCAGAATGATACAAGGGCTCCATGTAGGGCTCCTGCACCATCAACTGCTGTTCCAAAACCCTCTTTTATGTCCATGTTACATGGTCAAGCTAAAAGAGTTGCACGTGTAAAAGAACTCCGTAATGGAGAACATGTTGAAGGGGCAGCGGTTACTATTCCTCTCGATGTGGTTGATCAGGTTAGGGCACGATTGACGCATACGTTATATGGTCATTTTATAGGGAAGAGATTGGCGTTTCCTTTGGTTGAAAACTATGTTAAGAAAGCGTAGGCGAAATTTGGAATCAAGCGTGTCCAACTTCATGGTGAGTTCTTTTTATTTCAATTTGATTCTAAAGTTGGAATGGAAAGAGTTATTGAGAGTGGGTCATGGTTAATACGTATGGTTCCGCTGATTTTGAATATATGGTCTCCGGAGTCTTTATTTTATTATTATTATTATTATTATAAACGTGATTTTATTAGAATAATAGGATTTACAAAAAGTTAGTGGGAAGCCGAGATACAATCTGAGCTCCCACTCCGTTACCTATAGCAAATGTTGTTGTTGTTGCCCATATTTTTAATAGGATTAGCTTTGCTATAGGTAACGGAGTGGGAGCTCAGATTGTATCTCGGCTTCCCACTAACTTTGAGGACTTGCCCCCCTGGGTTTCTTGAGGGTGTTTTATCACAGTTTGATCAGGCATTACGCGCGTCTTTGGAATTGATTGTTACGGGTTCAGGGCCTGGGTTTGGTGATTTGCAGTGGCGTCTTGCTACTCTTCCTATCAGTATTGGTGGCCTTGGGGTTTTATGTGCTGAGGATGTCAGGTGCTTTGCCTTTATTGCTTCTCGTTTACAGTCTGGTGATTTGCAGGATCGGATTTTGGCGAGGTCTGGGATTGTTTCGCCGGGCCCTATTTTTCAGTCTGCTCTTGATGCTTTCTCGACTTGTTGTGGTGTCAATCCTCTCTCTGTCACCACTAACTCTCCTGTCCCCCAGTTTATGAAGTCTTTGGCAAAGAGTTACTTTGGTTTCATTGATGGTTGTTTGACGTCGCGTTTTGGGTTGAGTCGTCGTCAGGAGGCACTTCTCAGCTGTGTGCGTGCTCCTCATGCACAAGATTACCTCTTCACTATTCCGATTGATGGGCTGGGTCAGCGGATGAACCCGAGACAGTTTCGTGCGGTATTGTGCTATCGTTTGTCGATTCCTTTATTTCCTGATGGTTCTTTGTGCTCGGGTTGTCATGTACATCGGATGGATCTGTGGGGTGATCATGCTGTTCATTGCGCTAGTGATTTGGGGGTTAAGTTTCGGCACAATCTTGTCCGTGATGTGTTGTTTGATATTTGTTCTAAGGTGGGTGTGTCGGTGAGGAAAGAAGCCGATATGGGCTTTGTTTCTGATGGTGGGCGTGATCTTCGGCCAGCAGATTTATTACTACACAATTGGTCCCAGGGCAAAGATGCGTGTTTAGATGTTACAGGGGTTTCTCCGTTTGCAGGGACGGGGTTGGATTCGTGGGTACCTGGGAGTGCTTTGCGGTCGGCTGTTCAGAAGAAGAAGAGGAAGTATTCTTCTATTTGTGCTGAGCATGGTTACTCGTTTATTCCATTCGCCTTCTCGACCTTTGGGGAGTTTGAGGAGGAGGCGATGGATACTCTCTCGCGTCTTAAGCGGTTAGCTGGTTGTCATTCTAATGACGCGAGGAGTGGCGGTTTTTTGATGTCTAGGCTTAGTTTTTGTATTCAAAAAGGGGTGGGCGCGCAGCTTGTTTCGCGGCTCCCTTCCAATTTTGTGTGATTAATAAAATTGAGATTTTCATAAAAAAAAAAAAAAAAATAATAATAATAATAATAATAATAATAATAATAATAATAATAATAATAATAACAAGTCTCTTTCTATTAGTCACATTAATAGTGCTAATAGTGGCCCATTTATTTTTCAAAGGTTGAGTTGTTGTATCCAGAAAGGAGTGGGAGCGCAAATTGTGTCTAGACTCCCATCCAACTTTGTGTAACGTTTTTATGTTATATTAATGAACATAAGGATTTTTTATAAATAATAATAATAATAATAATAATAATATAATACAAAAAGTTATTTCATTTTTTATAAAAACTTAATATTTTATTTTTATTATTATTAATTTTCAAAAAAATATATATATTTTTATTATTTTTATTATTTAATTATTAAAAACTATTTATTTAATTTCAAAACTTAATACACTTAAAAATCCATAGAAAATAAACCGTGAGGAGTTACGACGCGAGGTCGTGACCGTTGGCTTCGTAATTTTGTGCTCTTCTATGTGGTTTATTAGTGGATGACTTTGGAGAGTGGCAAAAATAGTCCTTGTTGTTAAAACATCATTAAATCTTCATCCTTATCCCTCCAAACTTCATTCTTTTGGCACTTTTGTTCCTTCCTTTATCTTTTACTTTTTCTTCGATAAATGTCCGTGAAATCCAGTGTTTTCTTCATTTCTGATCTTTTGTACCTATTTCACACAAAAACACAAAACTACGCGTAATTTCGACTTTTAAGATATTAAATACACGTTTTGGTTTGGTTTTTCCTTATTTTAAGTGGTAAAAGGATAAGTGTTTACCCACTTATTAGCAATCAACACTGCATGCTATGTGCTTAATAGAGGTTTAGTAACAAAGCCTCATAAAAAAACACCTTATGAACTTTTGACTGGCACTAAGCCAAGCATAAGTCACTTAAGACCTTTTGTGTGTCATGTTTGAATTTTGAATACTCTTGATCAGTTGGGAAAGTTTGATGGAAAGTCTGATTAAGGATACCTAGTGGGTTATTCTTTACAAAGTAGAGCATATAGGGCTTACAATTTGGCATCAGGCAAGGTAGAAGCGAATGCACATGTCAATTTCTTAAAGAATAAGCCTAATGTCCCAGGAATAGGTTATCCTCTACATCAGACACTAAGGATGATGATGATGATGCTCATATCTATGTACCAGTTTTGCCTCCTGCCTCACCTACATTGCCAAGCCCATAACAAAAGAAACCAGTAATATCAAATGATGATCAAGCCTCCCATGCTGAACTTTAGAGGCATATGGATCAAAAGAAGGATGCTACAACTAATGCTAAGAACACTAGAGAAGAACCCTTGGATTCACAAAGCTCAGTAGTACATATGACAACTAGCGTTACTTCACATCCAAGTACGGCTGATCAAAATTCTACATATACTATTGATTCACTAGAAGACATTCTTTAGTCTATGGATGATGAAGATGCTTATGCTAGTCCAAAGGAAGGAATCTTCTCATATTTTCTTCCTATGATAAGCAGGGTATAGTGACTGATTTCAATAACTTGGAAACATGGTTCTAGAAAGTCTTATTCCCACTCATAGAGTCAACACCAACAATCCTATAGCTCAAATTATTGGAGATCTAAAGTCTGCTATGCAAACCAGATGACAAGTTAAAGCTAGTACTGAAACCCATGCACTTGTGAGTTATGTTAAGCAACAATAGAGAACAAATCATAAAGATACTCAGCATTGTTTGTTTGCTTGTTTTCTATTATATGTAGAGCCTAAGAACATTTGTCAAGCTCTTGAAGAAGAAACATGGGTGGATGCTATGCAAGAAGAGCTTATGCAGTTTGAACTACAAAAGGTTTGGATTCTTGTTGACCTACCTTCTGGAAAGAGAGTAATTGTACAAGGTAGGTTTTCAGAAACAAGAAGAATGAAAGGGGTGTTGTTGTCAGGAACAAGGCCAGACTTGTTTCCCAAAGGAAGAAGGAATAGACTATGATGAGGTTTTTGCACCAGTGGAAAGAATAGACGCCATTAGGTTATTTTTACATCCTTTGCATCATATTTGGGTTTTATAGTCTATCAAATAGATGTGAAAAGTGATTTTCTCTATGGCACTATTTCTGAGGAGGTATATGTATCACAACCTCCAGGTTTTGTAGATCCTAAATTCCCCAACGCATTCTACAAAGTTATCAAAGCTCTTTATGGTCTTCATCAAGCTACAAGGGCATAGTATGCCACTCTGTCTAATTTTCTTTTGGAACATGTGTATAGGAGAGGGACCATTGATAAGAATCTCTTTACCAAGAAGAATGCCAAGGACATCATCTTAGTACAAGTATATGTGGATGACATTATTTTTTGATCAACCAAGGAGTCATGGTGTGAAGAGTTTGAAGCTTTGATGAAAAGAAGGTTTCAAATGAGTTCTATGGGAGAGCTTACTTTGTTTTTAAGACTTCAAGTTAAACAAAGGAAAGATGGAATATTTATCAATCAAAATAAATATGTTGTTGAAATCTTGAAGAAATTTTCAAGTATGGATACAAGAAGTACAAGTACACCTTTTGAAGCTAAGAAGTCTTTGTCAACAGATGAACATGGTGCAGATGTGGATCTTCACTTATATAGGTCCATGATTGGGTCACTTATGTATCTTACTGCTTCTAGGCCATATATATTATCTTTGTTGTATGTGCTTGTTCAAGGTTTCAAGTCAATCCAAAGGTTTCACATCTACATGTTGTGAAAATAATCTTCAAATATCTCAAAGGACAACCTAACTTAGGTTTATGGTATCCTATAGATTCTACTTTTGATTTGGAAGATTATTCAGATAGTGATTATGCGGGAGCTAATCATGATAGGAAGTCCACAACAAGAGGTTGTCAATTCCTAGGAAGAAGACTTATTTCTTGGCAGTGTAAAAAGCAAACCATTGTTGCTACTTCTACAACTATAACTGACTATATTGATGTTGCTCATTGTTGTGGACAAGTACTTTGGATTCAGAATCAGATGTTAGATTATGGTTTCAATTTTATGAATACCAAAATCTACATTGATAATGAAAGTACTCTATGCATTGTCAAAACCCTAGTATTTCACTCGAAAACCAAGCATATTGAAATAAGACATCACTTCAACAAAAGATGCTTATGAAAAAAAGCTTATTCTGGTTTTAAAGATCCATATAGATAACAATGTAGCTGACTTATTGACCAACGTGTTTGAAACAAATAGGTTTGAGTTCTTGGTAACACATATTGGTAATCTCAACCAATAATTGCTGCAAATGTTAAGGGGAGGATATAACTGTACAATGATTACGTTTATTATATTGTATAGTGTTTGTAGTTGTTTGTGATGTGATTATAGGTTACTAGATCAAGGTAAAAGGGGATACAATGATAGTGGACTGCATGTACCGATAATTATCTTTGAGGTATCGTTTTGGAAACCAAGTACCGCTAGGCATATTTGAAGTACTACGTATATTTTATGTACCGCTATTTGACTGTTGTACCATTGGAGGGTCTCTTTTGTAAAGTTGGCAGTTTCTTCGCACGTGGGTTTGCTTCCCATATATAAACCAACCCTAATTACATAATTGATTCACTTAATCTTTTATTTTTACACCTCGTGTCTATAACTTTAACTCTTATCATTGATCATCAAAAACAACAATGGCTTCTCTACAAGTGATCTCTAAACACAACCAAGTTTCTAAGTTGATTCAGAACACTGATTCCCAAGGTTTTCATAAGATACTTGACTTTCTTTTTAGAAGTCGCATACAATATGCACTTACTGTAAGTCCTGTTGGTTCTATTCCTATTGTTGAACAATTTTGGAGGACTGCCTTTGCTATTACTCGACATAATCAACCTTGCATTAGAGCTAGGGTTAATGATAGGAATATCTATGTCACAGAAGTTCTTTTAAGAGCATCATTGAGACTTACTGACGCTAATGGCATTAATATGTTACCAGATTCAAAAGTTCGTGATGGCCTTGCAGCCATGGGATATGAGGGTAGTATGGACATACTTACTTTCTTTAAAGGATTGTTTTCACCTCAATGGAGATTTCTTTTTCATACTATTATTCACTGTTTAAGTTCTAAGAGTACTTCTTTTGACCAAATTCATGTTGCTTTGGTATCAACTGGTATTTGTTTGGCAACATAGAATTCTCAATTTCTCAAAATTAATTTTTGAAGGAATGAATAGGAAATTAGATGCATTTAAGAAATTCTTAATGTACCCTAGATTTAGTCAGGCTATAATAAATAACCAAGTCCCTAGTTTACCTACATCATCAGAAACATGAGATGTCCCTACTTTTACCATAAGGACCTTTTCTTTCTTATCTAAAAAGGTACTACCTTTAGTGGGAACATAACACCATTATTTGCCCATATGTTAGCAAATGAGGCTAGTACAGAGGGTGAGGATCCTAGCTCTTCCAGTGAACCTCATCAAACTCAATATCATCAAAGTCTCCAACCCTCTAGATAAGTACAAACTTCTTTATCTCATCATGTAGATGAACAGCCAATCTTTGGTGAGATAATCCATACACCTGTTGCTTCACATGATGCTTGTGGTTCACCACTAGCCAGGGAAACATAGGTATTGGATATTGCAAATTTGACTGCTTTGTATAGTAGTTTGTCTAAATAGGTCAAAGAGGAAGATGCTAAGCTTTTGTAAACTTGAAAGGCTTGAGGAGCTAAATGCTAAGATCAAAAAGCTAAGGAGGAGAGGAAATACTTGGATCAGGCATCACAGTTCTATTCATAAGGCTCAGTTGAAGGAGCAAAATTAAAAATGAAGAGCCTTAAGGAGAAAGAAACTGAAAGCATCCAAACATAAGAGGAAATTAGAGGAAGCAGGACCTTCTTCTGATATTCAAGCTAGTTTTGGGGAAGGAATAAATTTTGTGGAAAGGAAGTTTGATGCTGAATTTGATGATGGATTTGAATATTTTGTGAATGACACCAACATGGAATATCAGCCACATAATCCATTCTCATTTGAAGAAAATGTTGTGACAACAGCGCCGATTCCACAACATAATGTTGAAGCAATGGAAGAAGCAACAGACCAACCACAACAACAATCACCACCACCACAACAACATTTGATTCCGGAAGCTAATTCAGAAAGGTTTTATGAGAAGCTTGAAGAGATTGATCAAACTTTTCTAGTTATTACAAATCAACAACAACAAAAGACATAGTCACTTCCAAAGGATAAAACAAAGAAGGGTGATGGGTCTAATAAACCGAAGAGTTGGTGATTGAGAAGACAACTTCTGAAGAGAAGAAGATATATGAAAATACCTTGGTGGTTGATGATAAAGAAGTGTCTAACAATGGTGAAGTAAGTAATGTTGACCCATGTACCGTCAAGCCTAGTGCAAGTACCGCTCTAGGTGCAGGTACAGTTGGTCAAAGATCTTCACTACCAACTTATGAGGAAATCTCTACTCCATCTTTTGGAGAGGATTTGACTTTAGCAAACCTTTTGCTTACTCTTAAGGAGAAAAGTTTAGTAGAAAGAGCTAAACAAGCAGAGGTTGAAATTAAGGCACAAGAAGATGTTGTGAAATCTCAAGTAACTACAGCAACAGAGCCACAACAAAAACAGGTTGACGAGCCATAAGTACAACTAGATCAACCAATGGAACAACCAAAAGTTGCCAGTAAAGTCCAAGATAAAGTCAAGAAGGTGCAGACTTCAAAGCCTGCTACTAAAGTTATTGTTATACCAAGTCAACAACCAAACGAGAGTGAAGATGAAAGATATATCAGGTTCACAAGGAAACAACCAAAGATTGACCCTAAAGTTATTGTTATACCAGGTCAACAACCAGAAGAAGAAGATAGTGATTCAGATACTGTTGAAGATGCTTTAAAGAAATTTCATCAAATGGAACATGATGAAGAAGTAGCTTGGATATTAGAAGCTAGACTTCATGAAGAACATCAACAAGAAGAACTTGCAGCTCAACAAGCATTTCTTGAAGCACAAAGAATACAACAAGAGTGGAATATTGTGGAATATGATAGAATACAAGCAAAATTAAAAGCAAGTGAGCTTCTAGCCGAATCTATGATAGCTGAAGATAGAGAGGCTTATGATGAAGATGAGAAGTCAAGATTGATTGATGATTTGGTCAAAGAATAACAAAGGTTCTTTGTAGAATAGAGGAGATTGGAAAGCATCAAACGTCCAACAATCAATCAACTAAGGAACCAGATGATGACTTATCTAAAGAAAGTAAAGCATTTCACTCATGCTCAGCTAGTCAGGAAAGGTTTTGATGAGATTAAGGCTCTCTATGAACAACACAAGAGGAGCAAACTTAACTTTGTTGATATTGGATCTAAAGCAGATAAGAAAGATATTGAAGATGTAAAGAAATATCTAGGACAACAAAGACAATTTGAAAGTATCCCAGACTTGATACAAAAGGAAGTTCTCCACCAATTAAGACTACTTATGCTAGGAAGAATAAGAGAGAAAATGAGACTCCAAAAGAAGCTGAAACACAAGTGTTGGATGAGGGTAATAACGCTTAAAGTGTTGAAAATACTGAAAATGTACAGGCGGTACATACACAGTCAACGATACATACATAGGAACTTTTGGAGGAAGATATTGTTCAAACCGAACATGAATAAGGAACCTCCATAGGTACTAAAAGAAAGGTTTTGTTTGGGGTAATTGTGGTAGGGTCCAAGGTGTTGGTCGGCTGACTTTGAATCATCAATTAATTATTACTCACGAGTGTACTTTGGTGATCACATTTATTATTACTCACGAGTCAAATTAGGTGGAAGAAGTCGGCTGACCTTAATTCGTTCTTGTCTTCTTTCGTTGCAACATTAATTTCTCAACCGTGCAAATCATTAATTTCAATCGTTGCAACATTAATTCGTTCTTGTCTTCTTTTTTCGGCTGACCTAAATCGTGGGCGGCTGACCTTAAATTAATTAAGATTGGTGTCGGCTGACCTTTGATTGGTGTCGGCTGACCTTTGAAGTGCAAATTAATTAATCTGAAGGGGTCCTTGAATCTGGGTTTTGTTTATCGTTTGTTTTACGATAAAAAAAAATAGTTACTGTTTGTTTAGGGTTTATTTTCCGTGGTTAGGGCTGTGTTTGATTGAACATGGATTCGAGCAATGAAAGTGATAAGCCATTGTTCACAGGTTGGAATGATAGGGATATGGTGTCTAATCTTAAGGTTTTAGTAACGTTAGAGGAGATATTTAATTTGTTTTCTATTCCTTTGAATACTGTGCGTGACATTGAAGTGTTTGCAAATGGTGTTAAGGCAAACAAATTTCCTAAATGGTCTACCTTACCTAAGGAGACCACTACGCTTTATTATGAAGTTTTGTGTGAACGCCATTTGAATCTTACTAGCAAAACGTCTTCACTCAGTTCAGGTGGTTCGAGTGTGCACTCAGCACAAATGGCTAAGGAAACAGATGACTCTATTCCAAATGTTTCCTCTTCTTGTGATGTATCTTTGGACCTTGCAGCTAAGGCTGCAACAATTAATGGTATGCAACCGTGTAATCTACATGAGGTTTTGAAATTATTTGGTGTAACGATTTGCACGGTTGGTGATGCGGGTGAATTTATGCATGAATTAAGAATGAAGAAACATCCTTTGTGGGGATTGATCTCACATGACCGTGCTAAAGAAATTCTGGAATTGCTTTGCAAATTTGAAGCTGCTATGGTTACGTCTACTAATGGAGGTATTAATGCAGTCTCTTCTTCGTTTAATTCTGATAATGTATGTGAAGGGGTTAATATTTCTATTCCTAAGAAGGTTGTTGAAAAAGTAAATACTCGCTACGAAAACACTTTATATGGTTACTTTCTTGGTAAGAGGATTGCATTTCCTGTGGTTGAGTATTTTGCTAAGAATAACTGGGCAAAACATGGTCTTAAGCGTATCATGATGAATGAGAAAGGTTTTTTCTTTTTTCAATTTGGGTCTAGTGAGGGTCTTAATGCGGTTCTGGAAGGTGGTCCGTGGATGGTTCGTAATTCTCCAATTTTTCTTAAGAAATGGACTATGAAAACGAATCTTCTAAAGGAGGAATTAACTCGTATTCCAGTATGGGTCAAGTTTCATGATGTCCCGCTACAGGTATTTGAAGAGGAAGGTATTAGTTTAATTGCTTCGTTTCTTGGTAAGCTTATTATGATGGATAATTATACTGATAAGATGTGCAAAGAGTCTTGGGGTCGGTGTAGTTTTGCTCGTTGTCTTATTGAGATGAACGCTGATTCGGAGTTTATAGATAACGTTACTATTGGTGTCCCTGATCTTGAAGGCTATGGTTGTACTAAGGAACTAATTCGTGTTGAATACGAATGGAAACCGCCTAGATGTCATACTTGTAATATTTTTGGTCATTCCTTTGATTCTTGTCCGAAAAATGTTAAACCTACAATGGTTGAAAATGTGACAACTCATGTTGATAATGATGGATTCCAACAAGTGCAAAGTAAGAGGAAGAAGTACAAAGGTAATTTAGGGAATCAAGTTCCGAGAGGTGTTCCATTGAGTAAGGGTTCCCAAATAGGAAAGACGGTTGTTTTTCGTCCAAAAACTCGCTTGGATACTACAAGTACGAGTGGTGATAATAGTAGAAAGTTGAATACTACATCTGGTCAGTTGCAGCAGACTAGTAATCCTAATGGTCCGAACAAGGGTACAGCTCAAATGAGCAGTGTTTCTACATCTAATAAATTTTCATCTTTGTCCATGCCTGGTATTGATGAAGGGGTTCAACTAAGCGAGGAAGATAATGAGGAGGGAGTCGAGGTTGTCTTTGATGAATCGGTGAATCTTCTCAACACTAATTTTGGGGCAAGCACTCCTACTGGCTGATCCCATGTTGATATTTTATTATGTTTCCCGTAACTTTATGTTATCATCTTGGTTCTTGTCTAGTTTATTTATTTCCAGTATTCTAGACTAGTTAATGTTTATGGCCTGTCAAAAACATTTTGTTTAACAAGCTGCCTGTAGCTTGCGGTTAATGTGGCATTTCAGCCACATTCCTTGTACTTCAACGTTTTTTTTGGTTCTATTTACCGGGGTCATTGTTACCCTTTTACCAAAAAAAATACTAAAAGAAAGAAATCAACTAAAAGAAAGCACCTAGCAAAGAAAAAGGGAAAGTCTACAACTGATGAAGAAAGTAATAGTGATGAGAGCTGTAGCAAGTACTTGAAGGTAGTTGTATTTGTAGATCAGTGCATGGATACAGAGATCTTAGGAAATAAATCTGCCATTAAGATGGACATGTGCTACTAATCAAGGACTTGAAGCTGATGGGATAACCAGAACAGATAGAACATTAAGGATGTTTAGTTATGGAAGAAATACTCCATATACTTAATAGACAAGATATTCAAGATCTGTACAGGTATGTCCAATGAGGAAGTGAAGGAAGAGAACAAGGCTCACTATTGCTTCATGAGCTAAAATTTATGTATGAGCCACATATTGTTGATCAAAAGATATTGAAAGAATTACAAGACAAGGTTCCTACATACTCGAGATACTTTAGATCTTGCGGAGTGCACACATTGGATGTAGAGGATGTTGTTGTCCCATATAATATGACGATTAAACACGAAAGAAAAGTAGAAGATATATGAATTCTAGAGAGAGAAAAGAGAGAGAGAAAAGAGAGAGAAGTGTGTGAAGCTTAGTAAATATTAGATTGAGAGAGAATAACGAACCAACCAACCTCTCCTTACATGCAAGGAGATATTTATAGCCTTACCTACATGTGGAATAATGCGCTATATGATAATGGGCCAGACTTATCTTTTGGGCTTTAGTTACTTATGAATGAACATTAGCTTAAAGTTAAGCCCGTAAAACACGACTAATGTACTACCTATTACAACGTTCTAAAATACGATACAGAATAAACATATGACCGAGCATTCTTGTTTGACTCAATATTTTGAGGCTAACAATCTCCCCCAATGAGAGGTTATTACCCTTTATGAGAGGCCATTACCCTTTATGAGAGGCCATTACCCTTTGTCATTTGGAGATTTGTAGAGATTACTAATCTCGCCATAAATGAGTCTTGAACGTGTAATAGTAATCTATTTCCTTCATGTTGTGATCTTTGAGCCTTTGTCGTTGTCTTTCGACTTTGTCTTTAATCTTGAGATCTTCAAATCATCCTTGACTTGTCTTTGCGATCTTGCGATCTTGTGTCTTCATGCACATGCTCACACTATTAATTGTTGAATATGTATTTAGGCATAAGTATGTGGTTTTGAATCTTTGACTTTTCTGAGTACACCGTGACGCCACCTTCTCGAGACAAAACATAGACACGGACTGAATGTGTAACACCCCCACAAATGCTATGCGCAGCGGAACTACAACATTGGGTGCTACACAGTATTCATTGCACACAAGATATATCAAACGACTCTAAAAAGACGTCAACTTAAAACTTAAATTAAAAATTGTTAGATGATACATGTCCACGGTTTTTCCAACCCCACTTGGTACAACAGAGTTTAGCGTTTTCGGTCCCCATGAATCTCGACCCAAGAATTTCAGTTTCACAACAACATAACATTAAAATTAAAAATGTTTAAGTAGGAAAGGGAGGAAAAACAAGCAGACTCCAAGCCATACACACAACATCCATCCCATGCACGCTCCATTCTACACTTCAGCGGTTACCTGAAACACATGCCAAAATTTGGTCAACGAAAACGTTGAGTGGAATTTATAGGTTTTACAACTCATTTTGAACGTATATAAAATAAAAACCATTCGTGATCATTCATAGACTTGCTGATCAAACAATCTATATGCAGGATACTGACAATTGTGTTTAAGCTCATGACACTAATCCGTTAACTCAATCACCCGCGTAATAATTACCGGCGTAATTCAGATGAAACCAGTGCCCCTTCTAAAGGCATCAGTTGCAATTATACCTTATCTCTCATACAAGATAATCTACCGCAGAACTTACTCAACGTACAGCTTCTCGGCTAGCATTGGGTCGTTAGCCCCGTAGTACTACAAATTGTATAAGCGGCTATTTCCCCCTACTCGAGGGCAGGACAATAGTTAATAGTTCATGAAATTAGGGTCTTTTGCAACTAGGTACTCAACACAATTTCTAAGGCAACATTCGGGTCTAACAATCATTCATGATATACGTTCCTTTTAAAAACTAGCATGCATTTCCCTCGCGGGTAAAACAGTTTGAAATAAATATAAGCGAGGCTATAAATTCACACCTTATATATTAAGTAGTCGGTAGTTCGAGAGATGATCACTGACGACGATACGGATGCCCGGGTAAATCAACACCTATCAACAAATAACGCGTAATGAGTAATCTCATTTTAAATACCTTACGGTACTGTATAAAATACATAGATACTAGTCACTTAGGACAATTATAACTCACGCCAAAATAAAACAACAAGCATCACTCATTTTACACCATTCGTTCTTATTATTTACGTTATCCATTTTTATCCATTTTCGCCGGTACTTACCGAAAGTACGGGCTGTTTTACTATACTTAACCATTCTTATAAAATTTGACAAAATTCTCAAAAGTACTATAAGACCTGTAGATAACACATTTTTAATCCCAATAAAAGTTTTTACTTCTACGACCCGTTACGCAACGCTTTTCCAAAACTACATTTTCCGGGCTGAAATTGTACTTCGACCAACTTGGACTTCTTTGACCTATTTGAAATGCACCTTTGACTTCTTTGACTCCTAAGTCAACTTATAGACTCAATTACACAGGTTTGTGACCAAAATTTGACCCTTGACCATTTACCAATTCATACTTGTGGTCCTCGGGATTTGTCTAAAACTATACATAAATTCGGTTTATGAAAGTTCTCGTCTCCCGGTACTCGATCTTTAAAACCTCATAACTTTTAGCTCGTTTTGAGTCACGGGCTCTACCTTATACCAAATTAAAGCTAAGAAGACCCTCTATGACTACATTTAGTTATCTAGACCTGTTGGAAAAATTATTTTTACGAAAAGGTCCTAAACTTTCTGCCTAAATTTGACCATTCCAAAATTATACTTAAGCTCGATTCCAAACCTATCAATCATTACTAGGCTTCATCCTAAGCATTCCCAATCATAACCAAACACAAATTTTCAGTCCTAACGCCTATTGATCAACAACCTCAGAATCTAAAAATATAAAAACAAACATGCAATCACATGTACCCATCTAAAACACCAATAAACATAATGCTAAACATAAAAACAATGCTCAAAATCATCAACCACCATGGCTCCCCAAACACCCCCTTGTGCCGTGGGGTTTGGGTGACCAAATCACCACAACCAAATTAATTTTGGTGGGTTTTATTGGTGATTATACTCACACTATACATGAACTTAACATGCATCAATACAATTAGCCTCAAAAACGAATTTGAATGATCTTGAAAATTTTTGGAAAATTTTTGTTAATGCATGTTTAATTTAACCATGGATTAACACTCACCAATGGATTTTAGAAGGTGGTCTAAGGTTAGTTTTTGTCAAAACTCAAAAAAAATGGTGGATGGTGGTGGTTTTTGGTGGGTAGCCGTCGGCTAGAGCAAGAGAGGAAGAGAGTTTGATTTATTTTTTTGTTAAATGTTTGTGTGTGTTGTGTTTGTGCCTTTTTGTGGAATTGGGAGGGGCCAAAATGGTATTTTTGGCTTTCTTTTGGCCTCAAGTAAAAACGTCCTTAAAACTTTGCGGGATCGACTCACTAGTCAATTTAGAAAATTTTACGGGAGTCGGAAATCATCCCGAACACTCTAAAATACTTTTGGGATACTTTAAATGTACTCGGAAGGCTATAAAACTCACCCGACTCAACTTAACACGAATCGTAAGTAAAATTCTCGAAAAATTACATTATCGATAAATCGTCAATAATTATAGAAATTTGGGCATCCCTCGGGATCGTAATCGTCATCGTCCTTCTTGAATTGTCAATCGTAAAATTATAACCTCGAACATCGGCTTTAACCAAAATACTTATATATATAGAAATTAAAATTTTATTAAAAATTTCAAAAATTAGCGTAATTTAGGGTAACGTTAATGACCTCGGTTCTAGGGTGTCACATCCACCCCTCCTTAAAGAGAGCGACGTCCCGGCGCTCGCCTCTTCTTGTACTCACATTTCGTTCTGCTGGAACAGATGAGGATACCTTTCCTTGAAAAAGTCCTCACGTTCCCAAGTGTATTCCGGTCCACGCTTAGAATTCCATCGAACCTTCACAATAGGAATTCTACTACGCTTCAGCCTCTTGACCTCTCGGTCCATAATTTCCACAGGTTCTTCCACAAAATGCATTTTGTCGTCCAGTCGAATCTCGTCCAAAGGAATCACCAATTCCTTATCCGCCAAACTCTTCTTCAGGTTCGATACATGAAACGTGTCGTGAATAGCACTAAGCTCGCTCGGCAATTCTAACTTATACGCTACTGGTCCAATTCGTTCAACGATCTTAAATGGTCCAATATACCTCGGACTCAACTTTCCTTTCTTCCCAAAACGAATTACACCCTTCCACGGCGATACCTTGAGCATAACCATATCTCCAACTTCAAACTCCAACGGTTTCCTTCGGTTATCGGCATAACTCTTCTGTCGGCTTCTCGCAGCAAGTAGTCGGTTCTTGATTTTCACAATCTTCTCTGTCGTTTCTAAAACCATTTCGGGTCCAGTCAATTGACTTTCTCCTACTTCACTCCAACACACAGGCGATCTACACTTCCTTCCATACAATGCTTCAAACGGTGCTGCCTTGATAATCGCATGATAACTATTATTATACGAAAACTCCACCAGAGGCAAGTGGCGTTCCCAACTTCCTCCAAAATCAATCACGCATGCTCGGAGCATGTCCTCCATCGTCTGAATAGTTCTTTCACTCTGGCCGTCAGTTTCCGGGTGATAAGCCGTACTTAAACTCAATTCAGTGCCCATCGCACGTTGAAGCGATTTCCAAAATTCCGAAGTAAATCTACTGTCGCGATCCGAAATGATCGATAACGGCACTCCATGTCTGCAGACGATCTCTTTCACGTACACACTGGCTAGCTTTTCCATGCTGTCCGTCTTCTTCATAGGTAAGAAATGAGCAGATTTCTTTAATCTATCCACAATTACCCATATCATATCACATCCACTAGGAGTTCTAGGTAAACCCGTCACGAAATCCATAGCGATTTTCTCCCATTTCCATTCTGGGATCTCTGGTTGTACCAACAATCCAGATGGTTTCTTATGTTCTGCTTGAACCTTCGCGCAAGTCAAACACTTACTAACGTAACGAGCAATATCCGCCTTCATATTCGGCCACCAATAAACTTTCTTCAGGTCGTGATACATTTTATCCGATCCAGGATGTATCGAATACTTCGACTTATGAGACTCGTTCATAACCAATTCTCGAACTCCAGGCTTTCCTTCCTCAGATGAACACAATGGTAACCAAATCCGATTCTCAAAATATCTCAGTCCGTCTGACCTAATCATGAAAAGAGGTTTCAACATTCGTCCCAAATTCTCAGCTTCAACATTCCCTTTCATTAGTCCCCTCTCTTGAGCCTTCAGTATAGTTTCGGTTAAGTCAACGCTCTCAGTCATCACCAAAGCTCTGACCCTCAAAGGTTTCTCCCGTTCCTTCCTACTCAGTGCATCCGCTACAACATTCGCCTTGCCAGGGTGGTAGCGAATTTCGCAGTCGTAATCACTCAGTAGTTCAACCCATCGTCTCTGTCGCATATTCAACTCCTTTTGATCTAAAATGTGTTGCAAACTCTTGTGGTCAGTGAATACAACACACTTCGTCCCATACAAATAGTGTCTCCACAACTTTAACGCAAAAACTACAGCTCCTAATTCCAAATTGTGCGTCGTGTAGTTCTCCTCATTCTTCCTCAGTTGCCTCGACGCGTAAGCTATCACCTTTTCACGTTGCATCAATACCGCTCCATAACCCTTACGAGATGCATCACAATACACTACAAAGTATTCGGTTCCTTCAGGCAATGACAATATCGGTGCGGAACATAACTTGTCCTTGAGCGTTTTGAAAGCAAGTTCTTCCTCATTTCCCCATTCATACACCCTATTCTTTTCGGTAAGCCTTGTCAATGGTTTTGCAATTAACGAAAATCCTTCAATGAACCTTCGATAATACCCAACTAAACCAAGGAATTGTCGAACTTCAGTCGGCGTTGTCGGTGCCGACCATTCCCTGATCGCTTCGACCTTGGCAGGATCCACACGAACTCCCTTGCTATCAATCACGTGACCTAGGAACTGCACGGATTCTAACCAAAACTCACACTTCGAGAATTTCGCATACAGCTTCTCCTTCTTTAACAACTCCAAAATCTTCCTCAGGTGCTTCTCGTGCTCCTCCTTACTTTTAGAGTAAATAAGTATATCATCGATGAAAACAATAACAAACTTATCTAGATACGGCTTGCACACGCGATTCATGAGGTCCATGAATACAGCAGGCGCGTTCGTCAACCCAAACGGCATCACTCGAAATTCAAAGTGTCCATACCGCGTACGAAAGGCAGTTACAGGAGTATCCTCCTCTCTTACACGCAGTTTATGATACCCTGATCTTAAATCGATCTTTGAGTATACACTGGAACCTTGCAATTGATCAAACAAATTGTCAATCCTCGGCAATGGGTACCGATTCTTAACCGTCAGCTTATTGAGTTCCCTATAGTCAATACACATCCGAAATGAACCATCTTTCTTCTTCACAAACAACACTGGCGCTCCCCAAGGTGATGATCTCGGCCTAATAAATCCCTTGTCCATCAATTCCTTCAGTTGATCCGATAACTCCTTTAACTCGGATGGTGCTAAGCGATAAGGTGCACGCGCAACCGGCGCAGCTCCTGGCACCAAATCAATTCGAAACTCGACCTCACGGGTGGGTGGTAAACCTGGCAACTCGTCTGGAAAAACTTCCGGATAATCGCAGATAACAGGTACCTCTTCAATCCTCGCCTCTAAATCACCATCACTCGAAACCTGTGCCAAAAACACATCGCATCCGTTCTCTACATACTTCATCATTCTCAAACAGGAAATCACTTTCAAACGAGAAGTGCATTCGTCTCCCTTCACCGTCAAAACTTTATTCCTCAACAGAATCTGAACTAATATCTCGCCACAGACGATCATAGCACTGTGCGCCATTAGCCAATCCATTCCCACAATCACGTCAAACGATCCTAGCTCTATAGGCATCAAGTCGATTTTAAAAGCGTAATTTCCTAACTTCAAGGTACACCCTTTCAGTATAGAATTCGTACTAACAATTTTTCCATCGGCTAACTCGACGTTATAACTAGTCGCTAACAACACCGGTTTTCTATCGATATGACGACTAAATTTAACATCTACAAAACTCTTGTCGGAGCCAGAATCAAACAAAATACTAGCATAACAAGCGTCTAGCAAGAACGTACCGGTAACCACGTTAGGACCCTGTGGTTTATCAGCCGTCCCCACTTGATACACGGCAGCCGCGTTGTTACCTCCCCGCTTGTTTCCTGCCTTCGGGCAATTCACTTTCACATGGCCTCTCTCTCCACATCCATAACATCCCCTCATTCTGATAGCATTCGCCCCAGTGGCTACTCCTCCCGCTCGGCAACCAGATGTCCTGTGACCTGCTTTCCCACATTTGCCGCATGCAGGCGGGCAATTCCCGACATGGTACAAATTGCACCTACCACAATGGGGATTCACTTTTACTCCTCAGGGGTTAGTCACTGCCCTCATCCCTTCATTCCTTCGTTGGTTAAACTGCTGATTGCGGTTCTGACCATGGTTGTTTCGATTTCCACCTCGGTTCTGGCCCTGGGATTGATTGCTTTGTGCCGCTTCCCATTTCCTCTTGTTGCCTTCAGCAATGGAGTTCTGCTTGTCCTGGAGCTTGACGTCCATCAATGCGTGAGCCATCTGGACCGCTTCATCAAACGACCCAGGTTTTGACGAAGTCGTCTCACCTTAGATATTGCTGGATAAACCTTTTATGTGCTGCTTCATCTTCTTGGCATCATTGGCAAAAACGTCTGGACACAAAAGGCTTAACTCATTAAACCTCCTGGTGTAAGCAGCGATATCATTGTTCTTCAAGGTCAAGTGCCTCAACTCATCTTCCAATTGACCCAATTCCTCTTCCGGGCAAAACTTCTTAGTCAACAGAGCTTTTGTCGCAGTCCACGTCCTTGCATTCGCTACAGCCAATCCAACAGTGGCTACTTGGGTGTTCCACCAACTTAACGCATCATCAAGAAACGTAGCAGCCGCAAACTTCACCTTGTCCGCTTCTGCACAACCGCTGATTTCGAAAGTACTTTCAACCTTTTCCAACCATCTTCTAAGTTCTAGAGCTCCACCCGTTCCACGAAATTGCGTGGGACCGCATTTCATAAAACTAGAATAGGTACACACTCTCGGGGCTTGCTGTCTCCCCGCGTTTCTACCCTGGTCCTGATTTCTCCCGGCTCGGTCTGCTTCCAACGCATTTGCTATAGCTTCCTGAATCATTGTGTTTACACGATCGGCGGTTAACTTTGGAGGCATGGTGTTATTGAATATCTCTTTCTGCAAGACAGGGAAAATAGAAAAACAATGTAAGTATACACATCAAGATTAAGATGTATTTCTCTTTCAAGACATAATATACATACAACGACACATCACTACAGAGTTACTAATATTCATCAATTCACATCACAAAAGATCAAATTTAAGACATATCACAGATCATGAAAGGTAACATGGATTGTATTGATAATTAACCAAAATTGTGACAAGTATTGCCACTACAATCGTTCACCATAAAACTTAAGTCCTCAAGTTTTTCGTCATAATGCCATCATACAAAAGTCTAAAACAGTTCTATTACAATGATCAAAGAAAAATACAAGACAAGTAACTAGGCATGTGGTGATCCACACGGCCTCTTGGATGGCGGTTCGTCATCATCTTCCTCGGGTTCCTCATCACTATCGTCCTCGTCCACATCATCCATTTTTCTCTTTCCTTTATCATCCGGCCCACATTCCGTCTCCTTTTTCGTCCCTGATGTAGACCCACACTCAATCGCTACCTGACTTCCCACAGTAATACAAGCTCCTCTGGTAGGCGGCTAAATCATGTAGTCATTAGCCTCCATCTCCAAATCGTCCACGAATCTCCAATCTGGGGGCAATGATGCTCTCACTCGATGCTCCCAACTCTGCATCCTTGACAATCTTGCTTGATCTTCCCTAACACGGTCAAGACTAGCGCTCAAATTTGCAACCATCGATCTTTGACTGTTGATATCACTTTTGTTTACATTCCCATCATACTCAATTCTTGCAGTCCTTTCCAACAGTCTTTGGTGTTCCCTTTCATTCTTATCAAACCTCTTAATTACCCTGGTCTCAACTACAAACCGCTCATACATCAACCTCTCCATCCTCCTTAAACGACCTGCGGGATCCCAGTAGTGTCTTGGTCTCGGAAAGTAGACCCTTGCAATATTCTCATGAATCGATGGCGACTTGGATGATTTGCTGGACTCTCCACCGCTCCCATTACTTACTCGAACAAATCCTGGCACTGTTCTCAAATAGTCCTTCCAATTGTCCATCGGGCGATTAAAGGGTTGCTGCTCATATCGATCGGTTGGAGGTACTTCATAACCCTTTGGCGAATTCGGAGATTGAAACAAATCAGGTTCGGTCTGGCCTACAGCATTCTCGGGAATGCCATCATCCATTAGTTCCTCGGGCTGTTCCTCAGAATCCTCACTCTCGTCACTACTGATGCTAAAATTATCCACCTCACTTTCGTCATTGTCATTTTCCGGCCCTATTTCCTCTTCTGGAGCGATCCATCCATTATCATTATCCGGCGGGTTCGGAGGAAACGGTCCCCCTTCGTGACCTACGACGTAATCGTTTCCATTATCATTAGGCGGTACCTCGGCCATTCCTGCAATAACAGCGAATTTCGGAGGGTACATAAGTAATTATACAATATTTATAAATACATGCATGCAAATGCAATGCAAAGGTGGTACATATGCCCGAAATGTAATAATATGATGCTCATGCATGAGTAATACAAAAATTACGATGTCGGATATTCCACGTATAATTTCAACGTCTACATATAGTAATTTCCATACTTACGTAATAATTACCCACATATATACTTCAACTCAAAAGTATACGTCAAATGCCATGAATACAAAAATAAATCTTACCGGAGCCGTGCAGGATAGTTGTGTGTGCTTGGACCATTTCTTACGACACCAAAAGTTATAGTTTAGGATTTTCAAAAACGACCTAGTTCTCTATAACTCATGGCTCTGATTACCAATCTGTAACACCCCCACAAATGCTATGCGCAGCGGAACTACAACATTGGGTGCTACACAGTATTCATTGCACACAAGATATATCAAACGACTCTAAAAAGATGTCAACTTAAAACTTAAATTAAAAATTGTTAGATGATACATGTCCACGGTTTTTCTAACCCCACTTGGTACAACAGAGTTTAGCGTTTTCGGTCCCCATGAATCTCGACCCAAGAATTTCAGTTTCACAACAACATAACATTAAAATTAAAAATGTTTAAGTAGGAAAGGGAGGAAAAACAAGCAGACTCCAAGCCATACACACAACATCCATCCCATGCACGCTCCATTCTACACTTCAGCGGTTACCTGAAACACATGCCAAAATTTGGTCAACGAAAACGTTGAGTGGAATTCATAGGTTTTACAACTCATTTTGAACGTATATAAAATAAAAACCATTCGTGATCATTCATAGACTTGTCGATCAAACGATCTATATTCAGAATACTGACAATTGTGTTTAAGCTCATGACACTAATCCGTTAACTCAATCACCCGCGTAATAATTACCGGCGTAATTCAGATGAAACCAGTGCCCCTTCTAAAGGCATCAGTTGCAATTATACCTTATCTCTCATACAAGATAATCTACCGCAGAACTTACTCAACGTACAGCTTCTCGGCTAGCATTGGGTCGTTAGCCCCGTAGTACTACAAATTGTATAAGCGGCTATTTCCCCCTACTCGAGGGCAGGACAATAGTTAATAGTTCATGAAATTAGGGTCTTTTGCAACTAGGTACTCAACACAATTTCTAAGGCAACATTCGGGTCTAACAATCATTCATGATATACGTTCCTTTTAAAAACTAGCATGCATTTCCCTCGCGGGTAAAACAGTTTGAAATAAATATAAGCGAGGCTATAAATTCACACCTTATATATTAAGTAGTCGGTAGTTCGAGAGATGATCACTGACGACGATACGGATGCCCGGGTAAATCAACACCTATCAACAAATAACGCGTAATGAGTAATCTCATTTTAAATACCTTACGGTACTGTATAAAATACATAGATACTAGTCACTTAGGACAATTATAACTCACGCCAAAACAAAACAACAAGCATCACTCATTTTACACCATTCGTTCTTATTATTTACGTTATCCATTTTTATCCATTTTCGCCGGTACTTACCGAAAGTACGGGCTGTTTTACTATACTTAACCATTCTTATAAAATTTGACAAAATTCTCAAAAATACTATAAGACCTGTAGATAACACATTTTTAATCCCAATAAAAGTTTTTACTTCTACGACCCGTTACGCAACGCTTTTCCAAAACTACATTTTCCGGGCTGAAATTGTACTTCGACCAACTTGGACTTCTTTGACCTATTTGAAATGCACCTTTGACTTCTTTGACTCCTAAGTCAACTTATAGACTCAATTACACAGGTTTGTGACCAAAATTTGACCCTTGACCATTTACCAATTCATACTTGTGGTCCTCGGGATTTGACTAAAACTATACATAAATTCGGATTATGAAAGTTCTCGTCTCCCGGTACTCGATCTTTAAAACCTCATAACTTTTAGCTCGTTTTGAGTCACGGGCTCTACCTTATACCAAATTAAAGCTAAGAAGACCCTCTATGACTACATTTAGTTATCTAGACCTGTAGGAAAAATTATTTTTACGAAAAGGTCCTAAACTTTCTGCCTAAATTTGACCATACCAAAATCATACTTAAGCTCGATTCCAAACCTATCAATCATTACTAGGCTTCATCCTAAGCATTCCCAATCATAACCAAACACAAATTTTCAGTCCTAACCCCTATTGATCAACAACCTCATAATCTAAAAATATAAAAACAAACATGCAATCACATGTACCCATCTAAAACACCAATAAACATAATGCTAAACATAAAAACAATGCTCAAAATCATCAACCACCATGGCTCCCCAAACACCCCCTTGTGCCGTGGGGTTTGGGTGACCAAATCACCACAACCAAATTAATTTTGGTGGGTTTTATTGGTGATTATACTCACACTATACATGAATTTAACATGCATCAATACAATTAGCCTCAAAAACGAATTTGAATGATCTTGAAAATTTTTGGAAAATTTTTGTTAATGCATGTTTAATTTAACCATGGATTAACACTCACCAATAGATTTTAGTAGGTGGTCTAAGGTTAGTTTTTGTCAAAACTCAAAAAAAATGGTGGATGGTGGTGGTTTTTGGTGGGTAGCCGTCGGCTAGAGCAAGAGAGGAAGAGAGTTTGATTTATTTTTTTGTTAAATGTTTGTGTGTGTTGTGTTTGTGCCTTTTTGTGGAATTGGGAGGGGCCAAAATGGTATTTTTGGCTTTCTTTTGGCCTCAAGTAAAAACGTCCTTAAAACTTTGCGGGATCGACTCACTAGTCAATTTAGAAAATTTTACGGGAGTCGGAAATCATCCCGAACACTCTAAAATACTTTTGGGATACTTTAAATGTACTCGGAAGGCTATAAAACTCACCCGACTCAACTTAACACCAATCGTAAGTAAAATTCTCGAAAAATTATATTATCGATAAATCGTCAATAATTATAGAAATTTGGGCATCCCTCGGGATCGTAATCGTCATCGTCCTTCTTGAATTGTCAATCGTAAAAATTATAACCTCGAACATCGGCTTTAACCAAAATACTTATATATATATAAATTAAAATTTTATTAAAAATTTCAAAAATTAGCGTAATTTAGGGTAACGTTAATGACCTCGGTTCTAGGGTGTCACAGAATGGCTTTGACATTCGTCCTAAATCGGTAGCGTTTTACCTCCGGTCGGTGAAGACCGTTATACGATATTAAGTACCGTACCTGTGATTAGGTAAATTCAATTAAGAATCTCCTTGACAGGGTTTCGCGGCTGTACTTGCCGTTCTCTTTACTCGACCGTCTCAAAGCAAGACTACGAACATAAAGAGTGCATCAATTGGATAAATATTCGCTTGATTAAAGTCGTCAATTCAAATTCCTAGAACAAGTGTGATTCATAAAGAATCTTACCATTGTTGCTTTCTAGTTGACACAAGCTTAATTCATAAGAATCTCACAAGTCACCTACCATAGCGCTGTTTGAGGTTGACGCTAGAAGGATTTCCATTCATCACTGTGAATATTAATGAATATCACTCTGAATGTTCTGGCAAGACCATAAAGATATTACGTAGAAACCTGAAACGATTTTGAATCAATTTGGAATCAAACCACTGTTGCTTTTTCTACATATGTTTAATTCATAAAGAATCTTACATATGACCTACCACAATGTTGTTTGATGTTAAAACTGGAAGGATTTCCACTCATCATTGTGAATACTAAGTAGTATCACTCTGAGTGTTCTAGCAATATCGCAAGGATATAGCGTAGGACTCTCTTTTTCGTCATCCGTATGTCCTAACGAGATTTGATTGATCTCTTGGCGCTAGACTCGATTTGTGCACTTTTAGTGGTCGGAGGCTGGAGCAGATGCAACCTATTCAATATCAACTATCTTGGAGTGAGAAAGTCAATAGAAGTCATGTTATTCTCCGAGACAATAAAACAAACTTCTTTTGAGAGAAGCCTGAGTAGCTAGAAAAGGGTTGTGCACTTCATCACTGGGTCCATGATAAGTTTGTCTTCATGATGTGTTGACCCACTTTTTTTCCTAAGTTGTATGGAGAGCTAATTTCTTTATACACTTTATCCTTACATTTCTTTTTCATTCTTCAACCCCTTCAAGGCTTACCAAGACATCATTACTAGCACCTTGTTGTGATTGGTCTAGTGCTAGCATCATTACTTAGTCGGCATTCAGCTACGTTCACATTCTACTCCATCTTTCCAAAGGACTTCTAATAATCTATTGGATTGTCCCTGGGAAGATCCCTCCGGTTCTGGTTGGATCATAGGACTTAAACCTAACCACCCTTTTGACACCAATAACGTCGTAGATTAAATATGTTGTGGGTATTTGATAGAAACCATAAAACCCACTTTAAAAAGTCTAACAAAGAGTTTGAAAAACATTTAACACCCTGATAGTTTTGTCGTTTCAGAAATGCTCCCCTTCACATGTGCATCGATAATCGAAAGTGTTTTGCACATGTAGGTAAGAGTTAAAGTGCTTGAGTCTTATATAAGATCACATTTTAATCACATTTTCTCCCCTATCTCTAAGATATAAAATCTTTTGATATTAGAGATACCAAATTTGATTAAAATATATTTTGAAAAATAGTCTTGAAAATCTCCGGGAGAAAGATGTGTCAATCTTTGCATGAAGTTGAAATGCTCTCCCTCAAAAATTGATCCAACTGAATTGTCATTATGAGGATGTGATCCACATTTCGCTTTTTGAGGATGGGAGTTTGTTGAACACACAATTTTTGAAAGATTTTGAATAATTATTGAGAAATTCTTGAAAAAATTATATTCAACGCTTTTTTGAAAAATCCTATTTCTTTTTGGCAAAGAGGTTTTTCTAAATCATAAACTTGAGTTCATAGA
Organism: Glebionis coronaria; assembly: GCA_025667525.1. Taxonomy (NCBI): domain Eukaryota; kingdom Viridiplantae; phylum Streptophyta; class Magnoliopsida; order Asterales; family Asteraceae; genus Glebionis; species Glebionis coronaria. The sequence goes on from CM046880.1 coordinate 229,978,590, forward strand.
CTTTGAATGTATTGACGAATCCACTCAAGTGTAAGAAGATTTCTCTTATTTTGCTGAGGGTAAGGGCACTAAAGCGTACACTCCCCTGTGAATATAGAACCGGGTTGCAATATGAAAGTGATTACAAGCCATTGTCTTGAGCTCAAAACATTGAATGTTTTCTGACAATCTCAACCCAAGATAGATTGCTCTACCCGTTGTTGGAAAAATTGTCCAAAAATAGACATTTTCCTTTATTGAAAGATAAAAAAATGACATGTTTTGAAAAATATATACAACTTTCATTCGAGCTTTATGTACACACCCGTGTCGTTATTGAGCGATATTTCTAGGTACGTCCATATTATCGATACTCAAAGACATGTCGAGAAGAATATTTTTGGATTTTAAAAGATTTTTAATTTTTTCTTTTGCTTTTATATGTTTTATATTTTTTGTATTTTGATTTTTTAATGATATTTACAAGTAGATATTTGATATATAAATCAAGCAGGCACCTTTGCCAGAATCTCCAGGTCTGCTGGAGTCAAACATCTCATACCAGTTTACCTAACGAGGTACTCAAACCTATCTTTTGACAGAGCTTTCGTAAACAAGTCGGCTAATTGGTAATCCGTTCCAACAAAGTATAGTTCAACGATACCTCTTTCAACTTGTTCCTTTATGAAGTGGTCTCTGACATCAATGTGCTTCGTGCGGGAATGCTGTACCGGATTGCAGAAGATGGATATTGCCGACTTTGAGTCACAGTACATAGGTACTTTATCAAGTGGAAGCCATAATCCGTAAGTTGTGTTCTCATTCATATAACTTGAGCACAAACACACAGATAGAGACACATACTCCGCTTCGGCTGATGAAGGTGACATGCACTCTTGCTTCTTGGAAGACCATCCCACAAGCTTATCTTAAACTAGAAATTGTGCACCACCAGAAGTACTTTTTCGTGTATCAAGACACCCTGCATGATCAGAATCTGAATAGGCCGTTAGAAAGAAACCGGATTCCCTCGGATACCAGAGTCCCAAATGAATGGTATTCTTGAGGTACTGAAAGATTTGTTTAACCTCTTTGAGGTGCTTTTCAGTGGGTCAGGCTTGATATCGTACACAATAACACGTAGCATGTGAAATATCAGGTCTGCTTGCTGTCAAGTACATGAGGGAACCAATCATGGAACGATATATCGTTTGATCTATGACATTTCTCTCCAAGTTAGCATCTAGCGATGTGGTAGATAATGGTGTCCCAACGGGGTCACATGATGTCATACCATGCTTTTTGATTATCTCTTGACAATACTTAGCTTGGTTTATAAAGATACCACTTGGGGATTGATGAACTTGAATTCCTAGAAATAATTTTTGTTCGCCCATCATTGACATTTCAAATTTGTTGTGCATGACTTTTTCAAACCATTTTGAAAGTTTTGGGTTTGTAGACCCGAAAATAATGTCATCAACATAAATCTGCACAAGCAAAATGTCATACCCATATTTATAAGTGAACAAAGTTAGATCAATGGAACCTTTTGAGAAACATTTGGATACCAGAAATTTCGAGAGCTCATCGTACCACGCCCTTGGAGCTTGCTTCAAAGGACCGTTTAGAAATGTCGTCTTTACGTCCATTTGATAGACAATGAATCCCTTATGTACAGCATAAGCAAGGAAAATACCGACCGCTTCCATATGAGCAATTGGTGCAAATGATTCGTCAAAATCAATTCCCTCTTTCTGGCTATACCCCTTAGCCACTAGCCTAGCTTTGTTCTTGATGATCGTGTTTTCTTCATCCATCTTGTTTTTCCAGATCCATCGAAAATTTAACGGAATCACATTGCATGGTCTGTCAACATGCTCCCAAACCATAAGTCTTTCAAATTGTTGAAGTTTATCCGTCATTGATTCAATCCAGGCATGATCAGCCATGGATTCTTTGATGTTTTTCGGTTCAGCTGTACTCACGGGGAGTGCAAACATACAAACATCGCCATCGGTTTCTAGTTGTCGTCTTGTACGAACAGGTTGTGAAGGGTTTCCAATTACTTGAACCAAAGGATGATCTCGGGTCCAATGATGTGTTGACGGATGTCATTGGTAAAACGTATGCATATTTGACGGATCAACATGGCGAGTAGAAGACTCTCCAGTTTCGTGTACCGATGTCCGAATGGGTTGTGAAAATCGTCATCAGCAGATAATGGATCGTCTGCTTGATGTGTGTTCTCTGGATCAATGATAGTATTTGTAGATGTTGTAGGATCGATTGTTAAAGTGATATTCTGAGGAGGTAAATCTGCAGCAACCCGTGTTGAAGTAGATGACGTTGTATCCTTTTGTTGACGATGATCAGTATCATCATTCTTATCATGGGTGACAGCGGAAGACTTTGATACAACATGTTTCTCCCCCGTGAAATATTCTTTAAACATTGGTCCATATAACATTTCCAACTCTTCAAGTGTCGTGTCCACTGTCATGTCTACTCTTGGAACATGTTCAGGAACCAGCTTTGACCTTGACGGTTCATTATTGTGGTCTTGAGTTCCGAGTTCCGTGCGGTTGTGCACATAAGTCTTTTGTCTTTGTGGATTGGGACTTAACTGTTTTGTTCAAGTTCCATCTCTTGTAATTCATCAAATCTGATATGAATAGTCTCGACTATAAATTTTGTTCTCTTGTTGTACACTCTGTATCCCTTAGACTGAGTTGCATATACCACTAGAATGCATGCATCACCTTTCTCTTTGATCTTGTCCAGATTTTCACCATCTCGAATAATGTAACACGTACATCCAAAAACATGAAGGTGTTTGAGTGAAGGTTTGCGATCATTTATTATGTGATATGGTGTCTTTTCGTGTCTTGGGATAATTAAGGAATGGTTTTGTGTGTAACATGCGGTTGATACGACTTCGGCCCAAAATAATAGTGGTAGTGTTGAAGCGGATAATAGATGTTTCGTCTTTCAACAACGCCTTCTTGTTCAGGTGTTCTTGCAATAGATGTTTTGTGTTCAATCCCTTCAGCTTCAATATAATTCTTAAGAGTTGAATTCAAGAATTTCGTGCCTTTGTCAGTACGTACCACTTTTAATTGAGCTAGAAACCACGTTGTATCAGCTTAAGGAAGGTGATGAGAACTTCGGGTATTTCATCCTTAGATCTCAAGAAGTGAGTCCATGTGTACCTTGAGTAGTCATCGAAAATTACCATAACATATTTCTTCCTATTGATGCTTTAAACACGCATGGGGCCACACAAATCTATATGAAGAAGATATAACCTTCCTTTAGAGCTTGGTGTAGTCTTTTTCTTGAAACTACTCCGTTTAGCTTTACAAAGCTCACAAGAAGAACAAAGATGATCTTTGATGAATTTCAAATTTGGAAGGCCTCGCACAATATCTTTCTTGGAAAGCAAGTTGATGGTATCAAAGTTAAGATGTGATAATCGTTGATGCCATAACCAAGCTTGAGTCGTTGAAGTTTTAGCCATGAAACAGACTGGATTTGAAGATGTGGAGTATTAAAGTGAAATAGTGTAGAGATCAGTACCCCGTGAACCGGTAAGTAAGTCATTCCCATCATAATCACGAACAAAACATGTCTTTTTTCTAAAAGCAACCTCCAAATCCGCATCACAGAATTGACCAACCGAGAAAAGATTGTGATTGAGACCTTCAGCGTAGTAAACCCTTTTGATTGTGATATTCCCCTGAACCAAGTCTCCATATCCTAGGATCGGTGCAAATTGATCATTTCTAAATCGGACCGTACCCACTAACTTCTCTACAAAGTTATTTAGAAGCTTGAGATTCCCCGTCATGTGCATCGTGCATCCGGAGTACAGTATGAAGAGAATTTTCTCGATCACGTGAAGAAGAATTAGAGCACGATGGAGCATTTGCTAAATTGGATTCCATGTTAGTTGTGATTGCCGATTCATTAGTTTCCCTAGTTTCATCACTTAAAGGCACACTAACGCTCGTTGTCACATTTTCTGTCCTAACCTTTGGCATCCATTTATATCCTGGAGGACATTGATTAGCAAACCACCATTTCCAAGACTTGCTAGCAGACTCATATAATTCCCTAATTCTGCTTCTAGGGTTCTTAGTGGTAGAGTCTGATGCAATACGTTTCTCAGGGGGTGGCACTAGATTGGTTCACTTTGCGTTTGGGTTTTCTAGCACTAATAGGCATCACAGTTTGATTCTTAGTTCTAGTATCTACGCCTTTGACATTATTCGAAACACACATAGCATGATTAGCATTAGCACACTTTCCACATTTCACACAGACAAACTTAACATTCAAAGTATTCAAAGTCGAATCATTTAAATCATCATTACACGCGATTACAAACGTTTTATTCTTAGAAACAGTGAATATCCTAGGGTGGTCTTCTACTTTCTTCATCTTCCCTTGACTTTTGTTTTGCCAAACCTTTTCATTCATGCGAGTGCTCTTAAGCTGAGGCCGGCTAACACTATCAGCGGGGACTACTCCTGTAGTAAAAGACACACGTCTATTAGTGTTTCTAGTAGTCTGAGGTGATTGACTTTTTTTGTTGTGTGTGGGTTTAGTGGCCAATCAATACATACCTGGTTTTATCACATTTATGTTCTTAATGCTTTGTGATCGAATATGTGTTTTCGGAGTATTATGTGGTAACCTATCCTTCCTATCCTTCTTGGGGGCAAACCCAGGTTTTACAAATGCAGAATTAGAGAAAACAGATGGGTTTCCCAAGATAGAGGGTCTAGTAACTTTGTGCGCATTGGGTTGTCTTACAACAGGGTTTTTAACACTAGGTTTCATAATTTTCCCACCCATCGAGTTTCTTCAACTCTGCTTTCGCTATTTCCATGTCTTGTAACTCAGCTTTCAACTCTTTAATTTCCAAACTCTTTTCATTCATTTCTCGACACATTTGGGAAAGTTTTTCTTGTAATTTATTATCATGTGGAAAACATCCTATGTCTTTTTACAAAACAAGTTCAAGAGAATGACAATGTTTTTGAAGGAAATCAGTTTTGTGTTGAAGTAACTCAAAATCCTTTTTATCAATATTTTCTTTACGTTTCGAAAGCTCAAGTTCAAGACGCTCACATTCTTTGATCTTATCTAGATATTTGCATGCAACATCAGAATATTCATCGATATCGGCACAAGATTGAAGAGTAACACAAAAAATATCTTTGGAGAGACATTCTTCTAAGAGTAGATCATATTCGTTTAAAAAATCCGATTTGTCATTTTGAAGTTCATCAATTTCTTTTTCAAGAGACTCAACATATTTCAAATCATCAAAAATTTTAGACCGAATCAATTTTTCAAACTCAAGAACATTTTCTTTGATTATCTTCGTATTTGGTATTAAAAGTTCTTTCACAAGTACAGTTATGTCATGAGGAATCTTTATTTTCCACTTATCCTTTTGACGTTTTTCCCAATCGCTTTCAACAATTGATTGAACATTATCAATGTACAATTTAAGAATACCAAGTGTTTTTCTGAATTTTGCTTTTAGAAGCATCAAGAGGTAAATAGTTAATATATTTAAAAACATTTGATTTCGTAGTGGAAAAAAATTTCTTCCATTGAATTATTTGTTGTTTGCATTCAAGAAACAATTCCTCACGAGACTTCTATTTTTGTGGAGTGAAAAGACCATAAAGACTGTTTTCATAAGCATAATTATATGGTGTAACGAAATCTTTATTGACCGGTGATCTACTCTCCTCATCCCAAAGGGATGTCTCTTCACTATCGAGGCAAGCTACTGGGAAATCATGATCGGTCCATTCGGACTCATCAAGATATAAGTGAGGGTTAGCAGCTTGAGCTTGTTCGAGGTACTTGGGGCATGAAAAACTAGGTTGGCCCTTCAAAAACGACCGAGGTGCTATCATTCTAACGGTTTGAATAGAGTCATGCGTTTTATAAACAACTTTTTTCAAAAAATCGACTTGTTCTTTGAGATCCTTTACTTTTTCAGTATCTTTGCCTTGTCTATTTTTGAAATCTTGTTTTAATTTTTCAACCTCTTGTTTCTTTTCGTCAAGAATTTTAGTAGAATCGTTGGTATACATAGAAAGCCTCTGTTCAAGTTCATTAAATTTTGTTGTGGCAAGGTACGTTTTTTGACGTTCATCACTTAATAAAACATTAAATTGACGTTTTTCTTTAGTTAAAAAAGCAAGAGCTTCGTTGTATTTATTTTCAGAATCATCCTTTTTAACGTTAATAACACGACTTTTGTACCCCTCAAGCTCTATGGTCTTTTGAAGAAGCTCAGTCCTATAACTATCAATTGTCTCACTAGATTTTATAAGAGTGGCTTAACTTTCTTCAAAGTTTTGAGTGAGCACTACGTTTGCCTTCTTTAATTGCTTTTGACTCTTTCTATTTTCATTGACATCTTATTGTAAACTAGCAATTAAATTAGCAAGCGCGACACGCTCCTCGTCATCATACTCATTAGCCTGTTGATCATCCTCAAACTCATTATTGCACATGTCTGATGAATCGGGTGTGGTATTGCTATCAACCGTTTCCATCATTCACGTGTCAGTAATTATTGTTGGTAGAACACTATGCTCATGTGTATCACCAAACACATTATATTCATCATCATGTTGTACATTATCAATTGGCTCGGTATCAAAGATAGGACCATTGTCATCTTCAGTGACGTTAAGGACCTCATGAATCTTTGCCATGTATGGATAATGTGCCTCGGGTTCTTGGTCGGAGAGTTCATCATCTATGTCGTCAAGCATTTCTACTTCCTCGGTTGATAACTTGATCCCATCTTCTATTTTCTTGCACAACAACATATTTTCCTTATGATAACCATAATCTTTGACCCTCTTCGGCTGTCTACATTCCCTAGCCAAATGCCCATAACCTCGGCAGTTAAAACACTGAATCCCACTTTGTTGCACAACTTGAGTACAAACAGTTTCCCTATTTCCAATAACAGTAGCCACCCTCTGATTATCATACTTTGTGGGTTGTCGATCATACTTTGGAGGACTCTCAGCACGTCTTCGTGTGTCATTCCTTGGAGGGCTTTGAGCATAGTTGTTCCTCATGTTAGATGATGTTCTAAGGTTGTTGTTGGTGGGTTTGTAGATTTTCCTGTATTGTTTCATAATGAAATCCATTTATTGCTTGAATTCCCTATCCTTTTGTGGTAGTTCTTCATCATTGCCTTCTTTAGATGATTGCTCAGGTGTGGGTGATGGTGCTCTTGCAACTTCTTTGCCTCGGGATCTTGTTGGAACATGTGACTTAGAGACAGTGGATGATCGTGGTGATGATGATTGAGTAGAGTAAGTCTTTGGAGCACGAGAATGATAATCTGGGTAATGTTGAGTGGTAAACACCAAAGCAAGTGGTTTTGAAACCTTTGCAGCACGTTCAGCTCGAAGTTCATTTGCCTCATTTTGAAATTGTTTCAAAATGTCAAAGAGCATGTGATATGAAACTTCCTCTAACTTTTGTTGTTGTTTCACCAAGGTGACAAACCATATCCACTCTAGTTGAAGTTGCTGTAGAAATTGGACATTGACTTGCATGGTGGAAACTTGCAAGTTGTTTCAGGTCATGTCATTCATCATTTTGTAGAATCGGGAGTAATAAGAATCAATTGATTCCCCATCCTTTGATGTAAACATGCCAAAGTTCTAAAACATCTTAGTTTTCATGTCTAGTTTGTTAAGTGATTCACCTTGTTGCAATCTTTCAATGGTCGTCCACATTTATTTAGCAGTAGGGCATGCATCAACCGTGGAATAAATATCATCTCAAATTCCACTGAGAATTAAGTAAATTGCTTCCTTCTCTGCATCATACCAAGCACGATTCTCTGGTGTGAGGTCATTTCTCTTTTCATCACGTTCATATGTGAGTTGTGCGCCAGTTGTGTCTGTGGTTGGTACTGTAGGAACTTGAATCCTTGAGAGTTTATAGGGTCCATAAAAATGCATTGCCTTAAAGCATCACTGTTAGGTTTTGTGACAAGATAACGTAGAAAACAGGATTTCCATTGATCATATCGACCCGACACAAGCATTGGTGGTCTCTCTTTGTTACCCGCCACCATTATGTTGTTCTTCGTTACATGATATTTTGTAGTAGAATCCATCTCAATATTCTCTGAAATGATGAAGTTAATATGGATCTTAAGTAGATGTGTTATATTGATTGTTGTTGATTAGAAAAGTGTTGAAATCCCTTAAAAATGCTATCGGAATGTGTAATCGCAATGTTATCAGAATGTTCTTATCGGAATGTCATCGGAATAATCATCGGAATAGTCATCGGAATAGTCATCAGAATAGTCATCAGAATAGTCATCGGAATAGTCATCGGAATAACAGATCGCAATGAGTGATCGCAATGAGTGATCGCAATGTGATCGCGATGAGTGATCGTAATGTGATCACAATGAGTGATCGCAATCAGTGATTGCAATAAGTGATCGCAATGTGTGATCGCAATGCGTGATCGCAATAAGTGATCGCAATGCATGATCACAATGTAGAAACCCTTAGGCTTTTGTGATCGGAATACAAGATCGGAATACAGAAGCCATTATCGCAATATGCGAACACTTTTGAGACGTAAGGTAAAAATTTGAGATTTTTACAAGAAATCCGTGATAATAAGCAAACCACAATAACCAAATCCTTACCACACGTATGAAAGATTTAGAGATATATAACAAGATTTAGAGCACGGAAAGCACAAGAAAAACTTGAATCCGAGACGATTTTATGAGTAAATCATACGAACTAAATAGTATATCAACAACGAATCAAAAAACTACCCCATGGCGATTGATACCAATTGTTGTCCCATATAATATGATGATTAAACAAGAAAGAAAGGTAGAAGATAGATGAATTCTAGAGAGAGAAAGTAGAGACAGAAAAGAGAGAGAAGTGTGTGAAACTTAGTGAATATTAGATTGAGAGAGAATAATGAACCAACCAACCACTCCTTACATGCAAGGAGAGGTATTTATCGCCTTACCTACATGTGGCATAATGGGCTATATGGTAATGGGTTGGGCTTATCTTTTGGGCTTTAGTTACTTATGAATGAACTTTAGCTTAAAGTTAAGCCCGTAAAACACGACTAATCTACTACCTATTACAACGTTCTAAAATACGATACATAATAAACATATGGCCGAGCATTCATGTTTGACTCAATATTTTTAGGCTAACAGTTACCTATTATATGATTCAAGAGAAGAGATGTCCTTTTGGAAGGAGATTTCTAGAAAGGATGTTAGATCTTCAACTAGAAGTTTCAAAAGAATCCACCAGTGCTTTGGAGTTGATAAGGATGACCAAGCAGTAAATTAAGGATTTGGAGAGAGAGGAGGAAGCTGAAAAGGAACTTTAAGTGATTGACTTTCAGTCACACTTCACAAAGGGTTATCAGTTCACCATGTCTATTCAACATAAGAACTGCCAAGTCCATAAGCAAACGGTTTATGGTAAAGACATCTTAAATCCGTTGATAGCTGGTAGTTTGCTAAAAACTAGATGGTCATTAACTCACCATGCTTAATTGAAAAGAGTTGGCTAGTCCTAGGGCAAACTATTCTAGGTAAAGACTCTATCAAATCCGTTATATGGTTAATAGTTTACCAAAAATTGTAGGGTTATCAGTACATCGTATTCTTGATGAATAAAGTATTGGCTATTCCAAAGTGTACAACTAACTGGTAAAGAATAAATCAAATCCGTTGATAGTTGATCATTTGCTAAAAATCATGATACCAATACAGATTGGTTTGTTGTTAACTGTTTTATTTTAGGTGAGAAGATACAAGCAAGAATGTTGATTCATAAATAACATTGGTGACATGTTCAAGGAGATTCATGCTTATCAAAGATATTATACAGAATGCATTGTCGTCATCAAATAGGAGAAGATGATCCATAATCTAGAGCCACACAAGTTTAATCTCAAGATGGCAAGGTCTAATATATGAAGACAATATAGTTTCTATAAAGAATGTTCAAGACACAAAAGATCATACTTTGAAGATAAAGATGAAACTCATAAAGAATTGGAGTTAATTATATCAGAAGAAGATCTGCAGCAGTGTTTGGATACATTTAGTTGGTACAAAGATCAAAATTACGAAGTTCAATCCAAACTTGAAGTGAAGTTTGAAGACGTGTATTCTTATACATTCAACACAGTATTAAAACAAGAAGACAACAAGTTATCAAACTTGTTTAGGGGAGGATTTTTAGGAATTATTTGTAAACGTACCAAGTACCGTTAGTTATGTACTATGTACCGTTAGTTATAGTAAATACTGTTAGTGTTAGCGCAGTACATGCTAAGTACTGTTAAGCTAAATGTAATTACTGCTAGTATAAATAAGGACTGATATATCTTTAGTAAAGATATGTTCTAAGTATATTGAGAGTATATCGTCTTTGATATACTTATCTAAATAAAATATTATAGAGTTCCTCGCACTATAAAAGGAACATAGGTACATTGAGTTTATTGTACCTTTTCCACAATCGATTAATAAGAATCGAATTATTAGAGTATAATGTTGTTCTTCTTTACTTTCATAAGTTAGATTCCGCATATCTTATTTGAGTTTAGTAAGAGTCTCTCAAGTGCTCTAGTCTGTTTGCAAGCTATTATGCAATCCTTAACTGGATCCCGATGTATTCAAAGGGATCAACAAGCACCGTTAGGCTTACTATGGGAATGTTTCCCACGATTAGACTTTGGCGTGAGAGTAAGTAATCTGTTTAGATTGAAGTAATCGGTGAGGGTATGAGTATTGTGTTAATCATATCTTTGTGGAACCTAGGGGATTCCTTATATAATTAAACTTTATGTTATAATTAAATTTTGAAAATTTCGGGTTTTCATTTCATTTTATAATATTCAAAGTATAGTTTTGAATTAATAAAAAAATTTGAATAATTAAACCTTATGTTATAATTATTTGAAAATTATAGAAACATAACATAAGGTAATAGTAAAAAATAACTTTCCTTAATTAGAAATCCTGTTTTAAGAGGGTATTTTTTTACCAAAAATATTTTATTTTTGAAATTTACTTTATTTTAAGAATGAAGTGCTTAGGATAACACATAATATCCTTAAACTTTAAGTATTATGTTATTTTAAAAAAAGTGTAAATATGAAGACATGTTTCCTTTATACTTGGAAACATGCAAAATTTATGCATATCCCCTCAAAAAAATATACAAACCGTATGTTTTCATTCCCCATCATCCTCAACTGATAAAAATTCTCAAGCTCTTTTTGTGCATCCTCCATTGAAGATTTTTGCGAAAGCTTAAGTAAATTTTGTGTTTCTTCGTCCCTTGGTTCTTGTTGGTGTTATCATCATCATCCTCCCATCATCTTTATAAGTAATTCATCTTCAATCTTATATGTTCCCATGGGTCACCATGGTCTTTTGATTTATTTAACCTAAAAAATATTATAAACTTGTATTTAATGAGTGGAAGAATTAGGGTTTTGATCTATCTATTTAAATAAGTTTTATGTTTATGAAATCTTAGATATCTTTCATCATGTTATTAATACATGTTTAATAAGAATTATAATCCCTAGGAACGGTTGGATGGGTAACTACATAAGGGTTTTAATGATGTTGGGGCTAAAAAACTAATCACTTTAAAATGTGTGTAACTTGGTCATAAATATATATTTTTTAACGTTTCTTGAGCCTAAAAATATATACTTTGAGTCTAGTTTCCGTAACAGGTATCTATTTAATTTTTAGAGACCTAAAAGTATGATTTTTGATTTTTTATAAAGTGTCAAAACTGGATTTTCAGTCTTAATTATTCAACTGTGGTGTGTGATTTTTAATTCAAAATCTATTACGTCTTAGTTAATAATTTATGAGTATGATAATTTTTATATGTTTATACATCTCCATGATTTGCTTCTTGATTTTTGGAGATGTCTAAGTAGGGTAAATGGTCTTAAATACTCTCTAAATACTCCTAGATCTGAATCTAGACTAGTTTTAAAAACATAGGTCGAGGGTTGGGTTAAAATTCATTTGGCTAAAGCCCAATTACAAAGACCTACTAGACCCATATTTGTACCTTTGTTATTTTTCATAAGATTTTTGGGCCTTTAAGTTGGGCTTCTAGCTAGTGTAAGTTACCGAAAATAAAATGTAAAATTAGAAGTATGGAACCATCTTAGTTTAGTAGTGTCTCCTATCTAGTTATGGAAACATGAGTAGTAAGGGTCTATTTAAGGAAAGTAAGTTTTATAAACATGATTTTGTAGATGCAGTAACGCGTGTCTAATCTCTCTTTCGTTTGTATTCGGATTCGTTTAGCGCATTCGTTAAGCTAAAAATATTCCGTCCTTTTAGTAAGGACCTTCCTTATTAGTTTAGCTTACTTTTGACTGATCCCATGATGCCTTTGCTATGATTCCCCATGTTATGATTTTGATTTTGATGATCTTATTATTCCTTTTTGTTCTTTATGTTTTGTATGCCTCTATTTGTAATTCGTTAGTTGCCTTTGTCACCTATTTAGAAATGTTGTTTATGTTTCCTTTTCCCGAGCTATTTGTAACTAGTCATGGAGGTAACATGACCACATCATTGATGCACCAATGACGTGACACTATTGGTAATGGTGTGATTGGTCCACGGCGTTCCCTTTTGTGTGGACATTTATTATGCTATTATGCGTGTGTGTGTTAGTCATCGAGCTAGTATACACATATGACTTTGTTTTGCAGTGGGTGTATGGAAGCATCTTAGGTACTATGTTTTGTTTTGGTTAGGTGAATGGTTGTGTATGTGCAATAGACTCCATATTTCATTTGGTACATCAGGGATGCATACATGTGTTAGGGCTATTCATGTATCATGTTTAACTATTTTGTGGGCTCATGGACATTCCCTTGATACGTTTGTTTATATTCATTGGTATCTCTCAGTCTTACACTCCTATATACTCCATATGAAATTTGATTCACAGGGTTACGTTAGATCTTTTTTTCCTTTTACTGCACTTATATTATATATTTGTTCACTAAGCGTTAGCTCAGTCGCGTTTTCTTTTCCTACGACAGGTACTAAGTGGGAATCTAAGATATGAGTGATGAGAGTACGAAGCATTTTTAGAAGACATATCTTAGTGAATCCTTGTCTTTTGAATAATGTTTATTAAGACCTCTATCTTTTGGAGTTCTTTTATTTAGACCCTCTTGGAAAGTTGTTTTGATATTTTAATAAATAAAGACTTCCATTTGCATTCTTATATGTTTCTGATATGAGCCCATAATGTGATGCTTTGTCTCTTTATCGGAGCGAGTTTTATAGTGTTATTCGTCACAAGGATGCAGGAGTTACAAGATACAGCAGGTACTACGATATGATGCATTGTTTATGTGTCTTAATGTGGTCCTAGGACAGTTTGTAGACTTGTATTGGAGAGGCATGGGAAAGTATGTGACAGATTCGTATGGAAGTTACAAGGACAACTACTTACATTGAAGGTATCCATAAGAAGAAAAAACAGTAATAGTCGTGAAGTACTTGGTCTACATGTTCTGATAGTCTTTTCATAAAATGAAGACTGTCAGAACATGTGGACCAACTACTTCAAGCATTGGCTTTATAAGGACATGTTTAGACATGGATGCAAGTTTACTAGTAGCATATGTTTAAACATTTTTCTTGAAAAACTATAGAGTTCTTTGTTTTCTAAATGATCTGGTTATAACTTGATTTACGAGATATGCTTTGAACGTGTATGGAGTAATTATGAGTCATGAGATGTACTCGTAGCCTCGTAGGTTTAGATGGAAGTTCCTAGTTTTTAGGAAATATCAAGTTTGATTATGTGATGCTATAGTTTCAAAAGAATCAGTCTTTTACTTATTGATTTTTAGGAATTCCATATATTCCCACTTATTAAGTATTATGACAAGGATTGTTTGGTTTATGGTATACGAGATTATTTATACTTGGGCTGGTATATACTGCATCGACACTTTATTTTCCTAGGTAAAAGTTTCTCTAACTACTAATCATAATATTTAAAGTACTCCCTAGTAGTGACAGAGGCTACAACAAAATAAGTAACGGTTTTCTGTCACTAAAGGTATTGGAGGGAAAAAGTTTTTGATTTAGCAACAGGACAGTGGCATTCAAAGTGTCGCTAAAACAATTATGGATGAAAAGACAATTGTTTTCATGACAGTTCTAAGATAAAAAAAAGCGTCGTTGATTGCTTGTTTGCTAAGTATTGCTGGATTATACGCTGGAGTGTAGCGTTTGTGTTGTCCGGTATCTTGGCTTAGTATCGCTAGGCTTCTTCGATATCAGGTAACATGAGATTTTTGGTACCGTTGCGGATCTCGGACAAAAATGAATTTATTTTAGTTTATATTATAGCTCGTTTTTGGAGGTTTATATGAAGACGATTGATTGTTTCTTATTTGATGTTGGAGTTGGTTTTCACATGTTTTTGTTCTTATCATATCTCAGAAGACCTGCACCAATTAGAGATAACTTGTTGTTCTTATATTGGCAGTGACAAAGACTCACAAAATCTAGGAATGTGTTATTTTTCTTATGGTGTTGTATGCTCACATTTCCTATCAGTTGAAGGAGTTACGTTATTGTGCTCAGTGTCTCGTTTCTAAGGTAAATAAGGATTTTCTAAGAGATTTGGTCTGCTTATATTTATATCTTTCCTTGTATAAGTTCGACGTCACATGGATAGTGCAAGACATAAGATACAAGCTTGGGAATTTACACTTCTTCAACAAATTGGTTATATTTAATTTTCTTCATTAGTGATCACTAGTTGGACCCTACATAGTTCGTGATTCAAGAGATGGTGAATAGAAAATCTGATTTGGTGATACAAGCTGTTAATTGCATCTGGTAATGATGATGAGCATTGTTCTAGGACCAATCGATCGTTATTATTGTTCTTTTGAGATAAAAAACTGGTTTAGGGAGAGTTAGTGTGAGATCAACAATGAACCATAACTGAGATGTAATAAACATGTCTTGTAGACATTATTTCAGCGGAAGCTTATTTAACCATCTACATGAACCACTTCAGGGGAAGTTTCTTATTTTTAGAAGAACCATATATGGATAATTACAAAAGGGTAAGAGGCTTTAGTGGCATGTTCAAGGAGATATGAAATTCAGGGGAAGTGTTTTGTCATCATCAAATAGGGAAGATTGTTGGGATCTCAGGTTTCATGAGATAAAACCAGTAAACAAGCAAAGTACCTTTGACTAATCAAAGTACCGCTCGTACATCTAAGTACCTTTGAGTTGAAGTACCTTTTACCATTCAAAGTACCTTTCAAAGAGTCAAAGTACCTTTTAAAGATAAGAATTCAACATAGTATGAGGATATTTTGAATGATTAAAAGATTTGTTTGTTTATTTATGTTTATCTCATTGTAAACCCTAATCCCTCTAGTACATAAAGAGTGAGAGGGTATTAGTTTCATATATCCAGTAAAGCTAGAACTCCTAGGAGATTCGTCTAGAAGAAACAAGTGTGTATGTTAGTGTTAGTTTATAGTTTTTTTTTGTATTTAGTAAAGAAAAACCTTGTTATCATGATAATAAAGATGATTATTTTGTTGCATATCTTTTCTGTCTTTGTTATCATTCGTCCCTAAGATCAAAGGTGTAACAACCTGAGTTGTATGATCTGTTTAGGTTTGTATAAATCAAACTTAACATTTAAGATCAAAAACATTAACAAAATTTAACATATTATCGGTATTGTTAGTCATATGTTGGTTTGCTCCAAAATCAATTATCCACCTAAAATGATAACTCACTCCATCCACTTTCATAGTTGCATAATAAAACTTATAAAAATGTTGATTGAAAACACATGCAATTAAAGATAGAACAACTGCCAATACCTGCCATATTGGCTTGAACATGTGAGGAAGAACTATCATTCAGTAAAATCAACAACTTGAGCATCTGCTCATTGCTTAAAGACAAAGAACCAGAAGAACTATCATGATTACCACTCCCCTTACTACCCTTTTTAGCATCAACATTGTTACTTCTAGTATTATTAAAACTACTAGGAGGTTTATATTTAGGATTTCTTTTAAACCCTTGATGATAACCAATGATTTCAAAAAACCTTGAAATAGTATTCCCCTTTAGACCATAAGATTTACACAACAAAGAATCATAGTTTCGTTTACTAACACTGTTATTCCCATTAGACCAACTAACCCTAGATATTTTCTTATTATCCATAGTCATAGTCACAAAAGCAAAAAAAATGAGGTTTATTAATATCAATAGAACTAGATGGAATACCCATATAAGACTCTTCTTTATAAATAATAACAAATGCATCTTTGACTTCAGGAAGGATTTCCCTGGTCAAAAGACTGCTTCTTATCGGTTTATAAACATCATCAAGACCCATAAGAAATTGCATTAATTTCTATAGTTTAACATGATCAACTAACTCAATCCAAGCTTCAAAAAAGCACAATCAAGCAATTTAGTCAAGATATTAAAGTCTCTCCTATAAGAATTCAATTTATGATAATATTCAGAAACAATATATCCTCATTGCTTAAAAGAATTAATCTTTTAAGCATGTTAAACCTAAATGACCAATAAATCCTATCATAAGTAACTTGCAACTCTTTCCACACAACAATAACATTGTCAGAAAAAACATGTCCAAGATACATATCTTAAGTCAAAGAAGTTAATATCTAATTAAGCACAAGAGTATTACACTTATCACATTAAGCAAGAAAACAACACTAGCAACATAAGCATCCCTATAATAAAAACCATCAAGAAAACTCATTTTACCATTAATTTGTAAAGCAAGTTTCATAGTGTAGAATCTAGAAGGAGGGGTGGGGGGTTGAATAGTTTTTAAAATTTACTTGTTAAATAAGGATTTTCAAAAAAGATCCCACTTTGATCAATTAGCCAAGATTTTGACCGGATACGAAATCACTGGTGCTCGATCTAGTGGTATTTTTATGGGGATTCTATCTATTGTTGTAGGATCCCTATTAAAGATCACTATAGTTCCTTTTCGGGCGGCTGTAGGACAGACGACCGCCTATAGGTGGTAGGGTAGGGTGGGTGGTACCGCTCAAATTGTGGCCAGTCTTCCTAACTACGCGCGGGCCAGTCTTAGAGCGCGTGAAACTCATCATTACCTCGTAAGGGCGTTGAGACCATAGCATGTTATACGAAAGTTCTTTTCAAAAACATAGACTTAAGCAAATATGTGAAATCTTCTTATACACAATATGAACAATGGATAGTGCAACTAAACTAATAATCACAAGTATATGCAAGTAATGAATAAAGAATGTAAAGATATAAGGAAAAGAAAGATCAAACCAAACACCAAGGATTTATAGTGGTTCGGAAACAAAGCTCACTCCTCGTTCCTACTCCGCTCCTCGAGTACTCCTTACCCGAGAGTTCACTAATCAACAATCTCCATAAGGTGGAGAAACCGTACACGTTGCTTAACCAATTACTGACTCTAAGCTAAAAGTGGAGCCCTAATCTTAGCTAGGACCAATCTACAGCAATATACTTTAAGGACTAAGTATTAACCACACAACATACACAACTTCCAAAGAGACACAACTACTTGGATCTTCACAACAACAACACAAGAATGAAAATTAAATGTTTGATCTTCGATGGATCTTTGAGGTAGACACAACACTTCACGGATGAAAGTGTTCTTCTCTTTGCACTTGAGAGGAAGATATGGGAGGAGAAAGATATACTTCTAAACAAGTAGTAATCAACCAAATAACCAAGAATTTGAATGATTTAAGAATGTGGATTGAAACTGGAAATTTGTGTGCAAAAGAGGTGAACATAAAATCTGATAATAGTCCACTATTTCTAAGACAAAGCTCCAACGGCTCTTTCTGGGCGCGGTTCCTTATCAATATGTGTAAACCCCATAAAATAAGGTCATATTTATTTTCTCGAGAATTTTAATTAAATTATATTTTAATTATTTTTCTACAATTTAAAATGATTTATTCGGATTTATAGATTTTTTATTTATTTTTCCGGTTTTATTTAAGTCATGAAAATTGATTAAAAAGCTCTCGCGCGAAAATTTTATAAAATATTAACGATTCGATGAAACGAGAACCGATAGCTATAATATTCGACTTTATTAAGTCAAAAATAATAAATTTCGTATTTACGTAAATAAATTTGTACCGAATAGGATTTAATAGCATTTTAAGAAATCGAGTCGGGCTAGAACTATATGCATTTTATTTTTGGGCTTAAGTAATAATAAGAAAATTATTTATTAGGACAAATCCCATTCTTTTCCTATTTCTTTTCTTGACCGACCCATATAAACACATAAACACAACAGTTTGTTTTTTTCACCAAAACTCAACATTTCTTCCCTGTTCTTCTCTTGGTGCGACGAACACACACATAAACAGCCCCATTGATCATTTTTTCTTGCTCAATGTTTCCATTAAATTATACCAAAATCAATCTTGGTAAACTCTTATCAAACCCCCATCACTTATTTACACATGCATTTGATTTTTCTGAAAATCATAAATTTCAAGAATTTGAATTTTTGAATGTTTGATCATGGGATTAGACATGCAATAGGTTAATTATGATTTAGCCATATATAATTTCAAGAAAAATTGTCCAAGCACACCTTAGTGGCTTGGTTGAGCCACGGCCAAAATATGATCCATATGGATCATGTTGTGGTTTTTAGGCGATTGGTTTAGTTGATTAGCCTCATTGTTATGAACATTACTATTTGATGAGTTTGATTTTGACCATGTATGATATTGATTTATAGTGTTTTGATTGAATTAGGTTAATTTAAGATGTGTTTTTGATTGTTTGGAATGAGTTATAGGTTGTTTGGTATAGATGTTATCATGCCTAAATTCGGACAAAATATTGGCCGACCCAAAACTCATATATTTTCTACTGTAACCTGCACTTTTTATATCTTAGATAGATTCATTTACCATTCTACATGTTAGTGGTGAGTTGGATACGCACACAACTCCTCCGAATGAGGAAGTTATGGCCAAATTAAGTTAGAAAGTCAAATTTCGGACAATAGGTTTGCATAGCTTGTAGCTACAGGTTATTTACCTCTAATTTTGTATTTTAAGGTTTATTTCAGTACTAGGGATCATATTTGAAGTCCTCTCACTGACCTCATGTTAATATTTATCACCAAATTATTTTTATGAGTAAAACGGTAAAGCCGAGTTTGAAAACCAAATCCTGATTTTGTAACCTTTCAAATAATGTAACTTTCCCACTAATTGGTAGTAGCTATTTAATAGTGGTTCATATGGCCCGAAACTAGAATCATGAGGCTTTCCAATGGTAGAAATCTCAGTCCCGTAGACCTTATAGGTTAACAGGTTATTTTGTCCCAAGTTTGACTAGTGCAGTTTGACCATTAAGTTCTTACGATAGGGCTGTTAGTGTTTTCGACTTTTAGAAAGTTCCGTAAACTCTTAGATCGAATGATTGGACATTTTAGAAACAAGATTACAAGAGTGTTCCATGAGTATAAATCCTAAAATTATTGGATTTATAGTTTGGAAGATATACTCTTCTCAAAACGGTCCCGTCGGATTATTTTGACTTTTACGCATATTCTTGTGTAAACTTGAGGCGTTTCGAATACAAACCGGGCATAATGTAACACTCTCAAAATCGAGTCACATTAGCGGAAGGGTCCTTGAGTGTTACTTACATGATACAATCACACAATTATAGAAAACGAATCAAAACGAGTCGTTTTAATAAAACATCCATTCATTCATTCAAAAGATAATAATCCATACACGGTCCCAAATAATTTTAAAATATTTACAGTACACATCAAAAGATAAAAGTTGTTTCGAATGGATATATTTTATAAAAGCGGGCCAGAGTCACCACAATTTAGCAAGTTCATGAAACCGCCTTCCTTGAGTACCTTCTTTATGGACCTGAGATAAAACATGCTATAAAATCAACAAAAATTATTGAGTGAATCCATAGAGTTTAAATATGTAAATAGAACACAAGTATTCTGGATAACCTTCCATGGTTAATAATTCATCGAAAGACAATTATATTGTACGGACATAATTATCGATGTTATTACATAAGCCTCATGACATTGAACGTTAACATATATTATTTCAGCCCAACACACCTAGCCAAGTGCGTATATTTCTCTTATACGTATGCATCCGATGTTTCATTACTAGTGCTTCACTACACCACGCGATAGTTAGTCGCGACCGGACTGGACGTCACCCCGATAGATCTATCCATAGTATTAGCTTTCTTTCGATTAACAATTCACGATTCAATGGGTCTTTTAAGGCTAAAGCTAACTTATGTAATAAATTTCATCTAAGCATACAATCGGGTCCCTTGTGTTCTATTTTAAAATAAATATGGTTTACCACAACTTCTGGTTGCACCTATTCGTGGGTTTACAGCAACTCTTGTTGTACCCTTCATTTTCAATAAATACTTTTCAAGTAAGTAGAGCTTCCACAACTACTAGTTGCACCATTCAATTGGTTTACCGCAACTTATAGTTGTACTCTTTATTTTTAATAAATAAGCATGTTATTCCCTCACAAGTTTCTAAAAAATTAAAGAATTTAAAAGCGAGGCTATAGACTCACCTGATACAGTTGTTGCACGTTCATGAAGGACGAAACGCCCAATTATCGACACACGAATTTTCAAAATAACGATCGCACGTTGGTCGAGAACATAATGCCTAATAGTTGACATGCAATTTCATAAGATAACAATCAATCATTGATCAAGAGCGAGATGCCCAATGGTCGACATATGACTGAACGAGACCTATAATGACGAGACGCGTCTTAGGTTCGAGACTATACATAAGTCATACATATATGTAAATAGTTCATTTTAGTAAGTCTGGACATTGTATAATAAGTTCAATAAAACTTTTCATAAAACTTTTGATAACAATTTACCATGTATTATTCTATTATAACCATTAAGTCCATTAAAGCTCCTTAGTAGCCCATTACATGATCAAGTGACCTAATACCATTTCATAGTCAGTGTTGAGTTCCAAAATTATTATTATTTCATGTCCAATAATGGCCCAATAGCCATTACCGGTGTATGTTGGGCTTTTATGGCCCAAATCCACTATATAGGCTTTTCGGGTTCTAAAATGACTCCAAACATTGTCGACTTAATACCTCAAGTTGTTAGGGTCTCGAATTCTCTATATATCAGTATACAAAGAGTTTACAATTCCTGACAAGTGGGTCATACCACTTCGGTTTTCATAAAAATCGTCACGTTAAATACTAATTTAATATAGTCCAATTCTTACAATATCCCGACATCCCTCGTAGATTAGGTCGCCTCTCCTAAACCGTAAATAATGTAGATGAGTTATTTTTACCAAATTAATAATTAACTTATGTAGTTTACTTCTTATAAGATCAATTGCCCCTAATTTATATTTATCTTAGTTCATTTACCCTTTTATCACTTAGGAGAGTTGGCTGTTTTTGGCAACCGAACTCATTCTCACCGTTTTGGTCGTCATTTTCAAACCGTAAGGAACTGGTGGACTATCCAACTGATTATTGTTCTTCATAAGTTCATGTACAGCCCATAGTTTTACCTTTTTCATTAGTTCTGGGTTATACTATGAGCTTTCAGTCGGTTTATACAGCATGTTCAGATTCAGCACTTTTTATCGTTTCGGCCATATCTAATTCATCGAGCATCGTCACGAGACGAGCAACCCGAAAATATGAAAACAAAACAATGAGATACAAATAATACTTATAGCTAAGTGTCCACATCTAACCATTTTACCAACATCTCGGTCTATACCACTGATATTATTACGAGATCAAATCTACAACCTCAACCATCAATTTTAAGTAGATCCTTAATTTAAAAATCATATAAAATGTCCATAAATACAAGATAAACTATTATATCATGAATCTGTATGAACATGATAATATACATATACGTAAAAAAAATATATATATAAATTGAATCAAAAGTATACCTTCAATAGGGAAGAACAATAAATCAATAATACTACACAATCTCTAAACTCCTGAGATTAAACTCACTTCGATATGAGCTTTCTACCAAACTATTGACCCTCCAATTAGCTCGTATCTCAGCCCCAAGATAATCTCTAAAGAATTATTGATGGTGGTTGCCTTAAGAAATAAATAATCAAGACAACTCTTGTACTCTTTAGTCTTAAAGATAGTACCAAAATAACTAGTTAGAAAATTATGTTGATCAAAATGTTTTTTTTTTGTTGATCTAACGTGAAGAGAAAGGTGCAAAAGAAAGTGTGTTGTTTTTTAACAAATAAATTAAGAAATGGTTGTTATCTACGATAAATGGAGTACATAGATTCAATAAAAGAGACATCTTTCCTCAAAGTTTGACAAGTCACTGTATATGTGTTTTGAGGAGTGAGATTATATAAAGTGGGGTGAGATATTAGTAAATCTTGCTCCACAATTTGTAAAAGCAGGTATTATTGTAGTCCGATAATTTAAAAGTAGGATGATTTGAAAGATCCGCGTTAAACACGAAAAATATACGCTCAATATAAAATAAAAACGTCGACACTCGGAGAAAATTTATATTTCGATAAATAAATGAGGCTTATAAAGTAATAAACCTTAACGTGTTATATAAATGAATGACTCATTAAGGTTTAACGTAAGTTACAAACAATTCTCGAAAAATCAAAAATTAAAACGACGATAACGAGAGTATAAATATCGATACCTAACGTATTCCTTGCCGGTTATAACCTAAACGGCATTCTTACGCTAAGTTTCAAGCCATAACCTTTCCGGTTAGCTAATAATTTAAATTTCTCAATAAAGTAAATACAAAATATGTAATAATCGAGATTAGAATAACGACCTAAAATATCAAGATTGTCACATCATCCCAACCAAATTAGGATCTTCGTCCTCGAAGATAAATTTGCCTTATTGTTTGCCTTCTTGTTGAAGTCATACAAATGAGGATATTTCTTCCACATTTGATCATCCCTTTCCCAAGTGTATTTTGGTCATTGTCTCTAGTTTCATCGGACTTTCACAATAGGAATTCGAATTTGCTTTAATTGCTTAACATCCTTATCGATGGCTTGATTGTGAATAGACGAGAATATTAGTTTATTAAGTTCACGGTGGATGCCACTTTCGGATTGAGTCGTAAAGGTAAATAAAAAAACTAAAAGAACTTCAAATAGTCATTCGTACAAGATAATAACAATACGGATTGCAATAGCGATAGGCAAGGACGAATCGTGTAATCGAAGCACGAGTGTAAATTAAAACAATTTGTGAGAACACCACATGCTTAAGCCCACTCATTTACAAATCATTAATTACATAGGTTCGTCAGGTCCATCTAATTATGATTTAGAAACTAATGGTTCGGTAATTTATTATTTTCTTGTTCAAACGAGTGACGAATTCATTTCAACAAGACGACTATAAATCACCTTATTTAAGCATCTCTAGCTCAACGCATAAGATCAAGATTAAATAAAATAAATTCAATATAACGAAAAAGATCAGTGATATGGTATGAAATTATATTAGGCATGTGAATACCATACCAATCAACATGAATTCCTCACAAGAAACAAGCACAATCTTGGAAAATCCTGTTTTCAAAAACAGTAGAAAGTCGAATATCAATGAAAATGTAGATTAAATTTACTAAGCGAGATGAATGGATTGATAAATCAATAATAACAACTCGGGAATCGAAATCCTTGTAACCAAATATAACTATTTGGTTGAGATCATGGGCATCCACAACTTTAGTTAAACTTGGGAATAACGGGATTTACTTCGGGAATTGTGACAATCCGTCAATTTATGGTTTATATTTTATTCTCAAATATTATTTAAAAACATTATTTTAATGTTATATTATGAACTCACTTATTTATGGGAAGAAATTTGGATTTACGTCTTGAAATAGCATCGACTACGTCTAAACCGGAGGATTCAACGTTACGTGCTTACGTTTACATACACCGTTTTGGTGACAGTCCGACATTTCAGAAAAGAAATTTATCCGTGAATATTATTTTGAGATTTTAAATTTGTGTTGGTTCATAAACTCACAAATTTACGAGAAGAGATTAGGACTTACGATTATAATTTAACGTCCTTTACGACTAAACGGGAAACCTTAGGATTACGTATTCACATTTTTGAACTCCATTTTTGATGAGACAATTTTTATTAGATTCGTTTTGTGTCGTTGATTCATAGTTTATAAAAACGTTTTTCGTAAAACGACCCGAGGGCATGTAAATCGAGGAAACTAGAATCGAGGAGTACCCGTAAATAATTGGGGATGAGACAAAACCACTTTTGCCCTACCCCCACACATGGGATGGTTTAAAACTAGCTACTTACACCCTTAGGTGTCAAGCTTACAAAGTAAGCAAGACACATGTCTTGCTTAACTTTGCAAGCTAACTACACACCAACAAAACCACTAGCACCAAAACCATTTCTCACACACATACATGCAAACCACTAAAAAATCCTCTCACCCTCTCTTATTTTCGTCCCACTCTCACCAAAAATACCATCATTTGATCAATTTTAACCATGAAATCATGTGTTATTCACACATATGATGAAGCCCTTTTGAAGCTCTATAGATTGGTGGTGATTTTAACATCCAAAGAGAATATTTGGTGATGTTCAAGGGCTGATTTATACAAGAAGTTTACAAAGATTGGTGGTCTTTAAAGTTGGTGTTGATCTATCACAAGTTCTTCCATCAAAATCCAAGCCTTGATCATAAACTACACAACCTTGGTGGTATAGAGATTGTTCTTCCTATTCTCTTGTTATTTTGATTATGTAATATTGTATTTTCTTTATTTATGTATATGTATATGATGATGAATGATGATTAAAAATATTATGTGGGGATTTGGTGTTGATAGATTTGATAAACATGGGTAAAAAGATGGAAAAACCACATGTAAAAATGGTTAAATCTTGTTTAATAAGATGGCTGTATAAAAACAGTAAGTAACTAAATGATAAACTGATAAAATGGTAAATTGGAATCAATATACAGTAAGTATTAGGTGTTATACACATGTGAGAGTTGTCCATGCAATGGAATCATAAAAATGAGTGAGATATGATCAAAACAAGTTTAAAGTGCAAGTCTGCCTACACTGTTTTGGACGAATTTATTAAAATATTTAGAGGTTGATTCATCAGTAACTATAATAGAATAAAATGAAGCACATATCATGTAGTTTATGTGATAAAAATTTGGGGTTCTATCTCCATGTATAACTCTACATATGATCATTTTAGTAAACTAGATTTTTAGGACTGATTTTGTGAAATTAAAGTTTAATATTATTATATAAGCACTCAAATAAATATAGTATAAAATGTGAATTAAAACCCACTAACTTATATATTTCATTTATATAAATATACATAAGAATAAATAAATGGACATTATATAAAAATGGTAGTTCGGTAATTTTTATAAGTTATAAAAACTATATACTAAGTTTTACGTCTTTTCGGCTAAAACTGAAAGATTAACGTTTTTGTCAAATAAAACTTAGACGGTCGGATCCGTCTAATATAAACTTTTATAAACTCACATACTGATATACAAACATATATAACAAGTAAAAACCGATAAAACCCGAGCTTTACAACATATAGACATTAACGGGTCAAAGTAGCCTTAATGGACAATAAACCCGACTAATTTGGTAAAACACTTACAAACTTATTTATTGGGCTTAACCCATTTGAGCCCAACATATAAAGTATAATACTGATAATAAAAGTATAATTGGGCTAATGAATATTATTGGGCTTGTAATAGGCCCATTGGGCTTCAAAATGTAAACAAGTTGAACTAGTGTAACTAGTCTTGAAAATTACCAACACATAACACTAAATGAGTAAATGAGAATGTATAAACCCACTTGATCATCATCATATGTATAAAATCATCATGTGTATACATAATTGTTATTTTGATAAATTCATTGGACAAGAGTCTAAGACAAGTATTATTTGTCTAGGTTTCCGTGATTGAAGCACATACCGTACATCCGAATCGCCGATAACCGCCTTTCCCAATCAACGTGAGTTCATAGCCTCGCACTCTTTTAAATATTTTTATGAAATGTTTTATAAACCCGCGAGGGAGATAACATGTTAGTTTTGATAAAATAGGACATCATTTGTCCCAATTGTTTGTTTATTGACTTGGACCCGAATAATTGTATGACCCGATGAATGATTATATGGCCCGATGTATGAAATAAAATTGATTATTAAAGTTAGGTTATGTCACTAAAAGTCCCATTAGCATGAATTGTGAACTACCGGGATTTGGTAGACGCTTATGCATGTAATAGTACTATTTGGGGACGATCGCCCCAGTTCGCGCCTTGACGGTTGATCCCCGTCGTGCCACATTGATTGGTAAGCGAATTTATGTATGAGAAGATTTACACAAGCGTGATTATTGTGACGACACGCTAATTTAGATGGGCAAATTGAGTTTCGGGCTAGCTACTCGTTGTTTGTTGTAGTAAGGTAACAATGTCATGCGGCTTAAAATAATCCAATAACGAAAATACTGCTTTACGCATTGAATTACGATATATTGCCTGACTAGCAATACAGGGTCTTATTATTGATATTATGTTCGTGTTTTGGTTTTATATAACCATATTCATATAACGGTTTTTATTTAACTCTATACAACGTTATAAAACGTATTGTATGATGTTTTTACGACAATGGTTCGTATAATGATTTTGAGGGCAAAAGCCTATATTATGATTTTTGATAAGGATTTGTATAAAATGACTTTGGCTATTTTATGGCCTATTACAAAGATTTGTACAAAATGATTTTCGGTAATAATTATATACCGATGATATATTGATGGTTTTATTAAACTCTGTGAATTCACTCGGCGTTTTCGCTGACCCTTTCTTTTAACATGTTTTGTCTCAGGTACTTGAAGGTAATTCTCGGGAAGACAACGAGAATTCATGGCCCGCACTTAAATAATAATTTCCATTCAAATGCTTTGTAAAACATGTATGAAATACAATGATTTGGGACCTATGTAAACTTGATATTTATGAATGGAAATGCTTTATTATTAAACGACGCGATTTTTAAGTGTTGTCTATGATGTGAGTAATGTGCTTTCCCGTAACACCAACGAGTCTCCCGTTGTATTGAATTGTATTAATTTTGGGGTGTTACAGTTTGGTACCAGAGCTCTCGTTATAGAGAACGAAAGATTTTTAAAACCAAGGTTTTGAATAAAACATACCAAAATCTTTTAACAATAAACATTTTTCACAAAATGTCTAAAAATCTTTGACTATAACGATGCCGAAGAATTCCCGAGTTACCGACAAGGCCAGACTGAGAAGTGTTATTTTATTATATATATATAACTTGGATTATATATATATATGATGTAATTTTATTACATGATTGTTTGATGATTATTTTGATATTTATACGAGGTATTTATACGACGTAGATTGTCACAAGGAACCCTAAATCCCCTAGTAAATTAATCGAATCTATTCTCGTAGGAATTCTAGCTATCCTAGATCTAAACCAAGTTGCGGATATTTATGATCCCAACAAAATGGTTAATATTCGTAGAAATGTTGATATTAGTTGATTGTGATATTAAAGAAGAATTGGCGAGACTAAATCTGATATCGATGTCATAATGATCTTTCCTTATAGAGTGGAGTTTGACAAAACGTTACCACCTAGAAAGATGCCATCTGATTCGTTGTCACCCAATTCTTAAATTGAAATCGAAAGGGTGAATGTTGCACTTGAGGCTGTCATTGGAACCATTACCCAAAAGCCTCATGCCACTAGTACCTTTCCGAGAAGTCTAATTGAATGTGTGAGTCATTTCATACTAGTGACTCTTTTGATAACTATTGTTGTAAGAGCTATAGGATTGGAAATTAAGTGTTGTTCATATTGAACTTTTATTGCCCTATTAAGGTCTAAGAATAAGGTTGAAAGTATTGGAGAATGAGGTAAGATATCGAATTGAGCATAAGTTGGTTGAAACTTGAACAAAGTCAAATTTAACCCGTATGGAATATGAGATTGTTAATAGGAAGTCGTTAAGTTCTGTGATTGAATTATAAGGTTTTAATTGATTGTTGGTTCGTGTTAAGGGTTGTTGCTAGGCCATTGTCCAATAATGATGATGCCCAGTGTCCAAGATACAAATTGAAGAAAATCTTCTTCTGAATTGAGACCGATGGATCTTTCGGGACATGTGGAACACCTAATGACTCTTGTAGATTAGTATTCATTGTGGTATCTTTTAAAAATCTCTAAATTAAATGAGACATCAGTTGGTAGGATGAGTTCTTGGAATTGTATGACATAGTGACACGTAATGTGTTACGGTACAATTTTGACTTGTTTGTGATTAATGAAAAGAATACCTTTGATTGCTAAATCCTACATGTATCGATGTTTTCTATCTTTTCTTGCTTCTTCCTAATGCTCGCATTAGTGATGCAACCATTGAACAAGTACTCATCTCGATTTGAGTTACGTTGTGGATTATTCTTCCTGAGTGCCATCAAGGTCATGAACCTCATGATAAATTGGCTAAGCTCATTTCCTAGCATATTGTAGTTAGTTCTTGGTGAACAACTTTTCATCACTCTTTTGCAGATCACTCATTATTTTTATAAGTTAAAACAGTATTCCTTGAGAAAAATTGAATTCTCATCACTAAAAGGATTATTCAAAATGAGATTTATAAGTAATCGTTATCGAATGATGTTGTTTATGAAACACCTTGGAAAACTTAATTGTTTCCATAACAAAGAACATATTTGTAAATTTATTTTTGATTCTTATTTAAGAATTAAGAATGAAAATGTTTTTATTATAAACATGATGACAAAATTTTGACGAACTGAGTATTACATCGTTAATCTTGAAATTGTATATAGTTGCGCGCCTACATACAATTTGGAAGTGACCATGCAAGGCTGATTAGTAGTCACCATGAAATTATTAATAAACACTAAATTTTCTTTGAAGATTGTGAAAGATTAAATTTTATGAGATCTGCAAGAATTGAAAAATAGGGACATATTGATAGGGACACCTACATATGCGCCCGTACTATTTATTCTTCTGAGTCGAATTTACTCATCTGTGGGACTTGTCTTATTTGACAATTGATATCCCCTCCTTGTCCAATTTTCCCGTGGTGAGATTCTTTGGAAAAGTATTTGATTACCGAGTGTTGATACTCGACTGGATGTATCGACGTTCCTATAATTTCTTTTGAATTGATTTCATTTGAATGATCTGGATAACGATCCGAGGAGCTTTCGAATGCGTACTTATTTTATGAAAACATGGGATATATTCATATTCGTTAAATGTTTTCGTCTGTATCTGATTTGAAATTCTCTCGCGTAGATTATGCGTTGACCTTACTCTTTTAATGGTAGTTGTGTCTCTAGATATCCTTGAATCTGTGAAGGGTTATGAGTTATTATTAGTCTTTTGAGAAGTTCACATCTTATCAACGGTGATGAAACTGGAAAGTTGATAGTGCCAGTAGAAAGAATTGATTGATTATGACATGACGACATTGTCTTAATTGATGGGAACTCGAGTAGAATTCCCTTAAATGATAAGATGTTGATTATCAAAAGTGATCTAAATAATTCTTGATGGATGACCATATCCTGCATTTAGACTTGAAATTATACCATGAATGGTTGTGAATTAGTCATAGATATTATAATCTAGAAAGAACCTAATATGAATTTATTAAAAGATGTTTCTGTTATCTGAAACTTTAGAAGGTATTTGATGGTAAATTACCTAGACCTTCGCCATTAAGGCAAGTTTAATTTGGTATTGATTATATTCCCGGTGCTGCACCTGTGGCGTGTGCACCCTACGTCAGCACCATCTGAATTAAAAGAATTACCGTACAACTGAGAGAGTTGTCGGAGAAAACTTTTATTCTACCAAGCTTGTCATCATGAAGAACTATGGTGTTATCATTCCTTGTATTTATTGATTACCAAGAACTAGGTAAATTGACGATTAAAAAATCTATATCCACTACCCAAGATGATAGATTTGTTCGATCATTTACAAGGTTCTAGCGTATATTCCAGATTTGATCCTCGGTATGGTTATCATCAACTTCGCGTCCGCGAAAAAGATTATCTATTCCAATCTCTACATCCAGAACTTGTAATGAACATTATAAGTTTCACGTGATATCGTTTGGATTGACTAATACACATGTAGCATTCATAAATTTGGTGAGTCACGTGTGTAGGCTGTAATTTGATAAATTCATGCTTGTGATCATTAGGAACCATCTGTTTGTTTATAAGAATAAGAAGGAGTTAATAATTATTTATAGACTGCCCTGAATTAGCCGAGCAATGAAAACCTGAACCTTGAGTATTTAACATGTGGATTAAACACTAAATCCTTTATATTATTTGATCGTGTGATTAATAGATAATGGAATCTATATTGACTCTTTTATATTTAAAGGAGTTGTGTAAACATGATGTGCCTGTATCGATCATATCTATCAAGATCCTCGCTTCGCATCGAATTTCTAGAGATTTGATCAGAAGTCATTGAGAACGAATCTTGATGAGAGTACTGTACCACCCCAATCGAAGGGACGAGGTAAAGTAACGATAGAAAATACTATAAGTGCTATTTTATACTTGAATGATTGACCTTTGGTAATGAACCGCATAATCATTTTCCTTTGGAGAGATTATCATTGATAATTATAGTATTAGGATCGAGATCGAATCTTGTGAGGATCTATATTAGAGCATCTGTAAGTAGGAGTTGGGATGAAAACATCCAACATACACCCATTGTGAGTTGGACATGTCTTTTAGGTTTAAGGTTTCCTATGATGGCGAACCTAACCTTACAAAATACTCGACCCGCGAGACCTGAAATGTTTGTTGAAATTAGGATCTGATTATTGACTACCATTAGTGGGCAGAAGGTTATGTGAATATGAAATGTAGATCTTGAAGTGACAGATGGGTAGCGAAGTTATGCCAAAAATTTTCATCTTGGAAAAATGAATAGACGATCTGAAAGATCATGGGAATTAAGTCCCCGTTATATGGGACCATTGAGATGTAAAAAGATTGGTTTGAAAGGCATATAAGCTGGATCTACCCTAGGACTTCAAGGGCTGCGTAAATTATGATTCGTATATCTAACTTGATGAAATGTCTATCAAGTGAAAATCTGACTATTCCTTAATGATGTTTAGATCGGCGAAAAGTTGCATTCATCAAAAACCCGTGAACATCATGGATAGAGAAAGTAAGTCAACATTAAGTCTGATCTTATTCCCGTAGTTATGTTTGATGAAACTCGTGTATTGTAATGAATTACACTTGTGAGAAAAGACCGAATGTGGAGGAAATACCCACATGGCTTTAACTCTATAAGAAGCGAGTAGTAAGATAAGATGATCTTTGAGGACAAAGATCCTGTTTAGGGGTAAATGCTGTGACAATCCGTCAATTTATGGTTTATATTTTATTCTCAAATATTATTTAAAAACATTATTTTAATGTAATATTATGAACTCACTTATGAAGAAATTTGGATTTACGTCTTGAAATAGCATCGAGTACGTCTAAACCGGAGGATTCAACGTTACGTGCTTACGTTTACATACACCGTTTTGGTGACAGTCCGACATTTCAGAAAATAAATTTATCCGTGAATATTATTTTGAGATTTTAAATTTGTGTTGGTTCATAAACTCACAAATTTACGAGAAGAGATGAGGACTTACGATTATAATTTAACGTCCTTTACGACTAAACCGGAAACCTTAGGATTACGTATTTACGTTTTTGAACTCCGTTTTTGATGAGACAATTTTTATTAGATTCGTTTTGTGTCGTTGATTCATAATTTATAAAAACGTTTTTCGTAAAATGACTCGAGGGCACGCAAATCGATGAAACTAGAATCGAGGAGTACCCGTAAATAATTGGGGATGAGACAAAACCACTTTTGCCCCACCCCCACACATGGGATGCTTTAAAACTAGCTACTTACACCCTTAGGTGTCAAGCTTACAAAGTAAGCAAGACACATGTCTTGCTTAACTTTGCAAGCTAACTACACACCAACAAAACCACTCGCACCAAAACCATTTCTCACACACATACATGCAAACCACTCAAAAATCCTCTCACCCTCTCTTATTTTCGTCCCAATCTCACCAAAAACACCATCATTTGATCAATTTTAACCATGAAATCATGTGTTATTCACACATATGATGAAGCCCTTTTGAAGCTCTATAGATTGGTGGTGATTTTAACATCAAAGGAGAAGATTTGGTGATGTTTAAGGGCTGATTTCTACAAGAAGTTTACAAAGATTGGTGGTCTTTAAAGTTGGTGTTGATCTATCACAAGTTCTTCCATCAAAATCCAAGCAGTGATCATAAACTACACAACCTTGGTGGTATAGAGATTGTTCTTCATATCCTCTTGTTATTTTGATTATGTAATCTTGTATTTTCTTTATTTATGTATATGTATATGATGATGAATGATGATTAAAAATATTATGTGGGAATTTGGTGTTGATAGATTTGATAAACATGGGTAAAAAGATGGAAAAACCACATGTAAAAATGGTTAAATCTTGCTTAATAAGATGGCTGTATAAAAACAGTAAGTAACTAAATGATAAACTGATAAAATGGTAAATTGGAATCAATATACAGTAAGTATTAGGTGTTATACACATGTGAGAGTTGTCCATGCAATGGAATCATAAAAATGAGTGAGATATGATCAAAACAAGTTTAAAGTGCAAGTCTGCCTACACTGTTTTGGACGAATTTATTAAAATATTTAGAGGTTGATTCATCAGTAGCTATACAGGAATAAAATGAAGCACATATCATGTAGTTTCTGTGATAAAAATTTGGGGTTCTATCTCCATGTAGAACTCTAGATATGATCATTTTAGTAAACTAGATTTTTAGGACTGATTTTGTGAAATTAAAGTTTAATATTATTATATAAGCACTCAAATAAATATAGTATAAAATGTGAATTAAAACCCACTAACTTATATATTTCATTTGTATAAATATGCATAAGAATAAATAAATGGACATTATATAAAAATGGTAGTTTGGTATGTTTTATAAGTTATAAAAACTATATACTAAGTTTTACGTCTTTTCGGCTAAAACTGAAAGATTAACGTTTTTGTCAAATAAAACTTAGACGGTCGGATCCGTCTAATATAAATTTTTATAAACTCACATACTGATATATAAACATATATAACAAGTAAAAACCGATAAAACCCGAGCTTTACAACATATAGACATTAACGGGCCAAAGTAGCCTTAATGGACAATAAACCCGACTAATTTGGTAAAACACTTATAAACTTATTTATTGGGCTTAACCCATTTGGGCCCAACATATAAATTATAATACTGATAATAAAAGTATAATTGGGATAATGAATAGTATCGGGCTTGTAATAGGCCCATTGGGCTTCAAAATGTAAACAAGTTGAACTAGTGTAACTAGTCTTTAAAATTACCAACACATAACACTAAAATGAGTAATTGAGAATGTATAAACCCACTTGATCATCATCATATGTATACATAATTGTTATTTTGATAAAGTCATTGGACAAGAGTCTAAGACAAGTATTATTTGTCTAGGTTTCCGTGATTGAAGCACGTACCGTACATCCGAATCGCCGATAACCGCCTTTCCCAATCAACGTGAGTTCATAGCCTTGCACTCTTTTAAATATTTTTATGAAATGTTTTATAAACCCGCGAGGGAGATAACATGTTAGTTTTGATAAAATAGGACATCATTTGTCCCAATTGTTTGTTTATTGATTTAGACCCGAATAATTGTATGACCCGATGAATGATTATATGACCCGATGTATGAAATAAAATGGATTATTAAAGTTAGGTTATGTCACTAAACGTCCCATTAGCATGAATTGTGAACTACCGGGATTTGGTAGACGCTTATGCATATCATAGTACTATTTGGGGACGATCACCCCAGTTCGCGCCTTGACGGTTGATCCCCGTCGTGCCACATTGATTGGTAAGCGAATTTATGTATGAGAAGATTTACACAAGCGTGATTATTGTGACGACACGCTAATTTAGATGGGCAAATTGAGTTTCGGGCTAACTACCCGTTGTTTGTTGTAGTAAGGTAACGATGTCATGAGGCTTAAAATAATCCAATAACGAAAATACTGCTTTACGCATTGAATTACGATATATTGCCTGACTAGCAATACAGGGTCTTATTATTGATATTATGTTCGTGTTTTGGTTTTATATAACCATATTCATATAACGGTTTTTATTTAACTCTATTCAACGTTATAAAACGTATTGTATGATGTTTTTACGACAATGGTTCGTATAATGATTTTGAGGGCAAAAGCCTATATTATGATTTTTGATAAGGATTTGTATAAAATGACTTTGGCTATTTTATGGCCTATTACAAAGATTTGTACAAAATGATTTTCGGTAATAATTATATACCGATGATATATTGATGGTTTTATTAAACTCTATGAATTCACTTGGCGTTTTCGCTGACCCTTTCTTTTAACATGTTTTGTCTCAGGTACTTGAAGGAAATTCTCGGGAAGACAACAAGAATTCATGGCCCGCACTTAAATAATAATTTCCATTCAAATGCTTTGTAAAACCTGTATGAAATACAATGACTTGGGACCTATGTAAACTTGATATTTATGAATGGAAATGCTTTATTATTAAACGACGCGTTTTTTAAGCGTTGTCTATGATGTGAGTAATGTGATATCCCGTAACACCAACGAGTCTTCCGCTGTATTGAATTGTATAAATTTGGGGGTGTTATAGGAATAGCTTAAACGTTAGAATTAAAATGATCAGGGTTGGTTCGTGACAATCTACGTTGTATAAATATCTCGTATTAGTATAAAACTAACATTTATAATTAAATAAACGAAAACATGACTTGTAATCCACAAGTACAGTTAATCAATAATCATTACAACATATATATATATATATATATATATATATATATATATATATATATATATATATATATATATATATATATATATATATATATATATATATATATATATATATATATATATATATATATATATATATATATATATATATATATATATATATATATATATATATATATATGTATATATATATATATATATATATATATATATATATATATATATATATATATATATATATATATATATATATATATATATATATATATATATATATATATATATATATATATATATATATATATATATATATATATATATATATATATATATATATATATATATATATATATATATATATATATATATATATATATATATATATATATATATATATATATATATATATATTCACTTGCAACTGTTATAGCCAAAAGATTTCAAAATTCATTTTTGCAAAATCTTTTCGTTAACTATAACTTGAGCTCTTGATACCAATCTGTAACACTCTCAAAATCGAGACACATTAGCGGAAGGGTCCTTGAGTGTTACTTACATGATACAATCACACAATTATAGAAAACGGATCAAAACGAGTCGTTTTAATAAAACATCCATTCATTCATTCAAAAGATAATAATCCATACACGGTCCTAGATAATTTTAAAATATTTACAGTACACATCAAAAGATAAAAGTTGTTTCGAATGGATATATTTTATAAAAGCGGGCCAGAGTCACCACAATTTAGCAAGTTCATGAAACCACCTTCCTTGAGTACCTTCTTTATGGATCTGAGATAAAACATGCTATAAAATCAACAAAAATTGTTGAGTGAATCATAGAGTTTAAATATGTAAATAGAACACAAGTATTCTGAATAACCTTCCATGGTTAATAATTCATCGAAAGATAATTTTGTTGTACGAACATAATTATCGGTGTTATTACATAAGCCTCATGACACCGAACGTTAACATATATTATTTCAGCCCAACACACCTAGCCAAGTGCGTATATTCTTATACGTATGCATCCGATGTTTCATTACTAGTGCTTCACTACACCACGCGATAGCTAGTCGCGACCGGACTGGGCGTCACACCGATAGATCTATCCATAGTATTAGCGTTCTTTCGATTAAAAATTCACAATTCAATGGGTCTTTTAAGGCTAAAGCTAACTTATGTAATAACTTTCATCTAAGCATACAATCGGGTCCGTTGTGTTCTATTTTAAAATAATTAGGGTTTACCACAACTTCTGGTTGCACCCATTCGTGGGTTTACAACAACTCTTGTTGTATCCTTCATTTTCAATAAATACTTTTCAAGTAAATAGAGCTTCCACAACTACTAGTTGCACCACTAAATTGGTTTACCGCAGCTTATAGTTGTACTCTTTATTTTTAATAAATAAGCATGTTATCCCCTCGCAAGTTTCTAAAAAAAATAAATAATTTAAAAGCGAGGCTATAGACTCACCTGATATATTTGTTACACGTTCATGAAGGACGAAACGCCCAATTATCGACACACGACTTTTGAAAATAACGATCGCACGTTGATCGAGAACATAATGCCTCATACTTGACATCCAATTTCACAAGATAACAATCAATCATTAATCAAGAGCGAGATGCCCAATGGTCGACATATGACTGAACGAGACCTATAATGACGAGACGCGTCTTAGGTTCGAGACTATACATAAGTCATACATATATGTAAATAGTTCATTTTAGTAAGTTTGGACATTGTATAATAAGTTCAATAAAACTTTTCATAAAACTTTTGATAACAATTTACCATGTATTATTCTATTATAACCATTAAGTCCATTAAAGCCCCATAGTAGCCCATTACATGATCAAGTGACCTAATACCATTTCAAAGTCAGTGTTGAGTTCCAAAATTATTATTATTTCATGTCCAATAATGGCCCAATAGCCATTACCGGTGTATGTTGGGATTTTATGGCCCAAATCCACTATATAGGCTTTTCGGGTTCTAAAATGACTCCAAACATTGTCGACTTAATACCTCAAGTTGTTAGGGTCTCGAGTTCTCTATATATCAGTATACAAAGAGTTTACAATTCCTGACAAGTGGGTCATACCACTTCGGTTTTTATAAAAATCGTCACGTTAAATGTTAATTTAATATAGTCCAATTCTTACAATATCCCGACATCCCTCGTAGATTAGGTCGCCTCTCCTAAACCATAAATAATGTAGATGAGTTATTTTTACCAAAGTAATAATTAACTTATGTAGTTTACTTCTTATAAGTTCAATTGCCCCTAATTTATATTTATCTTAGTTCATTTACCCCTTTTATCACTTAGGAGAGTTGGCTATTTTTGGCAACCGAACTCATTCTCACCGTTTTGGTCGTCATTTTCAAACCGTAAGGAATTGGTGGACTATCCAACTGATTATTGTTCTTCATAAGTTCATGTACAACCCATAGTTTTACCTTTTTCATTAGTTTTTGGTTATACTATGAGCTTTCAGTCGGTTTATATAGCATGTTCAGATTCGGCACTTTTTATCGTTTCGGCCATATCTAATTCATCGAGCATCGTCACGAGACGAGCAACCCGAAAATATGACCACAAAACAACGAGATACAAATAGTACTTATAGCTAAGTGTCCACATCTAACCATTTTACCAACATCTCTGTCTATACCACTGATATTATTACGAGATCAAACCTACAACCTCAACCATCAATTTTAAGTAGTTCCTTAATTTAAAAATCATATAAAATGTACATAAATACAAAATAAACTATTATATCATGAATCTGTACGAACATGATAATATACATATACGCAAAAAAATATATATATAAAAATTGAATCAAAAGTATACCTTCAATAGGGAAGAACAATAAATCAATAATACTACACAATCTCTAATCTCCTGAGATTAGACTCACTTCGATATGAGCTTTCTACCAAACTATTGACCCTCCAATTAGCTCGTATCTCAGCCCCAAGATAATCTCTAAAGAAGTATTGATGGTGGTTGCCTTAAGAAATAAATAATCAAGACAACTCTTGTACTCTTTAGTCTTAAAGATAGTACCAAAATAACTAGTTAGAAAATTATGTTGATCAAAATGTTTTTTTTGGTGATCTAACGTGAAGAGAAAGGTGCAAAAGAAAGTGTGTTGTTGTTTAACAAATAAATTAAGAAATGGTTGTTATCTACGATAAATGGAGTACATAGATTAAAATAAAAGAGACATTTATCCTTAAAGTTTGACAAGTCACTGTATATGTGTTTTGAGGCGTGAGATTATATAATGTGGGGTGAGATATTAGTAAATCTTGCTCCATAATTTGTAAAAGCGGGTATTATCGTAGTCCGATAATTTAAAAGTAGGATGATAAAGATCCGCGTTAAACACGAAAAATATACGCTCAAAATAAAATAAAAACGTCGACACTCGGAGAAAATTTATATTTCGATAAATAAATGAGGCTTATAAAGTAATAAACCTTAACGCGTTATATAAATGAATGACTCATTAAGGTTTAACGTAAATTACAAACAATTCTCGAAAAATCAAAAATTAAAACGACGATAACAGAAAATATTTCTATGTCATAACGAGAGTATAAATATCGATGCCTAACGTATTCCTTGCCGGTTATAACCTAAACGGCATTCTTACGCTAAGTTTCAAGCCATAACCTTCCCGGTTAGCTAATAATTTAAATTTCTCAATAAAGTAAACACAAAATATGTAATAATCGAGATTATAATAACGACCTAAAATATCAAGATTGTCACACATAACACTTGGTTTAATACTTTGAGAATATAGAATATTAGAAACCTACAGGTTGTAATTCATTTTAGCATGATTTAATTTTGGCTTAGCTTTTGGTGCAAGTTTTACCCGTCATACGTTTTTATCGAATTATTTTTAAATAATTATTTCATTGATACATAAAACGCGTACTTAAGGGCCGTGATCGTTCTTGTAGGTCGAGGATAGCCTTGCATTACTATTAATTACTTCTCTACATCCTGGTTCCATCTTCCATCCATATTGTTCAAAGGTGAGTCTATAGCCTCGCTTTTAATCTATTTATTGGTTTTACAAAACCCCCGAGGGGGGATACATGCTCTTTTAAAACTCAAACACAAGTTATCTTTTATGGACCCGATTATGATTGGACTCGTGGTTGCCTTGAATTGCATTAAGTAAAATATTTCCATTATCTAAAGCCTGAATTATCGTTCGTTAACTAGGTTATGATGGGCTAGCCGGTGGTACAATTAATATATCTATGGGGGAAGCCACCCGGTTCAGTGTGTGGGTTATGTTTCTAGAAGCTTTTTCTTGAACATCCACTATACAGACATATTGAATTGAGAAGTCAGGTATAAGGCAATGTACCTATAATCTGGGGTCACAGACAATTAATAAATCTCTTGTCTTTTTTAAGGATAATAATGAGAGTGTTTAAGAGTTCTGTTCTATGAGTTTAACTAGTGTAATGCCCGTGCGTTGCACGGATCACACGTAAAAAATCAATAAACTTTTTCTATAATAATCTTATATAAACAACATATCATATATTAACAAAAAGAATTATTTGAATTTAACATACGTAAATTTATTATTTGTATTAGTTTTTTAAAATTAATATAGAAAACTAATATAATTAATTTTCGCAAATTTCATACATAAGAAGGTAATAAAAAATGAGTAAAAAGCACGTCTCATACGCAAGAAAGTAATTCTCCAACATTTTATACGAAAGAAACTAATAAAATTGTCTAATACTGCAGTCTAGTTCAGAACATGCTTTAATGCAATGTTTTAAAACCGATATTTAATCGATCCGATCGAGTAACCAAATCCGGGTCAAACTAGTCAAGTCGCAGCAACCCACTTTTAAAAAAATATAACAAAAATCATATTCTTAATTATTCAGAAAATGTATAAAAAAGCATGAACCTTCCGTATATTGAATATATATGTAATACCCCCAAATTTACATGTTTCAATTCTGCGGAAGAGTCGTTGGTGTTACGGGATAGCACATTACTCAAATCATAGACAACGCTTAAAAATCGGGTCGTTTAATAATAAAGCATTTTCCATTCATAAATATCAAATTACATAGGTCCTCAGGTCAATGTATATCTTAATAAATTTATGAAACATTTGAATGGAAATTTTTGGTTAAATGCGGGCCATAAATTCTTGTCGTCTTCCCGAGAATTACCATCACGTACCTGAGATAAACCATGTCAAAAGTCAGCGAAACGCCGAGTGAATCCATAGAGTTTAATAAAAACCATTAATACATATCACCGGTATATAATCATTGCCGAAAATCATTTTTGTACAATTCTTTGTGGTAGGCCATAAAATAGGCCAAAGACATTTTTATACGAATCCTTATCGTAAATCATAATATAGGCCTTTGCCTTCAAAACCATTATACGAACCATTGTCGTAAATCATACAATACGTTTTATAACGTTGTTTAAAGTATAGTAAAAACCGTTATATAAAACTGTTATGTAAAACCAGAACACAAGTATAAATATAAATAAGACCCCGTATTGCTAGTCATGCAATATATTGTAATTCAAATCATTTATCATACACTATTCCTGAGACCGTAGCCTCAGTGTTACCTTTATCATTATTATTGTCAGATTATTACAAATCGCATGACATTGTTACCTTTCTATAATATATTTCGGGTAGCTAGCCTGGAATTCATTTGCCCATCTAAAACAGCGTGTTGTCACAATAATTATGCTAAATATACCACTCTCATACATAAATTCGCTTACCAATCAATGTGGCACGACGGGGACCAACCGTTAAGGCGCGAACTGAGGTGATCTTCCCCAAATAGTACTATTATATGCATAAGCGTCTACCAACTCCTGGTAGTTCACAATTCATGCTAATGGGACTTATAGGGACATAACCTAACTAATAATAATTCATTTCAATCATCCATTTTGGGTCATACAATCAATCGTGTCCATATCAATAAACATACAATCGGGACCACTTGTGTTCTATTTTTATTAAAACTATCATGTTATCACCCTCGCGGGTTTATAAAACACTTTATAAAACATTTAAAAGAGTGCGAGGCTATGAACTCACGTTGGTTAGGAAAGGCGGGTTATCGGCAATTAGCATGTACGGTACGTGCCTCGATCACGGAAACCTAAACAAATAATACTCGGTCTTAGACTATCGTCAAACAACTTTTTAAAAGTTGTTATGTATATGTAATGATGTCATAACATGATGATCAAGTGGGGTTTTATTTCCTTACACAACATTACTAGTTGTCTAGTATTAGTTAATTAGGCTTATCATACTAGTTACACTAGTTTTAGCCCATTTACACATTAAGGCCCAATAAGCCCATTAAGAGTCCAATATCATTTTATTAGTCTTATCTTTTTAAGATCAGGCCCATACTCATATTTTTGGCCTAAGTGGGTTAAGCCCATGAGTAAGTCCAATAACATTAAACTAAACTAGTTGGTCCTAGTGGTCCAACAAGGCTAATTTGGCCCATATGGTCCATTAGTTATAAAGCTCGGTTTTGTCGATTTTTACTTGTCAAGTGTGTTTACATATCAGTATATGATTTATAAAAATGTTACATTAGACGGGTCCGACCATCTAAGTTTTATTTGGCGAAAACGTTAATCTTTCAGTTTTAGCCGAAAAGACGTAAAAGTTATATATAGTTTGTGGTTTTAGAAA
This sequence comes from Glebionis coronaria, assembly GCA_025667525.1. Taxonomy (NCBI): domain Eukaryota; kingdom Viridiplantae; phylum Streptophyta; class Magnoliopsida; order Asterales; family Asteraceae; genus Glebionis; species Glebionis coronaria. Next base: position 230,020,675 of record CM046880.1, read on the forward strand.
ACATTTGAGTTTTACTTCTATAAAATGTAATATTTATTTATTATAGTGTATAAACATATTTTATATTAGTTATACCAATTTATTAACTTATACATACTTATTTTATACGGTATTTCACTTTGAGTGCTCTTTTAATAATATATACTTTAGTCAAAATCTGATGTGATATTTCAAGTCCACCATTTTAATCATATCTTGAGTTCTACAATGTATTGGAACCTCAAATTTCTACTGTACAAACTACACGATATGTGCTACAAATAACTCTTCTGTAGCTCCTGCTCAAACAACATCTAAGTATTTGTAAAAATTCGTCCAAAACAGACTAGACAGATTTGTGCTACAAAAGTGTTTTGGCCATATCTTGCTCATTTTTAACATTCCATTGTATGGCCAACTCACCACTTATGTAAAAATCAATTTTCTATCTGTATATTTAATAATCTTATCCATTTAACCAAGTGAAGATATTAAAACATACTGTTTTATACAGCCTATGTGACTAGTCATGATTTTAACATTTTTACTTCTAGATTTTAACCTTTCTATCCTAATCTAGTAACACAAAATCCACACACAATATATTGATCATCATTTATCATCATATACATATACATTTTTGAATAAAAATGCATGAGTACATTTACTAAACAATAAGATGATGGAAATAAATGATCTTGTACCAACCAATATGATGAAAGGTTAAGGTTTTTGATGAACTAGACTTGGTTTTTGGTAACCAATCTTATGAGTTTAGCAAGATCAATTTGAGATCACAAAGAGTATGAAGACTTCTTGAGAAATCAGCCCTAATCCTTCTTGAAACTCCTTTCTACCTGTTAAGATCATCTCCAATCTTCATATCTTCAAGTGATGATCAAGATATGTAGATTGTGTAATAAGTTTATGGTTAATTTTTGAGTGTGATGGTGTTTGTTGGTGTGTGTGGGACGAAAAGAGTTAGAGAGAGAGAGAGAGAGAGAGAGAGATTGAAAAACTTGGCTAGTTTTGCATGTATGAGAAAATAAGAGTAAGTTTGAATGGTTTTGTGTTGGTGGTTTATTAAGTTGGTTAAGAAAAGTGTCCTAGCTTATTGTATAAGCTTGCCACCAAATGGTGGTGTTGGTTGTTGTGGCCACCCATAGTGGGGGGGGGGGGGGGGTGGGACAAGTGTAACTTGTTTCATCCCCTATTAATTTACGGGTACTACTCGATTTTAGTTTCCTCGATTTACGTGCCCTTGGGTCGATTTACGAAAAATGTTTTTATAAATTATGAATGTAAGGCACAAAACGATTCTAATAAAAAGTTGTCTCATCAAAAACGGAGCACAAAAGCGTAAATACGTAAACCTAGGGTTTCCGGTTTAATCGTAAAAGACGCTAAATTATGCACGTAAGTTCAATTTCATCTCATAAATTTGTGAGTTTATGAACCAACACAAATTAAAATTCCAAGATAATATTCGAGAATAAATTTATTATCTGAAATGTCGGACTGTTACAAAAACGGAGTATGTAAACGTAAACACGTAACGTAGAGTTCTCCGGTTTAGACGTAGTCGATGCTACTTGAAGACGTAAACCCTAATTTCTTCCCAAAAGTGAGTGAGTTCATAATTTAATAATAAAATAATGATTATAAATAATACTTGAGAATAAAATAACGACCTCAAATCGACGGATTGTCACAGCAATTTCCCCAAAAGAGGATCTTTGTCCTCAAAGATCAATTCATCTTACTAGTCACTTCTTATAGAGTTAAAGCCATGTGGATATTTCCTCCGCATTCGGTCTTTTCTCTCAAGTGTAATTCATTACAATACGCGAGTTTCATCAATATAACATTAGGAATACGATCATGCTTAAGTTGACTTACTTTCTCTATCCATGATGTCTACGGGTTTTCGATGAATGCAACTTTTCGCCGATCCAAACTTCATTAAGAAATAATCAGATTTTCACTTGATAAACATTTTATCAAGTTCGATATACGAAACATAATTCATGCAGCCCTTGAAGTCCTATGGTAGATCTAGCTTATATGCCTCTCAAACCAAATATTTACATTATCTCAATGGTCCCATACAACGGGGACTTATTTTCCCATGATCTTTCAGATCATCAATTCATCTTTCCATGGTGAAATTTTTTGGCATAACTTCGCAATCCATCCTGAACTTCAAGATTTACATCTCACAATGGGCGTATTTTGTAGGGTTATGTTTGTCATCATAGGAAACCTTAAACCTAAAAGACATGTCCAACTCACAATGGGTGTATGTCGAGTATCTTCATCCCAACTCCCACCTACAGGTGTTCTTCTATTTAGATCCTCACAAGACTCTATCTCGATCCTAATGCGATAATTATTAATGATAATCTCTCCAAAGGAAAGCGATTATCCTGTTCATTACCAACGGTCAATTATAAAAATATAAAACAAGACTTCTAGTGTTAGTATCGTTACTTTACCTTGTCCCTTCGATTGGGGTGGTAATAAGTACTCATATCAAGATTCGTTCCCAATGAATTCTGAAGGAATTTCAAGAAATTCTACACGAAGCGAGGATCTTGATAGAGATGATCGATACAGGCACACCATGCTTACACAACTCCTTTAAATACAAATGAGACAACTTCTCCATCTAGAACTTATCATTAACTGGAATGATATGAACAGATTTGGTCAGTCTGTCGACGATGACCCAAATTGAATTAAATCTAGATGATGACCTTGGGAGATTTGTGATAAAATCCAAGGTGATTCTATCCCACTTCCAAACAGGATTAATAAGCTGTAGAAGCAATCCTTATGGATTTTGGCGTTCAGCCACGATCTTCGCAAAAGTTAAACATTTTACTAACATATGTTACGATGTCTGCTTTCATATTTGGCCGTCCTCAGTTAAAGATACATTTTATCAGAAATGGCATGAATATAATACTTAAACTTGTGAGATTCTGACATGACTAGATCTTACAAACCTCCATATTTAGGCAGCCGCAAACGACCTTTTATACACTCAATGTCATCGGCTCCTATTTCTGGTGGTTCTCAATAGCCACGAGACCCTTCATTATCTATATCATCCTTCTTACAAGTCTCGGCTTGTACATTTTTAATTTGCTCGGGCAAATTATTCTGCACGGTCATTACTAAGGAACACATCCTAATTGGTTCTCTATCCTTTCTACATAATGCGTCAGCAGTTACATTCACTTTTCCCGATGAAATAAATACTATGACCATAATCACTCAGAAATTCTTTCTTCATATCTTTTAAGTTCTAGCTTCGTCCCAACTATTATCTTTATTAGTTTTGCCCAGTCCGACGTTTAAAGCATCGATAAATATTACAAGTAATTAAATAATAAATATTTAATTTTTATGAAACGTAAACGTAAAAAATTTTAAATTTCTCAGTTCGTCCAATTATAGAAAAATGTTCAAAATAAATTTGAATTTAATTAACACGATTTTTGTTGATTTATCGAAAATAATTAATAAGATCTGTAAATGTTCGAAAAATCTTTGTTTATACTTGGGTCAAAATTTTCTTAGTTGAAGAGCAAAAATTTTCGTTCCAAATTCCATGTCATGGGTTATATGGTTTCCTCAATCCCTCTTAGGTTGTCTTAAGGTATACACAATCATCTACTCCTAAGGGAGTTTAGTTAAATGATCTGGGTATAAGGGAATAATTCCTTAAAAATCCTTTGATAAATATCTGTCAAAACCACTTCGCACTTCCTTTTTGGTATAACCCAAAGCCTTAATGGCTCCGATATTTGAAGAGTCAACATAAATTCCACTAACATTAATCACACGGTCAAATAATGTAAAGGATCAAGCCTTAAATCACATGTTAAATACTCAAGGTACAGGTTTTCACTGCTCGGCCAACTCAGGGTAGTCTACAAATGATTACTAACTCCTTCTTATTCTTAGAAACAAACAGATGGTCCTTAATGATCACAAGCATGAATTTATCAAATTAAAGCCTACACACGTGATTCACCAAATTTATGAATGCTACATATGCATTGGTCAATCCAAACGACATAACATGAAACTCATAATGTTCATTACGAGTTCTGGATGTAGTGATTGGAATAGATAATCTTCTTCGCGGATTTGATGATAACCATGCCGTGGATCAAATTTTTGAATATACGCTAGAACCTTGTAAATGATCGAACAAATCTTCCATCTTGGGTAATGGATATAAATTTTGATCGTCAATTTACTTAGTTCACGGTAATGAATAAATATAAGGAATGATAACACCATAACTCTTCATGATGACGAGCTCGGTAGAATAAAAGCTTTCCCCGACAACTCTCTTAGTTGTACGGTAACTCTTTCGATTCAGATGGTGTTGACGTACAGTGCATATGCCACAGGTGCAGCACCGAGAATATAATCAATACCAAATTCAACTTGCCTTATTGGCGGAAATCTAGGTAATTCATCAGCAAATACCTCAGAAAGTTTCCAATAACAGGAGCATCTTTTAATAAATCTACCTTAGGTTCTTTCTAGATTACAAGATCTATGACTAGTTCACAACCTTTCATGGTATAATTTCAAGCCTAAATGCATGATACAGTCACCCATCGGAAATTATTTAGATCACTTTTGATAATTAACATCTTATCTTTTAGGGAAATTATACTCGATTTCCCATCAATTAAGACAATGACATCATGTCATAATCAACCAATCCATTCTACTGGCACTACCAACTTTCTAGTTTTTATTACCGTCGATAAGATGAGAACTTCTCGAAAGGCTAAGAATAACTCGTAACCCTTCACAATCAAGGATATCTGGAGACATAACTAACATTAAAAGAGTAAGGTCAACGCATAATTTATGCGAGAGAATTTCAAATCATATAAAGACGAAAATATTAACAAATATGGATCTATCCCATGTTTTCATGATTTGTTTACGCATCCCAAGGCACCTGGGATCGTTACTCATGTTACTCAAAGGCAGTCTATTTTAAAAGACAATATAGAAATGTTGAAACTCCAAGCCGGATATCAACAACCGATAATTGGATAAGTTTCCAAGGAATCTTTTCATGAAAGAAGTGAACAAGAAGTGGATGTTAATTGTCAAAAAAGACATTATCCACAGATGAGTAAATTCAATTTGGAAAAATGGTACAGGCACATATGTAGGTGTTCCTAACAATATGTCCGTATTTTTCCACTTCTTGTAGATCTCATAAAGAAATTTAATCTTTCACAATTTCAAAGAAAAATTGTAGTGTTTATTAACAATTTCATGGTGACTACTAATCAGCATTGCATGGTCCTTTCCAAATTGTACGTAGGCGCGCTTCTATGTACAACTTTAAGATTAACGATGCAATACTCAGTTCGTCAAAATTTTGTCATCATGTTTAAAATAAAAATATTTTCATGCTTAATTCTGGAATAAGAATCAAAATGAATTTACAGAGATGTTCTTCGTTATGGAAGCAATTAAGTTTTCCAAGGTGTTTCATAAAAAACTTTATTTCGATAACGATTACTTATAAGTCTCACTATTAATAATCCATATGGTGATGAAAATTCAATTTTTCTCAAGGGACACTATTTTAACTTATAAAAACAATGAGTGATCTACAAAAGAGTGATGAAGAGTTGTTCACCAAGAACTAACTACGATATGATAGGAAATGAGCTTAGCCAAATAATCATGAGGTTCATGACCTCGATGGCACTCATGAATACAAAGAGAAGAATCTACAACGCAACTCTATCCGAAATGAGTACTCGTTCAATGGTTGCATCACTAATGCGAATATTTGGAAGAAGCAAGAAAAGATAGATAACATCGATACATGTAGGATTTAGCAATCAAAGGTAGTCTTTTCATTAATCACAAACAAGTCAAAAATTGTACCGTAACACATTACGTGTCGCCATGTAATACAATTCCAAGGACTCGTCCTACCAACTGATGTCTCAGTTAAGTTAGGGATTTTAATAGATACTACAATGAATACTAATTTACAAGAGTCATTAGGTGTTCCACCTATCCTGGAAGATCCATCGGTCCCAATTCAGAAGAAGATTTCTTCAATTTATTTCTTGTACACTAGGCATCCTCGTCATTGGACAATGGCCTAGGAACAACCTTTTACACGAACCAACAATCATTTAAAACCTTATAATCCAACCACAGGACATAACGACTTCCTCTTAACAATCTCGTATTCCATACGAGTTGATGACGTATAGTCCCCAACCGGGTCATGAACCCGGCCCACGGGTACTACCTGCATCTGGCCCATAACGAATGGGTTGGATTAATATCAGTTAAGCTTATGGGCTTGAATGAACAGTGACCGCATAAAGTGTGTGCAACCCACGACCCGGTATAGCCGGGACAGGGTTAGACAGAATCACAATCTTATTAGGATTGGGATTTACCCTTAGGTATAGGATATACACTAACCATAATTAGAAGATAACAATAAATCTAATTATGGTGGTTATCTTATGCTTGGGGCCGAAGTAAACAGTGAGCCCATTAGGGTTTCACTGCCTATATAAGGAACCCCCAAGGGTTCCACAAAGGTATTACATTCTCCATACTCTAACCTCACATCCGATTCTTAACCCTAACCGATTACTTACTCTCACGCTGGAGTCTAATCATGGGATACGTTCACACGGTAAGCCTAACGCGTGTTGCATTAGTGTGCAGGATCTCAGCAAGTTATTCACTTGGTGCAAGAGCTGGAGCCCAGCCTACCCGAATTAAGTCTAATTCGGGTCTAGCAAGGGATCCTCTAACTTTTGTATCAACAAGTTGGCGCCATCCATGGGACCCAAACACTAAGCTAGAACCTCAATCACTGATTTTTTTTAATGATGAAGGGACATCCGCAAGGGAACCCCAGGAACACGAATCCTACGAATCGGAAGTCCACGGGGGATGGGATACTCATCCCCACCCAGGCCCCTGGTAGCCAAACAGGCGGACCGAATAACCGAAACGTTCTTTGGTCTCTGGGTGGGGCAGGCATGTCCGGCAATACCCCACCACCAACCATGACCATGGATAACCCTGATCCGGGGAGTGCGCCTAATGCACCTAACAAGGAGCAGCGCATGCCACCAATCGATGCAGAAGTAGAAGTGGAACCACTTAGTGACGAAGACCTCGCTCGTGTTCTCACACAGAACTTTGAGAGGATCGTCCCGGGAATCGCGTCAACGTTAAATCTAGGTAGGAACCTCCAATCTAGGCTCAACTTTGGTAGGGCCGTATCCGGCACCTCTCCTCAAACTCAAAAGAAGAGGAAGGCGCGCCCGTAGGAGTGAAACCCCTTTGAGGAAAACTCGCGACCCCGAAATGTGTTCGAGCCCATAGGGATCATGTTATGCAGGAATTACTACAATCTCGTGAGGAAGGAGATAGGTCCGACGGCTCTGCCTAACGCTCGGTATCGGAATCAACCAGGAACAATCGCCGCACAGCGTGTGGGATAGGGTGAACAGTGGGAAGAAGGCTCCTAGCTCTTCTCACAAAAGGGGTCCTCAACTGAGAAGTAGAGCACCGCCCCCTTCTCCCAGCCCCTCAGGGTCGGATTCGGATGACCACCCCCCCAAGCGTCACCGACCTAGGTATACTCCTCCACCACCATCGAATGATGAGGGATACTACGATGACCCTTACTATCTTTATGTAGAGGGGGAAGATCTCTCCCGCCCATGGTGTGATCCTAGGGAGGATCCCTTCACCCTCCGCATACGGAACTACCCCGAGGATAAGAAGCGCCGTATGCCAACATGCGTTAAAACCTATGATGGATTAGGTGATCCGGATGATCACCTAAAGATATTTGACACACAGGCAAAGATCGAACGATGGCCCATGCCTATATGGTGCCAGATGTTCAATTTGACCTTGATTGGCAATGCCCGTGAATGGTTTGAGGGGCTTCCTCGCCGAAGAATTGATAGCTTCAGTGAGTTGCGCACTGCGTTAAAAAACAATTATACTCAGCGAAAGAAGTATAATAGGGATCCGGTCTCATTAGAAACCGTCATGCAACGGTCTGGAGAATCTACGGAGGACTTCACGGAACGTTTCAATGACGAGTGCACACGTACAAAAACGATGCCAGAGCTCCTAAATATTTCTAATTACATGCATGCCATAATGGACAAGAAATAAATTAGGCGCCTCAATGACAAGCGATAGGAGAAGTATGACGACTTCATGGAAAGGGTCAGAAACTTTGTAGAAGGAGAAACCGCGGTAGCCGCGGCTTATCCTACAAAGAGAAACCATAGATATCGATCAAACGACCAGCCCAAGAGGTGATCAGGGGGCCAAAGCAACCAAGGCAATGGAAGGGGTTCAGAATACAAGAGTCAAAATAAAGGAGGGCGGTCGGATGACAAATTCACCCCTCTATAAATGACTTACCGTGATATCTTGTTGACGGAAGGGGCGAACTTCCCAAGGCCTCCCTCAATGACAACTCCAGTGGACCGCCGTCTAGGAAATCGCTTCTGCGAATTCCACAACGACAAGGGACACGGCACGGAGGAATGCATCCAGCTCAAGAAGCACATTGAGTCACTGATCAAATCAGGCAAACTCAAACATTTGGTCAAGGATTGGAAGGATGGAAAGGATAAAAAAAAGTACGATAAAAGGACCCCCAATAGGACAAGCCTTCGACCATATATATGATCCAATATTGGCAGCACCGCACAAAGCAGAAAATTAGTCAAAAAATTTCACGCGGCAGAGAGATCTCATTCCCTCCTATTACGGCAAGCAACGTAGCCGATGCATCTCTCACGATTGAGGTAAGTATTGGACCACACAACGTTCGTCGTATGTATGTGGACGGGTGATCGTCGATAACAGTTCTTTACGAGCATTGTTTCGTACAGCTACGACCAGAGATAAAGAGCCACTTAGTGTCGGCCACGTCGCCGCTTATTGGTTTCAGTGGAGATACTATCTGGCCAATAGGACAGCTGCGTCTACTGGTGACCATTGGGGATAAAGTACATTCCACCACCGCATGGATGATTTTATGGTGATACGTCCACATTCCCCGTACAATGGTGTTATCAGAAGACCATGGATCTTAGCCATACGGGTCGTCCCATCCACGGCTCATGGTATGATTAAATTTCTAGTAGAAGGGGGAATTGTTACAATTTATAACTCAATTGTGCCGGCATCTGAATGCCACGCAGTGACAACACCAGTCCAGCCTGTTCCCATCAAGGAAGGATCACCACCCCTTAATTGGAAGGTGGTAATCCACCCCGACTACCCGGAGCAAGAGGTGGCCAAAGGGGGAACGCTATCGGATAACAGGAAGAGGTCCATGTGCTCTCTCCTAAAAGCGAACCTTGATATATTCGCATGGGAGCCCAAGCACATGGCAGGTGTGTCGCGTTTGATAGCAGAACATAAACTTCAAATCCGCCAGGGATATCCTCCTATTAAACAAAAGAAGCGTGGTCAAGCACCGGAACGCAGCCACGTCATACTGGATGAGGTACGGAAATTAGTAGACGCAGGAATTATGCGCAAGCTATACTATCACGAGTGGTTATCTAACCCAGTCATGGTCAAGAAACATGACGGGAGTTGGCGGATGTGTGTGGATTTCACAGACTTGAACAAAGCTTGTCCGCAAGACGGCTATCTGCTACCAGAAATTGATTGGAAGGTAGAATACTTATGTGGGTACCCTTTCAAGTGTTTTTTAGATGCGTACAAAGGATACTATCAGATCCAGATGGCGGAGGAAAATGAGGAGAAGACGGCATTTCACAATAGTCAGGGCGTATATTGTTACACAAAAATGCCTTTCGGACTAAAGAACGCCAGAGCGACATATCAGCGACTTGTTAATAAAGCCTTCGACTCCCAGATAGGCCGCAACCTCGAGGTCTATGTTGATGATCTGGTCATCAAGAGTCATACGGAGGAAGCACTCCTCTGTGATATACAAGAGACGTTTGACACGTTGAGGAGAATCAACATGAAGCTAAATCAAAAAAAGTACACGTTTGGGGCAATCGAAGGGATGTTCCTTGGGTATATGATTAATCCAAACGGCATCAAGCCTTGTCCAGAGAAGACGTACGCGGTGATATAGCTACCATCCCCTCGGACACTCAAGGAGGTACAATCACTAAATGGAAAGCTGGACGGGCTAAATAGGTTCTTATCGAAGTCTGCGGAAAAATCACTACCTCTATTCAAAACACTCAAGAAGTGCTTGAAGAAAGGAGACTTTCGCTGGACAAAAGAAGAAGAGGAAGCCTTTGGGCGGCTTAAACAGCATCTCGCGGATCTTCCTATGCTAGTCGCACCCCGACCTAAGGAGGAGCTCATTATGTACCTATCCGCTACATACGGAGCAATAAGTGCAGTCCTTATGACCGACCGAGACTCAGTCCAGACTCCAGTCTACTTTATAAGCAGATCATTGCAAGGACCGAACCTGAACTATTCATCTATGGAGAAGATGGTTTTGTCGTTGGTATACGCCGCGAAAAGGTTGCGTCGATACTTCTAGGCGCACCCAATTGTGGTTATCACTGATCAACCAATAAAACAAATCATCTCTAAGCCAGATGTGGCCGGGAGGCTACAGAAGTGGAGCGTTATACTAGGAGAACATAGCATCTCCTATAGACCAAAGCGGTCAAGGGCCAAATCTTGGCAGACTTCCTAATTGAGAAGCCAGAGGAGGACGGACCAATGGTACAAAAAGAGGAAATTCCAACGGAACCATGGGTTTTGTTTACTGGCGGATCTTCGTGCACGAACGAATCATGAGTCGTCCTTATTCTCACGAATCTGGAAGGAATGGAATTCACCTACGCCTTGCGTTTCGAGTTCACAGCCACGAACAATGAGGCGGAATATAAAGCATTGATTGCGGGTTTAAAAATCGCCGCTAGGATGGGAGTCCGCAACCTTGAGGCCTACGTGGACTCACGGCTTGTCACGAATCACATCCTAGGAGGTTAGATAGCCAAGGAGGATAACATGATCCAATACTTTGAAAAGGTCAAGTCACTCATAGCCACTTTTGGGAAGTTTTCCATCAGACCGGTACCAAGGGGTGAAAACAAGAAGGCGGATACTCTTAGCAAAATTACGTCTACAAGCTTTTCCCACTTATCGAAACAAGTGTTGGTGGAAATACTCAAGGAAAAATCCATTACAGGAGGGGAAATCACAACTATAGTTGAAGAAGAAGGACCTACATAGATGACCCCGATCATCAACTATTTAACTGACGAAACCCTTCCAGACGATGAAAATGCGGCACGGCGTATCAAAAGAAAATCGAAGCATTTCGAACTCCGAGAAGGTATTCTATACAAGCGTTCTTTCCTACAACCGTGGTTGCGATGCGTCGGGCCACGCCAAGCTAGCTATGTGATTAGTGAGATACATGAAGGGCCGTGCGACATGCACGCAGGCCCCAGATCTGTAGTGGCACGAGCTTTACGCACAGGGTACTATTGGACGACTATGCATCGGGATGCACGAGACATGATTCGCAAGTGCAGTGATTGCCAATTTCACAGTCTAGTACCGCGACATCCGCAGCAGGAACTAACACCCATCACATCCCTATGGCCATTCTATAAGTGGGGGATCGATATCGCAAGGCCTTTTCCTGTGGCGACAGGAGGTGTTAACTTCTTGATCGTCGCAATGGACTATCTTACACGCTGGATAGAAGCTAAGGCGGTGAAATCGATTACAGGAAAGCAGGTAAAAAAGTTTGTTTGGGAAAATATTGTGTGCCGTTTTGGTTTGCCAGGCGAGATTATTTCGGATAATGGAAAATAGTTCACGGATAATCCGTTCAAGGATTGGTGTGCGGCGTTAAACATCACACGGCGTTTCGCATTAGTTTAACAGCCACAGACTAATGGTATTGTGGAGCGGGCGAACAGAAGCCTAGGTGAAGGTATCAAAGCACGACTGGATGAACGAAGTGCTAAGTGGGTAGATGAACTGCCGCATGTCTTATGGGCATATAGGAAGATGATCAAAACAGCCAATGGGGACACTCCATTCTTGCTGGCCTATGGGACCGAGGCTGTTATCCTAGCAGAAATTGGGATGCCAACAATCCGTACGACGGAGGTTAATGTCTTCACGAACGATGAGCAACTACGGATCAATCTGGACTTATTAGAGGAAAAAAAGAGAGATATTAGCCATCAATGAGGCCAAGTCTAAGGCACGTATGAAAGCTATTACGATTCCAAAGTCAAGGGCGTTTCCTTTCGACCAGGGGATTTTGTTTATCGTGCTAACGAGGCAAGTCGCGCGGAGAACACAGGGAAGCTGGGTCCAAAGTGGTAAGGGTCGTATGAGGTCACGGAAGATTTGGGACTAGGCGCGTACAAGTTGCGTGACATGGATGGCCGTGACTTAGATCGTACATGGAATATTTGCAACCTTAAAAGATGCTACCTCTGAGAGGGCTACGGCCTCCGCATGGACACTACGCTGTGCTTGGCTTCAATGAAGATCCATGTATTTTTGTGTTCAGGCTTTCTAGGTTCTATTTGTCTTAGGATTTTCATTTTGTCAAAAAATCGTAAACGTTCTAATAAGATGTCGTGGTGCCTAGCTAGCTCTACGACCTGTTCTTGTGCAAATTATTGTCTTATTTGTTTATTATTATTATAATATGCCATTTCTTATTCACATGCATTCATTCAAACCGTACATGTACTATTCGCTCCCAAGCGGGGTAAGAGGATTAAGTGAACCTAATAATTCAACTTGTCGCATAGGAGGGATGCAACCCCAGTGACGCGGATCATGTATCCTTACTAGACACCTTATTTACAAGACGTTGTAATAAGTTTCCGCATGCCGTACTTACATAGTGTCGGACATGGTAAAGACACACGCTACACGTCTAGTAAAATATAGACTTAGTTTTATTCTAGGTAAGACGTGACATGTCATGCAACACAGATATATAATATCTAAAGAATATAAGCAAGTTTCTAACAATCAAAATTGCCGTGACTACCACGGACTCATAAACATGGTATTCTAAGTGTTCAGATAGTGTTACAAAAGATAAAAGTGCCGTGGACATCTACGGACGAATATTTGTTACAAACCAAATTGTTCAGAAATTACATCAATAAAGGAACGCCCTACATTGGGGGAGAAAATTCCCTATCTCCCTTTTCTCTTCGACTAATCGAGATAATGATTCACCATGGTCTTTCTTGTTCAGAGCCCGATCCGCGTTTACTTCCAACGCTTCACTTAATGATTGCTCACCAACTACGATGCTAGTGACATCCTCGTAAATAGGAAGAGTGAGTTGGCTGGGGGAGGGTGTGAAGTGAGTCCGGGAGTGTCCCTCGCCTTGCGAGAATGCGCCTAGGCTTAGTTTCTCCATGATCTCCTTGTTGGACGCATCCTCGTAGACTCGAGCTCAGCCAAAAATGGGTATTCCAGATCTCGCATAGCAGCCATGGATGCAGTCATCTTCTCTGCGGCCCCAGGGTTAAACTAGGTATGCTTAGTAAAATTTTGCTTCTTTCTTATCAACTCTACGGCCATAACCATACCCTCATGATGACCGTGGTCGATGCCATATGATACAAGATCTGCAAATTGTTGCACGAATTGAGGGGCCTCCAACACTTTCATAACGGCTAGGCGCGCCCCATGACCCACCATCCACCTGCGGCCAGCAATGGCTGCTAGTAGTTGGGAGTACAAAACCTCATCACGGTCTGTGTTAAGGGCGCTCATCTCTACATCCTTTTGCGTAGAAGCCTCCATCAACTGTTCTAGCGTGGTCCTTTCTTTGGCCAGCTCTTCTTTCAGCATCTCCTCGCCTTGGACCAATGCCTGCGAGTCTTCAAGCTTCTTCAAGAGGGTGGATACTTGGTCAGGAGGTCTTTGCCAAAGTTTCTGCCGCGGCCACCTGCATGTGATACGCTAAGGTTAGAATGATGCATGATGTGGGCGTGGGTGTGATACTATACCGATACGTACCTTAGCTGTTGAAGCCTCAAGTTGGGCTTCAAGCTCGTCGACACGTTTGTCGTGGTCATTTGCATGTGCGGCTTGTTCTTTAATGGTGGCTTCAGCGGTGGCAATTTGAGACTAGAGGGATGCAATCTGGGATTCGTTTTCTTCGATCATTTTCTCCCTCCGACCGTTCTTCCTCTTTAGAGATTCAACGTGATCCAGTGCGGCCTCAAATCTTACCCGCAGGGAGGTGCCCATAGCCACCTGATGCACCAAGGCCCAATTGTATTCATCATCTAAGTCTGGATGACTTAATGAGTTTATGTCCTTTACTAGGCCGGGTGGAATACAGTGGTTCAGGTAGTCCCGGCATTCTTCCGCGTCCTTCATCCTAGAAGTAGTGGTTGTCTTCCATTCGGGGTTAAAGTGTGTGGGGGAGCCGGATACCTGAATTTCTTGTGAAGCCGTAGGAGTACCTTCCTCAAAGGCCGGACCATATTTGGTCGCTGTGGCACGCAGAACAGGCTCTTTTCCTTTCCTTGTCCCTTGGACAGGTGCGGCACCAGCCTGGTCATCCCTGCAACAAACATTGTCATGCACATTAGTATTATTACGAAAGGACATACCTTTTACTTGGAAAAGATAAATAATGACAAGAATGTGCGGAGGACATACATGTTAGTTTTCTCCAGCTCTGACGTAGTGGGAGGAACCTGAGTGATCGGCTCCACAACTGGTAGCGGCACGTACTGTAACACCCCCAAATTTACACAATTCAATACAACGGAAGACTCGTTGGTGTTACGGGATAGCACATTACTCACATCATAGACAACACTTAAAATTCGCGTTGTTTAATAATAAAGCATTTCCATTCATAAACATCAGATTTACATAGGTCCCAAGTCATAATCATTTCATACAATTTTACAAAATATTTGAATGGAAATTGTTATTTAAGTGCGGGCCATGAATTCTTGTTGTCTTCCCGAGAATTACCTTCAAGTACCTGAGATAAAACATGTTAAAAGAAAAGGTCAGCGCTAACGCCGAGTGAATTCATAGAGTTTAATAAAACCATCAATATATCATCGGTACATAATTATTACCGAAAATCATTTTGTACAAATCTTTGTAATAGGCCATAAAATAGCCAAAATCATTTAATACAAATCCTTATCAAAAATCATATTATAGGCATTTTCCTTAAAAATCATTAAACGAACCATTGTCGTAAAAACATCGTACAATACGTTTTATAACGTTGTATAAATTAAATAAAATCCGTTATATGAATATGGTTATGTAAAACCAAAACAAGAACATAAAATCAATAATAAGACCCTGTATTGCTAGTCAAGCAATATAACGTAATTCAATGCATAAAGCAGTATTTTCGCTATTGGATTATTATAAGCCGCATGACATTGTTACCTTACTACAACAAACAACTGGTAGCTAGCCCGAAACTCATTTTCCCATCTAAATTAGCGTATCGTCACAATAATCACGCTTGTGTAAATCTTCTCATACATAAATTCGCTTACCAATCAACGTGGCACGACGGGGATCAACCGTCAAGGCGCGAACTGGGGTGATCGTCCCCAAATAGTACTATTATATGCATAAGCGTCTACCAAATCCCGGTAGTTCACAATTCATGATAATGGGACTTTTAGTGACATAACCTAACTTTAATAATCCATTTCATTTCATCTATCGGGTCATTTAATCATTCATCGGCTCATACAATCATTCAGGTCCAAATCAATAAATAAACAATCGGGACAAATGGTGTCCTATTTTATAAAAACTAACATGTTATCCCCCTCGCGGGTTTATAAAACATTTCATAAAAACATTTAAAAGAGTGTGAGGCTATGAACTCACGTTGATGTGGGAAAGCGGGTTATCGGCAATTCGGATGTACGGTACGCGCTTCAATCACGGAAACCTAGACAAATAATACTCGTCTTAGACTTTTGTCCAATGACTTTATCAAAATAACAATTATGTATATATATGATGACTTTATACATATGATGATGATCAAGTGGGTTTATATATTCTCATTCACTCATTTTTGTGTTATGTGTTGACAACTTTTATATTAGTTTACTAGTTTTACCTATTTACATGTTTTAGGTCCAATAAGCCTTTTATAAGTCCATTAACTTGTATTAATCCATTTTATACTTTTGTTACCAGTATTATACTTTACATGTTGGGCCCAAGTGGGTTAAGCCCAATAAGTAAATTTATAAGTGTTTTACTAACTAGTCGGGTTTATAGTCCAATAAGGCTACTTTGGCCCGTTAATGTCTATATGTTGTAAAGTTCGGGTTTTATCGGTTTTTACTTGTTATATAAGTTTATATATTAGTATGTGAGTTTATAAAAGTTTATGTTAGACGGGTCCGACCGTCTAAGTTTTATTTGACAAAAACATTAATCTTTCGGTTTTAGCCGAAAAGACGTAAAACGTAGTATATAGTTACTGTATATTGATTCCACTTTACCATTTTATTAGTTTATCATTTGGTATAACACCTAATACTTACTGTATATTGATTACACTTTACCATTTTATCAGTTTATCATTTGGTTACTTACTGTTTTTATACAGCCATCTTATTAAGCAAGATTTAACCATTTTTACATGTGGTTTTTCCATCTTTTTACCCATGTTTATCAAATCTATCAACACCAAATCCCCATATAATATTTTTAATCATCATTCATCATCATATACATATACATAATTAAAGAAAATACAAGATTACATAATCAAAATAACAACAGGATAGGACGAACAATCTCTATACCACCATTAGTGATGAAAAGATGAGTCTTTGATGAACAAGGCTTGGATTTTGATGGCAAAACTTGTGATAAACCAATATCATCTTCAAGTATACCAACCTTTATAAACTTCTCATGGAAAATCAGCCCTATGACACCAACAAATCTTCTCCTTGGATGTTAGAATCACCTCCAATCTTCAAAGCTTCAAAGTAGCATCATCATGTGTATGAGTAACACATGATTTTATGGCTAACATAGATCAAATGAGGGTTGTTTTTGATGAATAGTGGACGAATTTTAGAGAGAGAGGAGAGTGTTTATGGTGGTTTGCATGAGTTGAATGTGAGAAATGGTTTAGTGGGAAGTGGTTTTGCTAGTTTAGTTAGCTTGTTAAGCTAAGTAGGACAAGTGTGCAACTTGTATCTTACAAGTTGACACCTCATAGTGTGGTGGAGTATATCTAGCCGTCCCATAGAGTGGGGTGGGGCAAAACTTTTTTTTATCTCATCCCACTAATTTACGGGTATTCCTCGATTCTAGTTTCCTCGATTTACGTGCCCTCGGGTCATTTTACGAAAAACGTTTTTATAAATTATGAATCAACGGCACAAAACGAATCTAATAAAAATTGTCTCATCAAAAACGGAGTTCGAAAACGTAAATACGTAATCCTAAGGTTTCCGGTTTAGTCATAAACGACGTTAAATTATTCACGTAAGTCCAAATCTCTTCTCGTAAATTTGTGAGTTTATGAACTAACCCAAATTTAAAATCCCAAAATAATATTCACGGATAAATTTATTTTCTGAAATGTCGGACTGTCACCAAAAACGGTATATGTAAACGTAAGCACGTAACGTAGAATCCTCCGGTTTAGACGTAGTCGATTCTACTTCAAGACGTAAATCCATATTTCTTCCAAAAAATAAGTGAGTTCATAATATAAGATTAAAATAATGTTTTTAAATAACACTTGAGAATAAAATATCAACCATAAATTGACGGATTGTCACAACATTTACCCCTAAACAGGATCATTGTCCTCAAAGATCATCTTATCTTACTACTCGCTTCTTATAGAGTTAAACCAATGTGGGTATTTCCTCCACATTCGGTCTTTTCTCACAAGTGTAATTCATTACAATACGCGATTTTCATCAAACATAACTACGGGAGTAAGATCAGGCTTAATGTCGACTTACTTTCTCTATCCTTGATGTTCATGGGTTTTTTATGAATGCAACTTTTCGCCGATCTAAACTTCATTAAGGATTAGTCAGATTTTTCACTTGATAAACATTTTATCAAGTTAGATATACGAATCATAATTCACGCAGCCCTTGAAGTCCTAGGGTAGATCCAGCTTATATACCTTTCAAACCAACTTTTACATCATCTCAATGGTCCCATACAACGGGGTCTTATATCCCATGATCTTTTAGATCATCAATTCATTTTTCCATGGTTAAAATTTTTGGCATAACTTTGCTACCCATCTGGCACTTCAAGATCTACATTTCATATTCACATAACCTCCTGCCCACTACCGGCAGTCAATAATCGGATCCTAATTTCAACAATCATTTCAGGTCTCGCGGGTCGAGTATCTTGTAAGGTTAGGTTCACCATCATGGGAAACCTTAAACCTAAAAACATGTCCAACTCACAATGGGTGTATGTCGGGTGTCTTCATCCCAACTCCTACTTACAGATGCTCTAATATATCTCCTCACAAGATTCGATTTTGATCCTAATACGATAATTATCAATGTTAATCTCTCCAAAGGAAAACGATTATACGGTTTATTACCAAAGGTCAATCATTCAAACATAGAACAACACTTATAGTATTTTGTATCGTTACTTTACCTCGTCCCTTCGATTGGGGTAGTACACAGTACTCTCATCAAGATTCGTTCACAATGACTTCTGAGCAAATCTCTAGAAATTCGATGCGAAGCGAGGATCTTGATAGAGATGATCGATACAGGCACACCATGTTTACACAACTCCTTTAAATATAAGAGAGTCAATTTCTTCATCAAGAATCTATCATTAACAGGAATGATATTAGCAGATTTGGTCAGTCTGTCGATGATGACCCAAATCGAATCAAATTCAGATGATGACCTTTGCAATAGCTAGACGTTTACTTATGTATGAGGCAATGTCTGCCTTCATAATTTGCCATTAGTACAACTTCTTCAGATAAAGATACATTTAGTCAGAAATAACATGAATGGAATACTTATACTTACGATATTTCAATATGACTAAATTTCAAAATCCTCTATATTCAGGCAACCACAAGTGGCCCTTTTATACATTTAACGCCATCGGCTTCTCAATTCTGATGGTTCACATTAGCCGCGAACCCCTTTTTACAAACATCGTTTATTTTTGTATTGTCCGGCAATTTATTTTGCACAGTCATTATTAAGAGACACATCCTAATTGATTCTTTATCCTTCCTATATAATGTGTCAGTAATTACATTCACTTTCCTTGATGGAATAAATATCATGACCGTATTTATTCGAAAATTCTTTCTTCACATTTTCTAAGTCTTAGTTCTATCTCAACTATTGTTTTCATCAGTTTTGCTCAATCCGACGTTTAAAGCGTCGATAATTACTACAAGTAATTAAATAATAAATATTTAATTTTTATGAAACGTAAACGCAAAAAGTTTTTAAATTTTCTCAGTTTGTCCAATTATATAAAAAAAATGTTCAATGTAAATTTGAATTTAATTAACACAATTTTTGTTGATTTATCAGAAATAATTAGTAAGATCCGTAAATGTTCGAAAAACCTTCGTTTATTATTTGGTAAAAATTTTCTTAGTTGAAAAGCAAAAATTGTCGTTTCAAATTTTAAGTCATGGTTTAACGGTTTCCACAATCCCTCTTAGGTTGTCTTGAGGTATACACAAACATTTACCCCTAAACAGGAGTTTAGTTAAATGATTTGTGTATAAGGGAATAATCCCTTAAAAATCCTTTGTTAAAACATTTGTCAAAACATATTTCCATTTTCTTTTTGGTAAAACCCAAAGCCTTAATGGTTCCAATGTTTTTTTGAAGTGTCAATATATTCCATTTTCTATTAATCATACGGTCAAATAATGTAAAGGATTAAGTCTTTCATCAAATGTTAAATATTCAAGGTACAAGTTTTCACTACTCTGCCGACTCAGGGCATTCTACAAATAATTATTAACTCATTCTTATTCTTACAAATAAACAAATGGTCCTTAATGATCACAAGCATGAATTTATCAAATTACAGCCTACACACGTGATTCACCAAATTTATGGATGCTACATGTGTATTAGTCAATCCAAACGATATCACGTGAAACTCATAATGTTCATTACAAGTACCGAATGTAGTGATTGGAATAGATAATCTTTTTCGCGGATGCGAAATTGATGAGAACCATGCCGAGGATCAAATTTTTTTTAAAACATACACTAGAACCTTGTAAATGATCGAACAATCTATCATCTTGGGTAGTGGATATAGATTTTAATCGTCAATTTACTTAGTTCACGGTAATCAATAAACATAAGGAATGATAACACCATAGCTCTTCATGATGACAAGCTCGGTAGAATAAAATCTATCTCCGACAACTCTCTCAGTTGTACGGTAATTCCTTTAATTCAGATGGTGCTGACGTAAAGTGCACATCCCACAGGTGCAGCACCGGGAATATAATCAATACCAATTTCAACTTGCCTTAATGGCAAAAGTCTAGGTAATTTACCAACAAATACCTTCTAAAGTTTCAGATAACAGAAACATCTTTTAATAAATTCATATTAGGTTCTTTCTAGATTATAATATCAATGACTAATTCACAACCATTCACGGTATAATTTCAAGTCTAAATGCATGATATGGTCATCCATCAAGAATTATTTAGATCACTTTTGATAATCAACATCTTATCATTTAGGGGAATTCTACTCGAGTTCCCATCAATTAAGACAATGTCGTCATGTCATAATCAATCAATCCATTCTAATGGCACTATCAACTTTCCAGTTTCATTACCGTTAATAAGATGTGAACTTCTCAAAAGACTAATAATAACTCATAATCCTTCACAAGTTCAAGGATATCTGGAGACATAGCTAACATTAAAGAGTAAGGTCAACGCATAATCTACGCGAGAAAATTTCAAATCAGATACAGACGAAAACATTTAATGAATATGAATATATCCCATGTTTTCATAATTTGAGTACGCATTTGAAAGCTCCTCGGATCGTTACCCAGGTCATTCAAATGAAATCTAACAAAAAGAAATTATAGGAACGTCGATACATCCAATCGGGTATCAACACTCGGTAATCAGATACTTTTCCTAAGAATCTCGCCACTAGAGAATTGGACAAGAAAGAATTGTCAATTGTCAAATTAGACAATTTCCACAGATGAGTAAATTCGACTCAGAAGAATAGATGCTACAGGCACATATGTAGGTGTCCCTAACACTATGTCCCTATTTTTCACTTCTTGCATATCTCATAAAATTTAATCTTTCACAATCCTTAAAGAAAATGTAGTGTTTATTAATCAGTTTTATGGTGACTACTAATCAGCCTTGCATGGTCCATTCCAAATTGTATGTAGGCGCGCAACTATATACAATTTCAAGATTAAAGATGCAATACTCAGTTCGTCAATGATTTATCATCATGTTTATAATAAAAACATTTTCATGCTTAATTCTTAAATAAGAATAAAAAATAAATTTACAAAGATTTTCTTTGTTATGAAAACAATTAAGTTTTCCGAGGTGTTTCATAAACAACTTCATTTCGATAACGATTACTTATAAATCTCACTTTGAATAATCCTTATAGTGATGAAAATTAAATTTTCTCAAAGGATACTGTTTTATCTTTATAAAAACAATGAGTGATCTGCAAAAGAGTGATGAAAAGTTATTCACCAAGAACTAACTACAAAATAATAGGAAATGAGCTAGCCACTTTATCATGAGGTTCATGACCTCGATGGCACTCGAAAAGAATAATCCACAACGTAACTCAAATCGAGATGAGTACTTGTTACCCTTTTACCAAAAAATCAAATCGAGATGAGTACTTGTTCAATGGTTGCATCACTAATTCAATCATTAGGATGAAGCAATAAAAGATAGATAACATCGATACATGTAGAATTTAGCAATCAAAGGTAGTCTTTTCATTAATCACAAACAAGTCAAAATTGTACCGTAACACATTACGTGTCACTACTGATATCTCAGTTAAGTTAGGGATTTTAAAAGATACCCCAATGAATACTAATCTACAAGAGTTGTTAGGTGTTCCACATGTCCCGAAAGATCCATCAGTCTCAATTCAGAAGAAGATTTCTTCAATTTAATTCTTGGACACTAGGCATCCTCATCAGTGGACAATGGCCTAGGAACAACCCTTAACACGAAACAACAATCATTTAAAACCTTATAATTCAATCATAGAACTTAACGACTTCCTCTTAACAATTTAATATTCCATACGGGTTAAATTTTACTTTATTCAAGTTTTCAATCAACTTATACTCAATTCGATATCCTACCTCATTCTCCAATATTTTTCAACCTTATTCTTAGACCTTAATAGGGCAATAAAAGCTCGATATGAATAACACTTAATTTCCAATCCTATAGCTCTTTACAACAGTAGTTATTAAATAAGTCACTAGTATGAGATGACTCACACATTCAATATTTCTCGGAAAGGTACTAGTGGCATGAGGCCTTTGGGTAATGGTTCCAATGACAGCCACAAGTGCAACATTCACCCTTTCGATTTCAATTTAAGAATTGGATGACAACAAATCGGATGACATCTTTCTAGGTGGTAACGTTTTGTCAAACTCCACTCTATAAGGAAAGATCGTCATGACATCGATATCAGATATAATATCGCCAATTCTTCTTTAATATCACAATCAACTAATATCAACATTTCTACGAATATTAACCATTTTGTTGGGATCATAAATATCCGCAACTTGGTTTAGATCAAGAATAGCTAGAATTCCTACTGGAATAGCTTCGATTAATTTACTAGGGGATTTAGGGTTCCTTGTAACAATCTACGTCGTATAAATACCTCGTATAAATATTAAAATAATCATCAAACAATCATGTAATCAAATTACATCATATATATATATATATATATATATATATATATATATATATATATATATAATATATATATATATATATATATATATATATATATATATATATATATATATATATATATATATATATATATATATATATATATATATATATATATATATATATATATATATATATATATATATATATATATATATATATATATATATATATATATATATATATATATATATATATATATATATATATATATATATATGTATAATCCAAGTTATATATATATTAAAATAACACTTCTCAGTCTGGCCTTGTCGGTAACTCGGGAATTCTTCGGCACCGTTATAGTCAAAAGATTTTTATACATTTTTAGAAAAATGTTTATAGTTAAAAGATTTTGAAATGTTTTATTCAAAACCTTGGTTTTATAAATCTTTCGTTCTCTATAACGAGAGCTCTGATACCAAACTGTAACACCCCCAAATTTACACAATTCAATACAACGGAAGACTCGTTGGTGTTACGGGATAGCACATTACTCACATCATAGACAACGCTTAAAATTCGCGTCGTTTAATAATAAAGCATTTCCATTCATAAACATCAGATTTACATAGGTCCCAAGTCATAATCATTTCATACAATTTTACGAAATATTTGAATGGAAATTGTTATTTAAGTGCGGGCCATGAATTCTTGTTGTCTTCCCGAGAGTTACCTTCAAGTACCTGAGATAAAACATGTTAAAAGAAAAGGTCAGCGATAACGCCAAGTGAATTCATAGAGTTTAATAAAACCATCAATATATCATCGGTACATAATTATTACCGAAAATCATTTTGTACAAATCTTTGTAATAGGCCATAAAATAGCCAAAGTCATTTCATACAAATCCTTATCAAAAATCATATTATAGGCATTTGCCTTAAAGATCATTATACGAACCATTGTCGTAAAAACATCATACAATACATTTTATAATGTTGTATAAATTAAATAAAATCCGTTATATGAATATGGTTATGTAAAACCAAAACACGAACATAAAATCAATAATAAGACCCTGTATTGCTAGTCAGGCAATATAACGTAATTCAATGTATAAAGCAGTATTTTCGTTATTGGATTATTATAAGCCGCATGACATTGTTACCTTACTACAACAAACAACGGGTAGCTAGCCCGAAACTCATTTGCCCATCTAAATTAGCGTGTCGTCATAATAATCACGATTGTGTAAATCTTCTCATACATAAATTCGCTTACCAATCAACGTGGCACGACGGGGATCAACCGTCAAGGCGCGAACTGGGGTGATGGTCCCCAAATAGTACTATTATATCCATAAGCGTCTACCAAATCCCGGTAGTTCACAATTCATGCTAATGGGACTTTTAGTGACATAACCTAACTTTAATAATTCATTTCAATTCATCTATCGGGTCATTTAATCATTCATCGGGTCATACAATCATTCGGGTCCAAATCAATAAATAAACAATCGGGACAAATGGTGTCCTATTTTATAAAAACTAACATGTTATCCCCCTCGCGGGTTTATAAAACATTTCATAAAAACATTTAAAAGAGTGCGAGGCTATGAACTGACGTTGATGTGGGAAAGCGGGTTATCGGCAATTCGGATGTACGGTACGCGCTTCAATCACGGAAACCTAGACAAATAATACTCGTCTTAGACTTTTGTCCAATGACTTTATCAAAATAACAATTATGTATATATATGATGACTTTATACATATGATGATGATCAAGTGGGTTTATATATTCTCATTCACTCATTTTTGTGTTATGTGTTGACAACTTTTATATTAGTTTACTAGTTTTACCTATTTACATGTTTTAGGTCCAATAAGCCTTTTATAAGTCCATTAACTTGTATTAATCCATTTTATACTTTTGTTATCATTATTATACTTTACATGTTGGGACCAAGTTGGTTAAGCCCAATAAGTAAATTTATAAGTGTTTTACTAACTAGTCGGGTTTATAGTCCAATAAGGCTACTTTGCCCCGTTAATGTCTATATGTTGTAAAGTTCGGGTTTTATCGGTTTTTACTTGTTATATAAGTTTATATATTAGTATGTGAGTTTATAAAAGTTTATGTTAGACGGGTCCGACCGTCTAAGTTTTATTTGACAAAAACGTTAATCTTTCGGTTTTAGCCGAAAAGACGTAAAACGTAGTATATAGTTTTTGTAACTTATAAAACTTATCAAACTACCATTTTTATATAATGTCCATTTATTTATCCTTATACATATTTATATAAATTAAATATATAAGTTAGTGGGTTTTAATTCACATTTTATATTATATTTATTTCAGTGCTTATATAATAATATTAAACTTTAATTTCACAAAATCAGTCCTAAATTTTAAGTTCACTAAAATGTCCATATCTAGAGTTCTATAATGAGATAGGACCTCAAATTTTTATCCCAGAAACTACATGACATGTGCTTCATTTTATTTCTTTATAGCTACTAATGAATCAACTTCTAAATATTTTAATAAATTCGTTCAAAACAGTGTAGGCAGATTTGCACTCTAAACTTGTTTTGATCAAATCTCACTCATTTTTATGATTCCATTGCATGGCCAACTCTCACATGTGTATAACACCAAATACTTACTGTATATTGATTCCACTTTACCATTTTATCAGTTTATCATTTGGTTACTTACTGTTTTTATACAGCCATCTTATTAAGCAAGATTTAACCATTTTTACATGTGGTTTTTCCATCTTTTTACCCATGTTTATCAAATCTATCAACACCAAATCCCCACATAATATTTTTAATCATCATTTATCATCATATACATATACATAAATAAAGAAAATACAAGATTACATAATCAAAATAACAAGTGGATAGGAAGAACAATCTATATACCACCATTAGTGATGAAAAGATGAGTCTTTGATGAACAAGGCTTGGATTTTGATGGCAAAACTTGTGATAAACCAATATCATCTTCAAGTATACCAACCTTTATAAACTTCTCATGGAAAATCAGCCCTATGACACCAACAAATCTTCTCCTTGGATGTTAGAATCACCTCCAATCTTCAAAGCTTCAAAGTAGCATTATCATGTGTATGAGTAACACATGATTTTATGGCTAACATAGATCAAATGAGGGTTGTTTTTGATGAATAGTGGACAAATTTTAGAGAGAGAGGAGAGTGTTTATGGTTGTTTGCATGAGTTGAATGTGAGAAATGGTTTAGTGGGAAGTGGTTTTGCTAGTTTAGTTAGCTTGTTAAGCTAAGTAGGACAAGTGTGTAACTTGTATCTTACAAGTTGATGCCTCATGGTGTGGTGGAGTATATCTAGCTGTCCCATAGAGTGGGGTGGGGAAAAACTTGTTTTGTCTCATCCCACTAATTTAAGGGTATTCCTCGATTCTAGTTTCCTCGATTTGCGTGCCCGGGTCGTTTTACGAAAAACGTTTTTATAAATTATGAATCAACAGCACAAAACGAATCTAATAAAAATTGTCTCATCAAAAACGGAGTTCGAAAACGTAAATACGTAATCCTAAGGTTTCCGGTTTAGTCGTAAACGACGTTAAATTATTCACGTAAGTCCTAATCTCTTCTCGTAAATTTGTGAGTTTATGAACTAACTCAAATTTAAAATCCCAAAATAATATTCACGGATAAATTTATTTTCTGAAGTGTCGGACTGTCACCAAAAACGGTGTATGTAAAGGTAAGCACGTAACGTAGAATCCTCCGGTTTAGACGTAGTCGATGCTACTTCAAGACGTAAATCCAAATTTCTTCCCAAAAATAAGTGAGTTCATAATATAACATTAAAATAATGTTTTTAAATAACACTTGAGAATAAAATATCAACCATAAATTGACGGATTGTCACACGTACTGAACTATGTG
The DNA here is from genome assembly GCA_025667525.1 of Glebionis coronaria. Taxonomy (NCBI): domain Eukaryota; kingdom Viridiplantae; phylum Streptophyta; class Magnoliopsida; order Asterales; family Asteraceae; genus Glebionis; species Glebionis coronaria. The sequence continues at coordinate 230,047,622 of CM046880.1, forward strand.
AGTGTAGGCAGATTTGCACTCTAAACTTGTTTTGATCAAATCTCACTCATTTTTATGATTCCATTGCATGGCCAACTCTCACATGTGTATAACACCTAATACTTACTGTATATGGATTCCACTTTACCATTTTATCAGTTTATCATTTGGTTACTTACTATTTTTATACAGCCATCTTATTAAGCAAGATTTAACCATTTTTACATGTGGTTTTTCCATCTTTTTACCCATGTTTATCAAATCTATCAACACCAAATCCCCACATAATATTTTTAATCATCATTTATCATCATATACATATACATAAATAAAGAAAATACAAGATTACATAATCAAAATAACAAGTGGATAGGAAGAACAATCTATATACCACCATTAGTGATGAAAAGATGAGTCTTTGATGAACAAGGCTTGGATTTTGATGGCAAAACTTGTGATAAACCAATATCATCTTCAAGTATACCAACCTTTATAAACTTCTCATGGAAAATCAGCCCTATGACACCAACAAATCTTCTCCTTGGATGTTAGAATCACCTCCAATCTTCAAAGCTTCAAAGTAGCATTATCATGTGTATGAGTAACACATGATTTTATGGCTAACATAGATCAAATGAGGGTTGTTTTTGATGAATAGTGGACGAATTTTAGTGAGAGAGGAGAGTGTTTATGGTGGTTTGCATGAGTTGAATGTGAGAAATGGTTTAGTGGGAAGTGGTTTTGCTAGTTTAGTTAGCTTGTTAAGCTAAGTAGGACAAGTGTGCAACTTGTATCTTACAAGTTGATGCCTCATGGTGTGGTGGAGTATATCTAGCTGTCCCATAGAGTGGGGTGGGGAAAAACTTGTTTTGTCTCATCCCACTAATTTACGGGTATTCCTCGATTCTAGTTTCCTCAATTTGCGTGCCCGGGTCGTTTTACGAAAAACGTTTTTATAAATTATGAATCAACAGCACAAAACGAATCTAATAAAAATTGTCTCATCAAAAACGGAGTTCGAAAACGTAAATACGTAATCCTAAGGTTTCCGGTTTAGTCGTAAACGACGTTAAATTATTCACGTAAGTCCTAATCTCTTCTCGTAAATTTGTGAGTTTATGAACTAACTCAAATTTAAAATCCCAAAATAATATTCACGGATAAATTTATTTTCTGAAGTGTCGGACTGTCACCAAAAACGGTGTATGTAAAGGTAAGCACGTAACGTAGAATCCTCCGGTTTAGACGTAGTCGATGCTACTTCAAGACGTAAATCCAAATTTCTTCCCAAAAATAAGTGAGTTCATAATATAACATTAAAATAATGTTTTTAAATAACACTTGAGAATAAAATATCAACCATAAATTGACGGATTGTCACACGTACTGAACTATGTGAGTGTCTTGCGTCGTTCCTGAGACTTGATTTGTGCTTTCCCCAGATTGATATAGGGGGTGGTCTTCGCGCAGTCTCTTTGCGGGAGCATTATGTTCTCCTATCACGGCCTCGGTAGTTTTCCTTACCCGCTTATTCTTTCTACGAGTACGCTTGGGGACGGGTTGAGATTCTCCCTCCTCTTCTTCTACTTGTTGCGCCTCCTCCTCATCATCACCCAACATTTGGCGGAGGCTGGAGGTAGTTCTCTCCATATTATCGCCCTTCTCCTCCTCATGGGCATGGGTGGTAGTCTTCGGTGAGGAGGAGGGCCCAGCTACATTTTCCAGCATCAGGTTGTCCCCGTCTTCGTTGTCAAAGTCTTCAGGAGACTTTACAAGTGTTGTATCTTCCTCATCGGATTAGGGGTCAGGTACAGCCGCCAGGGCCACTGTCACATTTCTGGTATGCTCGAGAAGGGGTAGCTCGTTTTCTCGTGTAGGGCGCGCTCCCTCCGGTATAGTCTTAGGATCTCCCTGGCGTAGGACTCCAAATAAATTCATTTCTGCACAGCAAAAAAGTACGTTAGTTGCGGGCAATGATTTTATATATATTTAAGGATGCGTATACTATACCTAGCTTCACCACGGCCTCTCCAAAATACAAGGTATTTTTTTGACGGGCCAAAGTAGTAGCGCCTAATCCCTAGCAGGCAAGTTGACTTTATTCAAGTTTCAACCAACTCATACTCAATGCGACATCCTACCTCATTCTCCAATACTTTCAACCTTATTCTTAGACCTTGAAAGGGCAATAAAAGCTCGATATGAACAACACTTAATTTCCAATTCTATAGCTCTTACAACAATAGTTATCAAATGAGTCACTAGTAGGAAATGATTCACACAGTCAATTAGACTTCTCGGAAAGGTACTAGTGGCATGAGGCTTTTGGTTAATGGTCCCAATGACATCCTCAGGTGCAACATTTAGCTTTTAGATTTCAATTTAAGAATTGGGTGACATCGAATCGGATGACACCTTTCTAGGTGGTAAGGTTTTGTCAAACTCCACTCTATAAAGAGAGATCGTGTTGTCCCATATTTAGATGATATAACACGAATTAAAGAAAGAAAATAGATGAAGAAGATGAATTCTAGAAAGAGAAAGTAGTGAGAGAAAGTAGAGAGAATGGTTGGAGAAACTAGGTGATATTAGATTAGAGAAATGAATAACCAACACCCTTCCTAACATGCTAGGAAGGATATTTATAGTCCCACTACATGTGGGCTTGCATGGACTATACTACATGGCCGGGCTTTCCTTTTGTGTCACACCCCACCATGGCGGAATATGGGACGCGACGCATGGATATCATCACAACAATATCGTTTCCATAGAGAGAACTATATGAATTATAAATGTCATAAAAGGTGACACAAATGTCATGACAATATCTCATCAATGCAGGAGTCTAGGTAAGTAGGTAACAGTCTTAACTCTTACCCAAGACAAACAAATAACATAAACAAATCAACATATAGGTTCATAGTATCACTTATTGAAACAAACAGAAAAATAAACTAAGAAGGAACGGGGATCTCCTTCTAAATGCATTCCTACACGACTCCAATCCTAGCCACATATGTTCTCACGCTTAACCACTTTCTCACCTGAAAGAGACACTAAAACACGTCAACATAATGTTGGTGAGAGTCATAGGTTTAGACTCCAACCGAAAATAGATTATAATAAGCTGTGAACAACCATAAACCACTAAACATATGGACAATGTGCTACAAGTATGCATTAACAACTAACATTCAAGATCAATCATTCCAAACCAAATCCAAGGCTCCCAGCCTTACCAAACACCATGGTACCATAGGCGCCCATACACCTATGTACCAATCCCAAGGACCCGCCTTGTCATTATCCATTGGTCTCATAGATGCTCACACATCTATGTACCTCCCCAAGGCCCCGCCTTGTCTACATCCCTTTGGTACCAAGTCAAACTACAATAACTGAGACGGTACGTGTCCCCCGATCCATATCATAAACACAATCAAGAATCACATAGCAGTTAATCACATAAGTGCACACACAAGTCCATCATAAACCATAAAAACATTCACAGCATTAGTTACAAAACCATACAGTGTCTCTTCCATCCCATCTGGAAGTGAAAATCATTAAAAGATATGGGACTATGAAACTCACCTAATTGAGCTTCTCCAAAAATCCGCGCACTAGCAAAAAGCTACCAAACAAAAGTACACAATCAAAACATGAACCAAACACTAAGATGGCTCATCAACCCATGATGGACATCTAACCTTCTCCCATATATATACCTCATTTATATGCTCTAAGCATCTCATTACACCCCTCTATAAAGCCCTTAACTTAGTTTACTTCATAACCCGTCCTGTTAACATTTTACCCAAAACAGTCCCGGTTTTTAGGTCTCCAAACTATAACCCAGACGCCCACCTGACCATACCCATGATCTCTGTAAAGGAAACCCTATTCCCTTACATATGTCAGCTAACTCGTCCCTTTTGCCCCAACCTTAAAGCTACTGTTAAGGCCCCGATATATATATATATACTTCTACCTATCCGCATATTACCGATTTTGAACATACAAAAAGTTTGTTATGATTAGGGGGTCTTACCCTAACCTATTTGCTTAGCCACCCTTCAGTTCTCTTATTTAATATATAAACCAACTACCATGCTCATTAGAGGGCTCAAGTGTACTCCTAAGTACCACAATCACCTTAAAACATTAAATTCCACTCGACTGATTTCAAAACAAGTGACATAAAATTTTGCCCAGTTTTTAAAAACGAATTTAACACAATTTGCTTAATTAATTACCATCACCATGTATAATTATTATCTCTGATTAATCTAATCATGTTTATACCATTATAATACAGAATTCATAATTAACTTAACCCTAGATCCATCATGTATTGATTGTAAGAGAATTAAAAACAATTTAATTAAAAAGTGTATTGAAGATTTTTCCTTAGAATTTTTGAAAGAAGAAAAATTAATGAAGAACCCTAAATAGACTCCATTGATTTCGACTTAAGCTTGATCTACAGGGGATTATGATGTGTTTTTAGTTAATAAAAAGTCTTTATATAATTTCCTAACAAGTCCTTGCCCCATTACAAAAGCCCGGTTCCTTTTTTCCTTTTTTTCCCTTTTCTTTCTTTTTAATCGGCCTAAACCGACTTTAACATATATTTTTTTATTTTTTTTCTTTGTTACTTATTATTATGTTATTAATAATACCTTAATTTACCTTAATTTATTTTAGCTCCTAAAGCCTCCGAAACTTTAAACTATAAAACTAGTCAATTTTACGCGTATACCGAAAAAACGTAAAATATACAGTTTTAAAAAAAATCTTAAATTTTGAATAAACTTTATAACTAAGTACTAAATGACTTAAAACCATCCCGAAAAATACTCACATGACTAAAAACCTTACCCGAGACCTCTAAATGCTAAACCCCAAATCGTAAAAAAAATTACGATTTACTATAATACTTATACGTATACGTAAAACACCAAAATAACACCATTTCATTTCATAGTCACTAATTTGTGAGCTCATGAACATGAAATAACTGTTCATCGATTTACTTATGAGTAATTTATACCCATAAACGATATCCACACAAACCTCGTTCACGCAAAATAACATGTAAACACGCAAATCAGATAGTCACACATAAATTAACCTCAAAATAAGAACAAGTGACGAACCTTAAAACCACGGTTGTCACATCACTCCCTCATAATAGAAATCTCGTCCCGAGATTTACTCCTTAGGATCGTCATTGTCAATTAGCTGAGGATACTTGCTCCTCATAAATCCTTCCTGTTCCCACGTGAACGCTAGTCCACGTTCCAAATTCATCTACCCATAACTACTGTATATTACCCTTTTTATCCAACGTCCTAGCTTCACGACCCAAAATCTCTATCGGCTCTTCGATAAAACGAAGACTCATATCCATACTAATATCATCTAACGGTACATGCAAGTCAGTTCTTGCTAAGCATTTCCTCAAGTTTGATACATGAAATACGTCATGCACACTACTCAATTCCTCCGGTAATCTCAACCTATACGCCACTAGCCCAATCCTTTCAAGGATTTCAAATGGACCCACAAATCTAGGTGCTAACTTCCCTTTTCTTTCCAAACCGCATCACCCCTTTCTATGGTGAAACCTTTAGCATAACTTTATCTCAAATCTCAACGGCTTACGCCTCTTGTCCGCATAGCTCTCTTGTCGGTTCTTTGCTATTTTCAACCTCTACTTAGTCACTGCCACCACCTCCATATTTTTCCGATCCACTTCCGGTCCAATACGTTGGCCGCTTCTAACTTCATCCCACTGTAACGGTGATCCACATCATATCCTATGAATTAACTCCAACAGTTTCTACTACAATTCCTATCACCATACCTAACGGCTTTTATCCTCTACGGATTTTCCATCATTCGGAAGTTCTCCCAACCTTAAACACATCCAATGGTATATGCAGGATTGCATAACCAAAAGCTTCCCATAATATTCACAAGACAAATGTCATAAACACCACCTCATCCTTGCTTTCCCATGCTCGGCACCAAGTAACTAATCATCCTTTATACTAACATGTGTTACACCTTTTCTCTAGGTGGACGTTCCATTGTTCGTGACTACTAACCTCTTGCTCTAACGGTTTTTCTTCAATATCACCCCACTATCTTCACAACCTCTTGCTCCCTCGAATCATTCTTCCTCCATACTACTTTTCGCTTGTCTCTCCACAATCTTAATTTCCATACCATCTTATATCCCGTCTTCAACCTATAATTTAGGTGTTTCATCCTTTATTCCTTACATTCTAACACCCCACCAAATGCTATGCGCAGCGGAACTATAACATTTGGGTGCTAGGCAGTTATCATCGCACACAAGGTATATCGAACGACTCCAAAGAGACGTCAAAATTTGAACATAAATTAAAAATTGTTAAAAGTGTACATGTCTACGGTTTTCCAACCCCAAATGATACAACAGAGTTTGCGTTTCGGTCCCCATGAATCTCAACCCCAAAAGATACAGTTTTCACAACAACATGACATAAAGTTTAAAATGTTCAAGTAGGAATGGGAGGAAAAACAAGTAGACGCCAAGCCACACACACAACTTCCATCCAATGCATGCTCCAAGCTACACTTCATCGGTTACCTGAAACACATGCTAAATTTGGTCAACAAAAACGTTGAGTGGAATTCATAGGTTTTACAATTCATTCTTTTTGGACATATGTGTAATAAAAATCATTCACGATCATTCATAGACTTGTCGATCAAACAATCTATTTTCAAGGTTATGACAATTGTGTTTAAGCTCATGACACTAAACCGTTAACTCAATCACCCGCGTAATAATTACCGGCGTGATTCAGATGAAACCAGTTCCCCTACTAAAGGCATCAGTTGCAATTATACCTTATCTCTTATCACAAATTATCCGTCCGCAGGGGTATCAACGTACTAGCCCTCGTCTCGGATAGGGTCGTCAACCCCATAGTACTATCACTTTGTATAAGCGGCTATTTTCAATCCACGCTAGGATTAAACAATAGTTAATAGTTCATAAAATTAGGGCCTTTTGCAACTAGGTACTCAACACAATTTCGAAGGCAACATTCGGGTCCAACAATCATTCATGACATATGTTCATTTTTGGAAAACTAGCATGCATTTCCCTCGCGGGTAAAACAATTTAAAACAATAATAAGAGAGGCTATAAATTCACACCTTATATAACAAAGTAGTCGACGATTCGAGTGACGGTCACTGACGATGATGAGGATGCCCGGGTAAATCAACACATATCAAACCAATAACGCGTAATGAGTAATCTCATTTATAAACCTTAAGTACTGTATATAATACATACGTATTAGTAAATTGTGATAATTACAACTCACACCAAAACCAAACAATTAAGTGTTACTCGTTTTATACCATTCGTCCATGTTATTAACGTTATTCCATTTTTACGCATTTTTCGCCGATACTTACCAAAAGTACGGACTGTTTTACTAGACTTAAACCTTTTTATAAAAATTGGGAAAATTCTCAAAAATACCTTAAGACCTGTAGAAAACACATATTTAATCCCATTAAAAGTTTTCGCTTTTACGACCCGTTACTCAACACTTTACCAAAACTACGTTTTTCGGACTGAATTTGCACTTTGACCAAGTCGGACTCATTTGACCCATTTAAAATATACCATTGACCCATTTGACACCTAAGTCTAATAATAGACTCAAATGTGCAGGTTTGAGACCAAAAATCAACCTTTGACCATTTACCAAACTATACCTATGGTCCCCGGGATTTGACCTAAAACCAAGCATAATTTCGGATTATGAAGGTTTTCATCTCCCGGTACACGATTTTCAAGACATCATAACTTTTGACTCGTTAGGAGTCGTAAGCTCTATCTTATACCAAATCGAAGCTAAGAAGACGCTCTACAACTATATCCTAGTCACAAGACCTGTTTAAAAAATAATTTTTATGAAAACACTTCAAACTTTCTGCCTAAAATTATCTATCCCAAAATCAATCCAACACTCGTTTCTAAACCCATTTATCGACACTAGACATCAACCTAAGCACTCCTAATCATACTCAATCACACTAATCAGTACTAAACACCCTAATTATCATATCCATCATAAAACTCAATCACAAATTCAAACATGCAAATGGTTTTACCCATTCAAAAACCTCTAAAAACAAGAATACATACAAAATCCATCATCAAAATAACAACCACCATGATCCCCCAAACACCCCCTTTGTGCCGTGGGGTTTGGGTGATCAAAACTCCTCAACCAAATTGATTTTGGTTGATTTGTTTAGTGATTTAACATCCTACATACATGAATTAAACATGCATACATCCAATTTACATCAAAACCCACTTTGAAAAATCCATTGATTCTTGGAAAAAATTTTGTGGATGCATGTATGATTAAAGTGTATGAAAAGGACTGGAATGAAGTAATTAGATGTGGTCTAAACTTACTTTTGATCAAAACAAGCTAGAAAAAAAATGGTGGTGGTGGTTTGGTGGTGTTTGGCCGTCGGCCTAAAGAGAGAAAAAGGGGAGGGTGAAAAATTTTTGAAGTGAAAATGTTTAGTGTGTGTTTGGTTCTTCCTTTTGTAAAAATGGGAGGGACCTTGGGTGCAATATAAGCTTTCTTTTGTCCTCAAGTGAAAACGACATCATAAGTTTATGGGATTGACTCACTAGTCATTTTGGAAAATTTTACGGGAGTCGGGGATCATCCCGAACACTCCAAAATACTTTTAGGACACTTTAAATGTACCCGGAAAGCAATAAAACTCACCCGACTCGACTTAACACGAACCGAAAGTAAAATTCTCGAAAAATTACAATATCGATAAAACGACAATAAACATAGAAAATTGGGCATCCATCGGGATCGTAGTCGTCATCGTTCTTCTTAAATCGTCAATCGTCGAAATTATGACCTCGAATATCGGTTTCAACCAAAATGATAAAATACGTAGCAAATAAAATTTATAAAAAAAATTTCAAAAATAAGCGTAATTTAGGGTAATGTAAGTGACCTCGGTTCTAGGGTATCACATCCACCCCTCCTTAAAGAGAGCGACGTCCCGGCGCTCGCCTCTTCTTATACTCACATTTCGTGCCGCTGGAACAGATGAGGATACCTCTGCTTGAAAAAGTCCTCACGTTCCCAAGTGTATTCCGGTCCACGCCTAGAATTCCATCGAACCTTCACAATGGGAATTCTACTATGCTTCAGCCTCTTGACCTCTCGGTCCATAATTTCCACGGGTTCTTCCACAGAATGCATTTTGTCGTCCAGTTGAATCTCGTCCAAAGGAATCACCAATTCCTTATCCGCCAAACTCTTCTTCAGATTTGATACGTGAAACGTGTCGTGAATAGCACTAAGCTCGTTCGGTAGCTCTAACTTATACGCTACCGGTCCAATTCGTTTAACGATCTTAAAAGGTCCAATATACCTCGGACTCAACTTTCCTTTCTTCCCAAAACGAATTACACCCTTCCACGGCGAAACCTTAAGCATAACCATATCTCCGACTTCAAATTCCAACGGTTTTCTTCTGTTATCGGCATAACTCTTCTGTCGGCTTCTCGCAGCAAGTAATCGGTTCTTGATTTGCACAATCTTCTCTGTCGTCTCCAAAACCATTTCGGGTCCAGTCAATTGACTTTCCCCTACTTCACTCCAACACACAGGTGATCTACACTTCCTTCCATACAACGCTTCAAATGGTGCAGCTTTGATGCTCGCATGATAACTATTATTATACGAAAACTCCACTAAACGCAAGTGGCGTTCCCAACTTCCTCCAAAATCAATCACGCATGCTCGGAGCATGTCCTCCATCGTCTGGATAGTTTGTTCACTCTGGCCATCAGTCTCCGGATGATAAGCCATGCTCAAACTCAATTCAGTGCCCATCACACGTTGAAGTGATTTCCAAAATTCCGAAGTAAACCTACTATCGCGATCCGAAATGATCGATAAAGGTACTCCATGTCTGCAAACGATCTCCTTCACGTACACACTGGCCAGCTTCTCCATACTGTCCGTCTTCTTCATAGGTAAGAAATGAGCAGATTTTGTCAATCTATCCACTATTACCCAAATCATACATCCACTAGGAGTTCTGGGTAAACCCGTCACGAAATCCATAGCGATTCTCTCCCATTTCCATTCTGGGATCTCTGGTTGTACCAACAGCCCAGACGGCTTCTTATGTTCGGCTCTAACCTTCGCACAAGTCAAACACTTACCAACGTAACGAGCAATATCCGCCTTCATATTCGGCCACCAATAGACTTTCTTCAGGTCATGATACATTTTATCCGATCCAGGATGTATCGAGTACTTCGACTTATGAGACTCGTCCATAACCAAATCTCGTACTCCAGGCTTTCCTTCCTCGGATGGATACAACGGTAACCAAATCCGATTCTCGAAATATCTCAGCCCGTCTGACCAAATCACAAAAAGAGGTTTCAACATTCTTCCCAAGTTCTCAGCATCAACATTCTCTTTCATTAATCCTTTCTCTTGAGCCTTCAGTATTGTTTCGGTTAAATCAACACTCTCAGTCATCACTAAAGCTCTGACTCTCAAAGGTTTCTCTCAATCCTTCCTACTAAGTGCATCTGCTACGACATTCGCCTTGCCAGGATGGTAGCGAATCTCACAGTCATAGTCACTCAGTAATTCTACCCATCGCCTCTGTCTCATGTTCAACGCCTTTTGGTCTAAAATGTGCTGCAAACTCTTGTGGTCGGTGAATACAATACACTTCGTCCCATACAAATAATGTCTCCACAATTTCAACACAAAAACCACAGCTCCTAATTCCAAATCATGCGTCGTGTAGTTCTCTTCATTCTTCCTTAGTTGTCTCGACGCATAAGCAATCACTTTCTCACGCTGCATCAACACAGCTCCATAACCCTTTCGAGATGCGTCACAATACACTACAAAGTCTTCAGTTCCTTCAGGTAATGACAATATCGGTGCAGAACATAACTTGTCCTTGAGTGTTTTGAAAGAGAATTCTTCATCATCTCCCCATTCATACACCCTATTCTTTTCGGTAAGCTTTGTCAGTGGCTTCGCAATCAACAAAAATCCTTCAATGAATCTCCGATAATACCCAGCCAAACCAAGAAATTGTCGAACTTCAGTCGGCGTTGTCGGTGCCGACCATTCCCTGATCGCTTCGACCTTGGTAGGATCCACGCGAACTCTTTTGCTATCAATTACGTGACCAAGGAATTGCACAGACTCTAACCAAAACTCACACTTCGAGAACTTCGCATACAGCTTCTCTTTCTTCAACAGATCCAATATCTTTCTCAGGTGCTTCTCGTGCTCTTCCTTACTCTTAGAGTAAATAAGAATATCATCAATAAAAACAATGACAAACTTATCTAGATACGGCTTGCATACTCGATTCATAAGGTCCATGAATACTGCAGGCGCGTTTGTCAATCCAAAAGGCATCACTCGAAATTCGAAGTGTCCATACCGCGTACGAAAGGCAGTTATAGGAATATCCTCCTCTCTCACACGCAGTTGATGATACCCTGACCTCAAGTCGATCTTTGAGTATACACAGGAACCTTGTAATTGATCAAACAAATCGTCAATCCTCGGCAATGGATACCGATTCTTAACCGTCAGCTTGTTGAGCTCTCTATAGTCAATACACATCCGAAATGACCCATCTTTCTTCTTCACAAACAACACTGGAGCTCCCCATGGTGAAGAGCTCGGTCTAATAAATCCCTTATCCATCAACTCCTTCAGCTGATCCGATAACTCCTTTAGCTCTAATGGTGCTAATCGATAGGGTGCACGCGCAACTGGTGCAGCTCCCGGCATCAAATCGATTCGAAATTCGACCTCACGGGTGGGTGGTAAACCCGGCAACTCGTCTGGAAAAACTTCCGGATATTCGCAAATTGCAGGTACCTCTTCTAACTTCATCTCTAAGTCACCATCACTAGAAACTTGTGCCAAAAACACATCGCATCCATCTTCTACGTACTTCATCATTTTCAAACAAGATATCACCTTCAAATGAGAAGTGCATTCATCTCCCTTCACAGTCAAGACTCTATTCCTCAACGGGATCTGAACTAATCTCTCTCCACAGACGATCACGGCACTATGAGCCATCAGCCAATCCATTCCAACGATCACATCGAACGATCCTAGCTCTATGGGCATTAAGTCGATTTCAAAAGCGTAATTTCCTAACTTCAAGGTACACCCTTTCAGTATAGAATTTGTACTAACGATCTTCCCATCGGCTAATTCCACGTTATAACTAGTCGTTAACAATACCGGTTTTCTACTGATATGACGACTAAATTTAACATCTACGAAACTCTTGTCGGAACCAGAATCAAACAATATACTAGCATAACAAGCGTCTAGCATAAACGTACCGGTAACCACGTTAGGGCCTTGTGGTTTATCAACCGTTCCTACTTGATACACGGCAGCAGCATTGTTACCTCCTTGCCTGTTTCCAACCTTCGGGCAATTTCCTTGCTTATGTCCTCTTTCTCCACATCCAAAACAACCCATCACTCTCGTAGCATTCGCCCCAGTAGCTACCCCTTTCGCTCGGCAATCTGACATCCTATGGCCCGCTTTTCCGCACTTGCCACACACAGGTGGGCAACTCCCTACATGGTACAAATTGCATCGACCACAGTGGGGATTCACCTTCGCTCCTCTGGGGTTTGTGACAGCCCTCATCCCATCATTTCTTCGCTGGTTGAACTGCTGATTGCGGTTCTGACCTTGGTTGTTACGGTTTCCACCTCGGTTTTGACCTTGGGATTGATTATTCTGAGCTGCCTCCCACTTCCTCTTGTTACCTTCAGCAATGAAGTTCTTCTTGTCTTGCAGTTTGACATCCATCAACGCGTGAGCCATTTGGACTGCTTCATCAAACGACCCAGGCTTAGATGAAGTCGTCTCACCCTTGATATTATTGGACAGACCTTTGATGTACTGCTTCATCTTCTTGCTATCATCGGCAAAGGCATCAGGACACAAAAGGCTCAAGTCATTAAACCTTCTGGTATATGCAGTAATATCATTGTTCCTCAAAGTCAAGTGCCTCAACTCATCTTCCAATTGACCCAGCTCCTCTTCGGGACAGAACGTTTTGGTCAAATGAGCCTTAGTAGCAGTCCAAGTTCTTGCATTCGCTACTGCTAACCCAACAGTGGCTACTTGGATGTTCCACCAACTCAATGTGTCATCAAGAAAAGTAGCAGCCGCAAACTTGACCTTATTCGCTTCTGAACAATCACTAATCTCAAAAGTACTCTCGACCTTTTCTAACCATCTCCTGAGTTCTATGGCTCCGCCAGTTCCACGAAACTGCGTGGGACCGCATTTCATAAAACTAGAGTAAGTACACTCTCTCGGGGCTTGATGTCTCCCCACATTTCTGCCCTGATCTGGGTTTCGATTTGCTCGGTCTGCCTCGAGTGCATTCGCAATGGCTTCCTGAATCATTGTGTTCACACGGGTTGCTGTTAGCTTTGGAGGCATGGTGAGTTCTCAAGTACACCTCTCTGCAAAGACAGGGAAAATAGAAAAACAATGTAAGTATATACATCAAGATTAAGATGGATTTCTCTTTCAAGACATAATATAAATACAACGACACATCACTACAAGGTTACTAATACTCATCAATTCTCATCACAAAAGAGCAAATTAAAGACATATCACAGATCATGAAAGGTAAACATGGATTGTATTGATAAATCAACCAAAATTGTGACAAGTACTGCCACTACAACCATTCACCATAAAACTTAAGTCTTCAAGTTTTTCGTCACAATACCATCATACAAAAGTCTAAAATAGTTCGATTACAACGATCAAAGATAAAGTTAAATACAAGCAACTAGTCATGTGGTGATCCACACGACCTCTTGGATGGCGGTTCATCCTCATCCTCCTCGGGCTCTTCGTCGCTGTCTTCCTCGTCCTCTTCATCCATCTTCCTCTTTCCTTTGTCATTCGGCCCACATTCAGTCGCCTTCTTCGTCCCAGAAGTAGACCCACACTCAACTGCCACCTGATTTCCTACAGTGATACAAACACCTTTGGCAGGTGGCTGGACCATAAAATCATTAGCCTCCATTTCCAAGTCATCTACAAACCTCCAATCTGGGGGCAAGGATGCTCTCACTCGATGCTCCCAACTTTGCATTCTAGTCAACCTCGCTTGATCTTCCCTAACCTGCTCAAGACGGGCACTCAGGTTCGCTATCATCGATCTCAGACTGTTGATATCACTCTTGTTTGCATTCCCATCAAACTCAATCCTTGAAGTTCTTGCCAACAATTTCTGGTGTGCCCTCTCATTCTCGTCGAATCTGTTGATTACCCTCGTTTCCACTATGTACCGCTCGCACATCGATTCATCCAATCTTCTCACAACACGCGGTACGTCACGATAAGCTCTTGGTCCGGGGCAGATAACTCTTGAGATGCCCTGATGAAGAAAATTTGCGCTCGCTGCAGCTTCGGATCTTCTAGGGATACCTGGCATACCAACCAGATGAGAAGTACGAATAGTCCTGGGGAAAGTAGTTCTCCTTTGGTCGAGGTCCTGGGCTTGCACATGGTTCGTCTCGGCTTGTCCTTCAGCAGTTGTTCCAACATTTCCCCCTTCGTGTCCTACGACGTAATCGTCTCCATTTCCGTTAGGCAGTACCTCGGCCATTCCTGTAATAACAGAGAATTTTGGAGGGTACGTAAGATTACTATTCAATATTTATAAATACATGCATGCAAATGCAATGCAAAGGTGGTACACATGCCCAAAATGCGATAATATGATGCTCATGCATAAGTAATACAAGAATTACGGTATCGGGTACTCCACGTATAATTTCAACGTTTACATATAGTAGTTCAATATCTACGTAATAAATACCCACATATATACTTCAACTCAAAAGTATACATCAATACTTTAACTCATAAGTAATACAAGAATTACGGTATTGTGTACTTGGACAATTTCTTACGACACCAAAAGTTATAGTTTAGGAATTTTCAAAACGACCTAGTTCTATATAACTCATGGCTCTGATTACCAATCTCTAACACCCCACCAAATGCTATGCGCAGCGAAACTACAACATTTGGGTGCTAGGCAGTTATCATCGCACACAAGGTATATCGAACGACTCCAAAGAGACGTCAAAATTTGAACATAAATTAAAAAATTTTAAAAGTGTACATGTCTACGGTTTTCCAACCCCAAATGATACAACAGAGTTTGCGTTTCGGTCCCTATGAATATCAACCCCAAAAGATACAGTTTTCACAACAACATGACATAAAGTTTAAAATGTTCAAGTAAGAATGGGAGGAAAAACAAGTAGACGCCAAGCCACACACACAACTTCCATCCAATGCATGCTCCATGCTACACTTCATCGGTTACCTGAAACACATGCTAAATTTGGTCAACAAAAACGTTGAGTGGAATTCATAGGTTTTACAATTCATTTTTTTTGAACATATGTGTAATAAAAATCATTCACGGTCATTCATAGACTTGTCGATCAAACAATCTATTTTCAAGGTTATGACAATTGTGTTTAAGCTCATGACACTAAACCGTTAACTCAATCACCCGCGTAATTATTACCGGCGTGATTCAGATGAAACTAGTGCCCCTACTAAAGGCATCAGTTGCAATTATACCTTATCTCTTATCACAAATTATCCGTCCGCAGGGGGTATCAACATACTAGCCCTCGTCTCGGATAGGGTCGTCAACCCCATAGTACTATCACTTTGTATAAGCGGCTATTTTCAATCCACGCTAGGATTAAACAATAGTTAATAGTTCATGAAATTAGGGCCTTTTGCAACTAGGTACTCAACACAATTTCGAAGGCAACATTCGGGTCCAACAATCATTCATGACATATGTTCATTTTTGGAAAACTAGCATGCATTTCCCTCGCGGGTAAAAAAATTTAAAACAATAATAAGCGAGGCTATAAATTCACACCTTATATAACAAAGTAGTCGACGATTCGAGTGACGGTCACTGACGATGATGAGGATGCCCGGGTAAATCAACACCTATCAAACCAATAACGCGTAATGAGTAATCTCATTTATAAACCTTAAGTACTGTATATAATACATTCGTATTAGTAAATTGTGATAATTACAACTCACACCAAAACCAAACAATTAAGTGTTACTCGTTTTATACCATTCGTCCATGTTATTAACGTTATTCCCTTTTTACGCATTTTTCGCCGATACTTACCAAAAGTACGGACTGTTTTACTAGACTTAAACCTTTTTATAAAAATTGGGAAAATTCTCAAAAATACCTTAAGACCTTTAGAAAAAACATATTTAATCCCATTAAAAGTTTTCGCTTTTACGACCCGTTACTCAACACTTTACCAAAACTACGTTTTTCGGACTGAATTTGCACTTTGACCAAGTCGGACTCATTTGACCTATTTAAAATATATCATTGACCTATTTGACACCTAAGTCTAACAATAGACTCAAATATGCAGGTTTGAGACCAAAAATAAACCTTTGACCATTTACCAAACTATACCTATGGTCCCCGGGATTCGACCTAAAACCAAGCATAATTTCGGATTATGAAGGTTTTCATCTCCCGGTACACGATTTTCAAAACATCATAACTTTTGACTCGTTAGGAGTCGTAATCTCTATCTTATACCAAATCGAAGCTAAGAAGACGCTCTACAACTATATCCTAGTCACAAGACCTGTTTACAAAATAATTTTTATGAAAACACTTCAAACTTTCTGCCTAAAATTATCTATCCCAAAATCAATACAACACTCGTTTCTAAACCTATTTATCGACACTAGACATCAACCTATGCACTCCTAATCATACTCAATCACAATAATCAGTCCTAAAAACCCTAATTATCATATCCATCATAAAACCCAATCACAAATTCAAACATGCAAATGGTTTTACCCATTCAAAAACCTCTAAAAACAAGAATACATACAAAATCCATCATCAAAATAACAACCACCATGATCCCCCAAACACCCCCTTTGTGCCGTGGGGTTTGGGTGATCAAAACCCCTCAACCAAATTGATTTTGGTTGATTTATTTAGTGATTTAACATCCTACATACATGAATTAAACATGCATACATCCAATTTACATCAAATCCCATTTTGAAAAATCCATTGATTCTTGGAAAAATTTTTGTGGATGCATGTATGATTAAAGTGTATGAAAAGGATTGGAATGAAGTAATTAGATGTGGTCTAAACTTACTTTTGATCAAAACAAGCTAGAAAAAAAATGGTGGTGGTGGTTTGGTGGTGTTTGGCCGTCGGCCTAAAGAGAGAAAAAGGGGAGGGTGAAAAATTTTTGAAGTGAAAATGTTTAGTGTGTGTGTTTGGTTCTTGCTTTTGTAAAAATGGGAGGGACCTTGGGTGCAATATAAGCTTTCTTTTGTCCTCAAGTGAAAACGACCTCATAAGTTAACGGGATTGACTCACTAGTCATTTTGGAAAATTTTACGAGAGTCGGGGATCATCCCGAACACTCCAAAATACTTTTAGGACTCTTTAAATGTACCCGGAAACCAATAAAACTCACCCGACTCGACTTAACACGAACCGAAAGTAAAATTCTCGAAAAATTACAATATCGATAAAACGATAATAAACATAGAAAATTAGGCATCCATCGGGATCGTAGTCGTCATCGTTCTTCTTAAATCGTTAATCGTCGAAATTATGACCTCGAATATCGGTTTCAACCAAAATGATAAAATACATAGCAAATAAAATTTATAAAAAAAATTTCAAAAATAAGCGTAATTTAGGGTAATGTAAGTGACCTCGGTTCTAGAGTATCACATACATCCTCATCAATGGGGAATATGCCCCTCTCACCGGTGACTCTCTCTTTGTAGGCGAATTCTTCCTAATATAATGTGTTCTCCAACTATCTCCAAATCTCACGCCAATGCTCTAGGCGTCTTTCTCAATTACCCCTATAGTATGCTCATACCAAACATTAGTCTATCAACGCTATACTACGCTTGCTTCCTGTAACACTCTCAAATTTCGTATCGGTACAACGGAAGGGTCTTTTAGAGTGTTACGGGATAGCACAATAACTCCAATCATAGACAACACATAAAAATAGGTTGTACAAGGTTCAACATACATTCATTCGATAAAAAGTTTTAAAGTATACAACAGGTCCCAAATTATACAAGTTATTAAGTTTACAAAACATAGATCGAATGAACATTTTTATTATTATGTGGGCCATCAGAGTCGATCTCCATCCGGATTACCTTCAAGCACCTGAGATAAAAACATGCAAAAATCATATCAGCGAATGCCGAGTGAATTCATAGAGTTTAATAAAACCGTTATATAAAACAATCGTTGAAATCAGAACACAAGTATAATATCAGAAGTAAGTCCTCGTATTGATAGTCAGGCAATATATAAATCAAAGCATACATCTTAAATCGTCCATGAGACCGTAGCCTCAATATTACCATTATAGGTAATATTATCATCGTTATTAGTATTGATATTAAATCGTATTAGATTACATTTGGATTCATTTTGGATTATTATTAGCCGCATGACATTGTTACCTTACTATCACAACAACGGGCCGCGAACCCGACAAACAATTTGCCCATCTAAGTTAGCGTGTCGTCACAAAAAGCACGCTATGTAAATCTTCTCATACATAAATTCGCTTACCAATCAATGCGGTACGACGGGGATCAACCGTCAAGGCGCGAACAGGGGTGATCGTCCCCAAATAGTACTATCATATGCATAAGCGTCTACCAAATCCCGGTAGTTCACAATTCATGCTAATGGGACTTTAAGTGACATAACCTAACTACTAATAATCCTTTTTATCTCTTTTATTGGGTCATCGAATCATTCGGGTCCATATCATTAAGCATACCATCGGGACTACTTGTGTTCTATTTTATCAAAAACTAGCATGTTATCTCCCTCGCGGGTTTACAAATCATTTTATAAAACATTTAAAAGAGTGCGAGGCTATGAACTCACGTTGATAATGAAAGGCGGATTATCGGCTACGGCCGTGCTTCGGTCACGGAAACCTATATAAATAATAACCGGTCATAGACTTTTGTCCAATGACTTTATCAAAATAACAAATATACATATGATGATTTTGTACATATGATGATGATCAAGTGGGTTTATATATTCTTATTTACTCATTTTAGTGTTTATGTATTGGTAACTTTTTACTAGTTTACTAGTTTTACCTATTTACATGTTTTAGGTCCAATAAGCCTATTATAAGTTCATTAACTTGTATTAATCCATTTTATACTTGTATTATCAGTATTTATACTTTACATGTTGGGCCCAAATGGGTTAAGCCCAATAAGTAATTTTTATAAGTGTTTAACTTATTTAGTTAAATTATTAGTCCAAATATGCTAACTTAGCTCGTTAATGTCCGTATGTCATATAGTTAGGGTTTTATTGGTTTTTACTTGTATTAGGTTCTTATATATCAGTATATTACTTTTAAAAACTTTACATTAGACGGGTTTGATCGTCTAAGTTTTAATTGGCGAAAAACGTTAATTTTACGGCAATAGCCGAAAAAGTCGTAAAAATCATGTTTATAGTTTTTATAACTTATAAATCTTATTCAACTACCATTTTTATAAAGTGTCCATTTATTTAACCTTATACATATTTATATAAATGAAATTTATAAGTTAGTGGGTTTTAATTCACATTTTATACTATATTAGTTTGAGTGCTTATATAATACTATTAAACATTAATTCTTTAAAATCTGATTTTTAGTTTCATCTTCATCATTTTTATCATATCTTGAGTTCTATAAGGAGATAGAAGCTCATTTTTGGATGGAATAAACTTCATCTAATGTGCTACAAATAAGTTAGCTATAGCTACTGCTCATTCCACGTCTAACTATACTTAACAGTCCCTACAAAACAGACTATAAAGATTGGCACACTCATCTTGTTTTGATCATATCTCACTCATTTTGATGATTCCATTGCACGGACAACTCTCACATGTGTATGAAATCTAACACTTACTGTAAATGGATTCCAACATGCAATTTTATCAGTTTATAACTTGGTTACTTACTGTTTTTATACAACCAACAATTTAAGCAAGATTTTAGCCTTGTTTCTTATGGTTTTTCATCTTTTTAATCATATCTATTAACACTTGATCCCCACACAACATTTTTATCATCATATATTCATCATATACATATACAATAAGAAAGAAAATACATTTGATCTTTATAAAAATAACAAGAGAAATAGAAAGGATGATCTTCTTTACCAACCAAGATTATATCTTGTTTTTGGATGACAACAACTTGATGAACACCAAATATATCTCCAAGATCATCAACCACCAACATAATTTGTTGAGAAATTAGCCCTAGGACACAAGCAAATCACCTTCTTTGTTGTTAATATGGCCACCAATCAATCAAGGCTTCAAGGTTTATTCATAATATGACTAGATAACATATAACTTGTGGCTAGAAATGATCAAATGGTGGTGTTTGATGGTGGAGAGAGGAGAGGTTTAGTTGTTTTGCATGTGTGTTTTTGAGAGAAAATGGTTTAGCAAATGGTTTTAAGGAAAAGTATATACAAGTGTTAAGGCTTGTTGGTTAAGCTTGACACCTCATGGGGTGAGGTGTTGCATCCTTGGCCGCCCCATATTAGTTAGTGGGGTGGGATAAACTTGTTTTGTCCCATCCCGCTAATTTACGGGTATTCCTCGATTCAAGTTTCCTCGATTTGCGTGCCCTCGGGTCGTTTTACGAAAAATGTTTTTATAAATTATGAATCAACGGCACAAAACGAATCTAATAAAAATTGTCTCATCAAAAACGGAGTTCAAAAACGTAAATACGTAATCCTAAGGTTTCCGGTTTAGTCGTAAAGGACGCTAAATTATGCACGTAAGCCCAAATTTAAATCCGTCAAATGTGATTTCATCAACCAACACAAAAATAATTTTCAAAATATTATATGAGAAAATAATTCACTACCTGAAAATGTTAGATTGTCACAGCTTTTCCTCCTAAAAGGGATCAACGTCCTCGTAATCCATTTCATTTTGATGTCCGTTTCTTATTGAAATCAAAGAGGTGCGGATATTTCTTCCACATTTCATCCTCTCGTTCCCAAGTAAATTCAGGTCCATGCTTTGAATTCCATCGGATCTTGACAATAGGTATCTGACTTTGTTTCAGTTGCTTTACCTCACGATCCATAACCTCTACGGGTTCTTCGATAAAATGCAACTTCCCATCTATTCGAACCTTACCCAACGAAATTTTATCATCACTCACTGCTACACATTTCTTCAGATTAGATACATGGAATGTGTTGTGAACACCATGAAGTTCTGGGGGTAACTCTAGTTTATAAGCCACCGGACCTACTCTAGAAAAATCTTAAAGGGTCCAATATAGCGGGGATTCAATTTTCCTCGCTTTCCAAATCTTATAACGCCTTTCCATGGCGATACTTTCAACATTACTCGGTCACCCACTTTAAACTCCATCGGCTTCTGCCGCACATCCGCGTAACTTTTCTGTCTACTACGGGCAGTCAACAACCTATTCTTAATATGAACTATCATCTCCGTAGTCTCCCGGATCAATTCCGGTCCCGTGAGCTGGGTATCCCCAACTTCACTCCAACATACAGGAGATCTACACTTCCTACCATACAAAGCTTTAAACGGTGCAGCCTTAATACTAGAATGGCAACTATTGTTATAC
The DNA here is from genome assembly GCA_025667525.1 of Glebionis coronaria. Lineage (NCBI taxonomy): Eukaryota > Viridiplantae > Streptophyta > Magnoliopsida > Asterales > Asteraceae > Glebionis > Glebionis coronaria. The sequence continues at coordinate 230,069,517 of CM046880.1, forward strand.
GAAAACTCTGCTAACGGAAAATGTTTATCCCAATTCTTACCAAAATCTAACACACAAGCTCTCAACATATCTTCTAGTGTTTGTATCGTCCTTTCACTCTGCCCATCAGTCTGGGGGTGATAAGCAATGCTCATGTCAAGATTCGTTCCCAAAGATCTTTGGAGAGATTTCCAAAAATTCGATGCGAATCTAGGATCTCGATCTGAAATGATCGATACAGGCTTTCCATGCTTGCATACAACATTCTCAAGGTATATACGAGTCAGCTTCTCCAGTGAGAACTGCTCTTTAACCGGAATGAAGTGTGCTGATTTTGTCAGTCTGTCGACAATAACCAAAATCGAGTTGTTTCCAGATGATGTTCTAGGAAGCTTGGTGATAAAGTCCATCATAATTCGCTCCCACTTCCATTCAGGAATCTTTGGCTGTTGAAGTAGTCCTGATGGCTTTTGATGTTCCGCTTTGACTCTAGCACAAGTCAAGCATTGAAGAACATACATAGCAATATCAGCTTTCATATTCGGCCACCAGTACAACTTCTTTAAATCATGGTACATCTTATCAGATCCCGGATGAATGGAATACTTAGATTTATGGGATTCTAACATAACCAAGTCTCTTAAGCCTCCAAACTTAGGTATCCACATACGACCTCTTAAGCATTTCACTCCATCAGCTCTAACCTCTAAAGGATCTCCTTCTCCTCGGAACCCTTCATTAACAAAATTTTCTTTCTTACAAGCTTCTATTTGCGCATTTCTAATTTGCTCAGGCAAATTATTGTGCACGGTCAAGACTAGAGAACGTACCCTGATAGGCTCTCTATCTTTCCTACTTAATGCATCGGCAACAACATTATCTTTTCCTGGGAGATATTTTATATCACAATCATAATCACGTAACAATTCTATCCATCTTCGTTGACTCATGTTAAATTCCTTCTGATCGAGATTATACTGTAGGCTTTTGTGATCGGTGAATACCGTACACTTGGTGCCATACAGATAATGTCTCCACAACCTAAGAGCAAAGACTACAACTCCTAACTCAAGATCATGAGTAGTATAATTCTCCTCATTCTTCCTTAATTGCCTAGAAGCATAAGCTATCACTTTTTCTCGCTGCATCAAAACAGCTTCATAGCCTCTAAGAGATGCATCAGAATATACTACAAAATCTTCACTCCCGTCGGGTAATGATAGAATTGGCGCCCTACATAATTTTTGCTTCAATGTCTGAAATGCTGCATCTTCATCACTTCCCCAAATGAAAGGTTTATTCTTCTGGGTAAGCTTAGTCAAGGGTCTAGCTATTAAAGAAAATTCTTTAATGAATCGCCTATAATAGCCAGCCAATCCGAAGAACTGTCGCACTTCCGTTGGCGTTGTCGGTGCAGACCAATTCTTAATGGCGTCAACCTTTGCAGGATCAACATGGATTCCATCCTTGTTAATCACATGACCAAGAAATTACACAGAATCTAACCAAAAATCACATTTCGAAAACTTAGCATACAACCTTTCATCCTTTAACAAATTCAAAATAATCCTTAAATGTTATCTATGTTCATCTTCATTCTTAGAATAGATTAGAATATCCTCAATAAACACAATCACAAATTTATCCAAGTAAGGCTTGCACACTCGATTCATTAAATCCATGAAAACCGCAGGTGGGTTAGTTAACCCAAATGGCATTACTTGAAATTCATAGTGTCCATAACGAGTTCTAAATGCAGTTATAGGAATATCTTCTTCAGGGACGCGAAGTTGGTGATATCCTGACCGCAAATCTATCTTAGAATACACACTAGATCTTTGTAGTTGATCAAACAAATCATCAATCCTTGGTAAAGGATATCGATTTTTAATTGTCAACTTATTCAGTTCCCTATAATCAATGCACATACGGAAAGATCCATCCTTCTTCTTAACGAACAAGACTGGAGCTCCCCAAGGCGATGAGCTCGGTCGAATAAAACCTTTATCAGACAACTCCTTAAGTTGCTCAGATAACTCCTTTAATTCAGAAGGGGCTAATCGGTATGGCGCACGTGCCACCGGTGCAGCACCAGGAATTAAATCGATTCGAACCTCTACTTGCCTTATCGGTGGAAGTCCGGGTAAATCTCTAGGAAATACCTCAGGAAATTCACAAATAATAGGTACATCTTCCAATCGTTTCTTCCTAGTTTTATTCCCGGTCACTTGACCTAAGAATAACTCACAACTGTTCCTGATGTACTTTTGGACTTTAATACATGAAACGATTTTCAAACGGGGTTCACCTCGATTACTAATGTTTGATTTTTGCTAGGTTGAAAAGTTCGTTTTCTCGGTATCTTAACGAATTGATTTCCGGTTCAAAATGCGACACAATTGTTTTTGGTGCAAAAGAATATTTTTGGTTGTTTTAAAATAAATGTGCAAGACGTAAATGAAAATGACGTTAATTTAAATCTAAATCTAATTTAAAGTAAATGGCGAGAAATTAAAGCGTTACGAGAATTTAAAAGGCACTTAAAGTAAATGACGCAAACTTAAATCTATCTAAGGCAAACTTAAAACGCAACTAAAACTTAAACTAAGTCAAGGCTAAAATAAATCTAAGGCAAGTAAGCTTAAAGTGCAATTAAGTAAAAGGCGGGAAAAGTAAAGCTTGAAAATTAAAAACAAAAAGTTAAAAACTGAAACTAAAAAGAACCTGAAAACAACTCATCTGGAATAAACCTTCGTTTAGAATAATCACTCATCCGGAATGTCACCTTCGTTCGGAATGATTCTTCTTCACTTGGAATATTCACCAAAACCCTTGATCCGGAACAAAATGCTTACTCGGAATAATGGTTCATCCGGAATATGTCACTTATCCAGAATATTCATTATTCCGAATGAACAATACTTTGATTCGGAACTTAAGCTTGATCCGGAATGTTGCTGATCCGGAATATTTTCCGAATGAATTCCCTTGATCCGGAATGTTGAAGATTCCGGATGAAGACCTTGATCCAGAATAATTAATTATTCCGAATAAAACTCCTTGATCCGGAATATCTCCTTGGTTCGGAACTTCTACTGGTTTGGAATATTCTGTTGATCCGGAATGTTCCGGATGAACTCCTTCACTCGGAATGTGTTGTTGATCCGGAATAAAGGCTTTATCCGGAATATGTCACTTATTCCGAATGAAAGCCCTTAATTCAGGATATTCACAAACAATCTTCTTTATCCGGAATATAAGTTGATTCGGAATAAACTTGCACAACCCCTTGATTCGGAATAAAGAGTTGATCCGGAATATTGACTGGGAAAAGAAACAGTAACGAAGAACAAGAGGAAAGAAATAGCACGAATCTAGACAACACTTAATCAAATCAACCAAAAGATTAAATCAAACTAATCAATAAACATCTACTAATCATAAACAAACAATCCAAAACAATCAAACTAACAATAATAATCAAAATAATCAAAACCCACTTAAACCAAATCAATAAAACATCAAAAACATAAACATGAACATAAACATAAAGATTAAAGATTAAAGAAAGGTAGATAGGAGATGAACAATATAAGTAAATATTGACAAGAATTAAAAGGAAACTTACTTGAAATTAAAGGAATTTAAGGTGCAAGACAAGTATTTAAATTTGACAATTAAGTAAATGACATGTATTTAAATGTGCAAGGAAGAAAAATGGAAGAACTAGTGTCACTCTAGCCAACAAAATGAAAATGAAATACTAATGGCCTATTTATAGGGGAGATTAGGGAGGTGCTTAGGAAGCTCCCTCCCCTCTTTCTTCTTTCCTTAATTGCATGATTAAGTCCTTTTCTTCTTAATCTTTTGACTTTAATGACTTTGTCTCGGGATTTCTTCAAACTCGTCTTGTAATTCTTCAATAAATTAGACTTGAGTTCTTCGGCTTTAAGTAAACTTCCGTCTTTTGAATTTTTCTTCGATAAATCTTCAGAATTAGTCTTGGACTTCCGTTCTTTTTGCACTCTTGATTTCTTGACTTCGTCTTTCGTCTTTTTCCGCAATAAAAGCCCGTGAATGCCCGTGTTTTCTCCCCTTTTCACAATTTCGTCCTAAATCACAACAAAAACACAAACCACGCATAATTCTGACATTTACGACTTAAAATACACGTTTTGGCTCGGTTATTATTGTAGTTAAGTGGTAAAAAGGATGGGTGTTTACACACCTATAAAATCCCCTACACTTGACCATTACAATGTCCTCATGCAATGCATTAGTTACAAAGCACGATTACATTTTCCATCATAATCAATCCATATTGGCCTTTATTAAAGAGATATAAAATTATAAACATTCAAAGTAAAGAAATCAAAAACATACCTTAGGTTTTGGAAATGTCATGAATAATCATCATCCTCAAGTTTTCACTTTCTCCAAACCAAGCTTAAAAACGAGATCATTGTTATTATAAGTTAGCAAACTAACACGAACTCATGTGGGCCAATTATTTACTTAGACTCCCTTATTCCTAGGGTATCTCTTATATTTTATTATTGTCTTGAATGATCACGAGGATGCATTGTTTGACTTATTCCGATAGTTATTAAGTCTGAAAATAAAGTGGGACGATTTAATCAATAGTTAGCTAAATGACAAAATCTTTTAAAACTGCTTCTCGGGACCTCATAAAGTTCATATCTTGGCATAACTCGCTTCGCGATTTAAGACCTTTCTCGGACCGATATTTGGCAGCGACTTCATACTTCAAATCTTTGAGAGACGTTCATGAAATAATGGTCTTCTCTTCATAATGGGAATTTCTTCACTTGAAGTTTTGAGAGATTCTTCATATTTGGACCACGACTTCTTCATTTTTCTCCAGTCTTTATTTGGGATTTTGATATACAATGACCCGCCTCCTTTTAGGACTTGGATCTATTTATCCTCATACCTTGTCAGGGCCTTTTTGGATAGACTTCTCCATGACTTTTGGGGAGTATTTGCTTTTCGTCGTGTGTCTCGATCCTTCATATTGATTTTCGATAAATGATTCTTCACATCACTTTTGGATCTTTAGCAACAAAATGTAGCCCTCATGCCTTGTTAGGACCTTATTGGACTCGCCAATCTTCGCATCCCGCTTCAATAAGTTATGCCTTGGCTATGAACACTAATCCATACCGAGCAACTTTTAAACGATCTTGGGCTAGAAGCTAAGTAACTTTTCAAATCGTACAACCTTATTTATTGCAGATAAAATTATTAGCAAGTGATGGGAGAATAGGCTTATAATTAACTCAAATAAACTCACGAAAGAATACCAAACTTATAATTGACTCTATCATCTCTCGTTCTCCACAATTTAAAATCTCAAGGAATGAGACTCGTGGATGCTTAGCCTATCAAATCAAAGTTTTGTGTTTTCGAGTCGCCTATAGGATCTTGCAAACTCTTAGACTTTTTCAAGTTTAGAAATCGCATTTTAAAGTTCCCTTGATAAACGACTCTCTAGGATCAATTATAGGAACTTGCGAAAAGTTCTTGTTCTTATCCGGTGAGAGTTAAGACTTTCACATTTTATAGCTCCCTATATAAAAGCCTAGCAAAACTTGACTAAAACACGTTAAGGATACTAGCTAGAGTAAACTTAGATAAGTAAACTCGGGTTGAGTAAAAAGATTCACAACGTTTGAAAATTTAAAACCACTTAATTAAACTTTTATTCTAGCAAGGAAAGAAAATAACTATACAAAGGTAAAACTAATAGGCCAAAATAGATCAAAAAATTTTGAAAAATGTCGAAAAATTGATTTTCCGGTTAAAATAAGGACAAATACAAGGAAAAGACCACTTAACTTCGATAGAAGTCCCCCTACACTTAATATAAACATTGTCCTCAATGTTTAAGCATGTGGGAGTAAAATCCCCTACACTTATGACATTGTGCACTTTGTTTAAATCTCGCTAAGGAAAAGACAACTAACGAGATTCCTATTTTAATATTGGAAAATATAAAATAGTGAATCGAAAAGAGTTTAGGATAGAACCGGGAAGAAGGGAACAACGGAATCACGGGTCGTCAAAAATCATCAAGAGTGGATCATTGAAGCTCGAATCCCTGAATATGAGAAGAGAGGGGATAGCAAACACCAACGGGTCTCCCGTACACTTAGGATAAAGATAGCTAAAAGATAGATACATGGGCTGCCTCCCAAGAAGTGCTTGATTTTTGTTCACCGAGTCGTGAGCCTGACTCGACCTTGATTAGCATAGGAAGAAGTATGAAACATATCCACCGGGATCAAATACATAGTTTTCGTCCATCAAATAACACAAGCTTAAGGCGAACAAGGCAAGCCAAAGAAGAATAGGCAATGTTCCCTTAAGCAAAGATGGAGCATGGTGGTAGCAAGGGTGAAGTGGTGCAAGCAGATTTCCATAAGTTCCAAAGATTTTTCCTTTTATTTCATCAGACGGATACTGAGATGGATGAAGAATATCAATACCGGGGTCGAACACCTTTTCCTTTAGGGGAAAATAGCACTCAGGCTCAGCATAATTTGAAGATGATCCGCGAAGAAAATGCACAACCTCGTCCTCAGAAGGTGGACAAAGAGGTGTTAAATCATACGTGCTGCGGATGTTGGTGTCGTCCGGTTGCTTCTCCTTTGAAATAATTTTCTTCAAATCCAAAGTAGGATCAAGACCATAATCATCAAAGTCTAAAGAAGGAGCATCACTCTCATGAGGGAACTAAGTATTGAGATAAGTAGAGAAGTCTTCCTCAAATGAGTAGTCATCCAAAGTAGGATTAAGCATGGTAGGCGGAGGATCTTCATCATGTGAAGAATCACTCGAAAGAGTATCGGCCTCCTCAAAGTTATCATACGTGGGCATGTCGAGATACTCGGAAGGAAAATCATCATAATCATCCGAATCTGAGCTAGAATCATTATCATAAGCATCAAAGATCGGTGGAGAATCATATATGGGGGAAGGTTCCAAACTGGAGAGAAAATCATCCACATCATCTTTAAAAAGTGGATTATCAATGCAAGAATCGAATAGAGGATTGTTGTAGACGACAAGATCATCAAGGACATTAATCATATTCGCGGATTCTCGGCCTCCAAAGGATTTGCTTGTAAGCTTCCCCATTTCAAAAACTTGGGCATCATTCCCGACCCTTAAAATTAACTCACCTTTGGTAACATCAACTAGAGCTCTTCCGGTTCTCAAGAATGGCCGACCAAGTATTAAAGGAATACGAGGGTCCATTTCATAATCAACAACAACAAAGTCGACCGGAAAAGTGAAGGTGCCAACTTTAATGAACACGTCTTTGGCAATACCAACGGGGTAAGCGAGAGTGCGGTTTGCAAGCTCTAGGGTCATATTTGTTGGAGTAAGGTCGGGTAATGATAGTGCTTTCCAAACACTCAAAGGCATCAGATTAATACTGGCCCCGAGATCAGCTAGGACAGTAAATTCTTCGGTTTTGGTAAAAAGGCAAGGCAACACAAAACGACCGGGATCTCCAAGTTTTTCCGGAAGTTCCTTAAGAATAACTGCATAACAGTTTTCATTTAAGCGTGTGTTGGCGAGCTCAATCAGCTTCTCCTTCTTGTTCAGCAATTCCTTAAATGCTTTGACAAATTTCGGCATGTGGACAAGTGCTTCAACAAGGCTAATGTTGAAATTCATTTGAGAGATCATCTTCAAATAATTCGACACTTGAATGTCATCCTTGGTGTGGAGTTTGGCCTTGCCTAAGCGAGATGGGTAAGGAATGCTGGGGTTGGGTGGTGGAGGTGTAGCAGGTGAAGGTTGAGATGTTGAAGGGTGAGATGTTGAAGGGTGAGATGTTGAAGGGTTCTTCTTGGGTACATCTTCATGACGAGGCGGAGACGGTAATGGTGTACTAATACTAGGTGTGGGAGGAGTAGGGATAAATGGTGGTGGAGGAGGTGTAGATGATGGGGGCGGGATAGGTGGTCCTACTATGGTAGCTCCACTACAGGTAGTAATCGCACTCACATTCGCTCGCGGATTGGTGACGGTGTTTGAAGGTAGAGAACTCGAAGTAGAAGGTTGAGTGGTGGGCAAGAAACTAGCCAGCATATCCTTCAAATCATTCGTTTGATTGCTGAAGGAGGATTGAATATTATCTCGAAGCTCGGATCTTATGTCATTCCCTTGCTTGGTGATATCTCCTTTCAAATTGATAATTTGGCTCTGTAGATTCTTGATTTGCTCACCTTGGGTTCTCATTAATGCTTCAACATCTTGATTCATGGGTGGGGCTTGTTGAGCGGGTGGGTGATAAGTATTAGAAGCTCGAGGTGGGATTTGGTTGCTTCTATTGTAATTGTTGTTGGGGTTTTGGTTTTGAGGAGAAAAACCGGGTGAAAGGTAGTTGTTTGACCGCTAACTTAGCAAATTTCTATCCCCTTTAGGTCGAGCTTGGTAATTTTCCGGTGAATAATTACCATAAGCCGCATACACATTTTCCGGATTTCCTTGTGTAGAAGGACAATCAGTGTATGAGTGAGGACCGCCACATGTTTCACAAGGAGGTGCTATCGCTTGAACTTGTTGTTGTTTTGTAGCGAGAAGCAAGATATTTTTGTTCATTTCGGCCATCATGCGGGTGAATTCGGTCATATTGGGGTTTGCTGAAGTAGAAGAAACATTGACTCTCGGGTTGTTCCTTGAAGAAGCGGAGGAATCCCAGTTTTTGTGATGAGTAGTCATGTTTTCAATAAGCTCTCTACACTCCTCGGGTCTCCTTTTCATAAATGTGCCACCGACGGCTGCATTAATCGTATCACGATCACGAAAAGTCAAACCGTTGGAGAAAGTATCAATTAAGGTTACGGGAAGCATGTTGTGGTTTGGACAACGATCAATCAAAACATTATATCTTTCCCAAGCATCAAAGAGAGATTCATCGGGTTCTTGCATGAAACCGCTGATTTGATTGCGAAGGCTCGTGACCATGGATGGTGGAAAGTAGCGCGACAAAAAGCGTTGAGTCATGTCATCCCAAGTATGAATTGAATTCTTTGGGAGACGATCAAACCATTTCTCGGCGTGGTGTGATAAAGTATGTGGAAAGAGTTGAAGGCGAAGCACGTCCATAGTGGCACCGGGCAACTTCATGCTTTGAGTGATTGTAATGAATTTGTCGAGGTGTTTGTTGGCATCATCATCAGGCATTCCTCGAAAAGGATTTGTTTGCACTTGCTGGATCATATGATGCTTCAACGAAAACTCCGGAGCCGTGATTTGCATAGGCGCAATCGGTCCTCCTCGTCCAAACATGGTAGGTTGACAAAGCTCCTCCATTGTCCGAAGATCGGGCTGTGGAAGAACATTGTTGTTCTTATTATTGAGGTGCGGTGGATTATTATTGTTGTTAACACCTGCCATAGCTAAATCTTCAGGAGTCTCGGGCTCTTGATAAGTAGAAGATCTAGTACGCATACACCTGCAAAGGCAAAAGAAAAAGAAACCAAACACAAAGACAATATATATACACTATAAGGATAAAAATAAAATCTTTTTGGATTTTTGAGAATTTTTAATTTTTATGGATTTTTAACAATTTTTTATTTTTTATGGATTTTTGAAATTTTTTAAGCAAGAAAATAACGCTCACGAATGAACGGATCCCAAAAAGCAACACGTCTCTCACAGAAAACCGTTAATCTTTACGAAAAGAGCCGGCAGCGGCGCCATTTGATAACTTGGATTTTGACACCTCGTATAAAAATCTAAAGTTCGTTGTTCTGGTCTAATCGAATTGATCTTGGTTTCCTATGCGACTCAGTCGTTCTTTGGTGAAACAAATAGTTGTGTCGTTGTAGTATTAAAAATGTGCAAAACTTTTAAAGTAAAGGGCAATTAAATAAATCTAGCTCTAATTTAAAAGTAAAGGGTGCAAGAATTTATAACGTGACGAAAATTAAAGGGCACTAAACGTAAATAACGCAAACTTAAATCTATCTAAGGCAAACTTAAAACGCAATTAAGACTTAAACTAAGGCAAGGCTAAAATAAATCTAAAGCAAGTAAGCTTAAAGTGCAATTAAGTAAAAAGGCGGGAAAAGTAAAGCTTGAAAATTAAAAACAGAAAGTTAAAAAGTGAAACTAAAAAGAACCTAAAAACAGCTCATCCGGAATAAACCTTCGTTCGGAATAATCACTCATCCGGAATGTCACCTTCGTTCGGAATGATTCTTCTTCACTTGGAATATTCACCAAAACCCTTGATCCGGAACAAAATGCTTACTCGGAATAATGGTTCATCCGGAATATGTCACTTATCCGGAATATTCACTATTCCGAATGAACAAAACTTTGATTCGGAACTTAAGCTTGATCCGGAATGTTGCTGATCCGGAATATTTTCCGAATGAATTCCCTTGATCCGGAATGTTGAAGATTCCGGATGAAGACCTTGATCCGGAATAATTAATAATTCCGAATAAAACTCCTTGATCCGGAATATCTCCTTGGTTCGGAACTTCTACTGGTTCGGAATATTCTGTTGATCCGGAATGTTCCGGATGAACTCCTTCACTCGGAATGTGTTGTTGATCCTGAATAAAGGCTTTATCCGGAATATGTCACTTATTCCGAATTAAAGCCCTTAATTCAGAATATTCACAAACAATCTTATTTATCCGGAATATAAGTTGATTCGGAATAAACTTGCACAACCCCTTGATTCGGAATAAAGAGTTGATCCGGAATATTACCTGGGAAAATAAACAGTAACGAAGAACAAGGAGGAAAGAAATAGAACGAATCTAGACAAAACTTAATCAAATCAACCAAAAGATTAAATCAAACTAATCAATAAACATCTACTAATCATAAACAAACAATCCAAAACAATCAAACTAACAATAATAATCAAAATAATCAAAACCCACTTAAATCAAATCAATTTAACATCAAAAACATAAACATGAACATAAACATGAACATAAACATAAAGATTAAAGATTAAAGAAAGGTAGATAGGAGATGAACAATAAAAGTAAAGATTGACAATAATTAAAAGGAAACTTACTTGAAATTAAAGGAATTTAAGGTGCAAGACAAGTATTTAAATTTGACAATTAAGTAAATGACATGTATTTAAATGTGCAAGGAAGAAAAATGGAAGAACTAGTGTCACTCTAGCCAACAAAATGAAAATGAAATACTAATGGCCTATTTATAGGGGAGATTAGGGAGATGCTTAGGAAGCTTCCTCCCCTCTTTCTTCTTTCCTTAATTGCATGGTTAAGTCCTTGTCTTCTTAATCTTTTGACTTTAATGACTTTGTCTCGGGATTTCTTCAAACTCGTCTTGTAATTCTTCAATAAATTAGACTTGAGTTCTTCGGCTTTAAGTAAACTTCCGTCTTTTGACTTTTTCTTCGATAAATCTTCAGAACTGGTCTTGGACTTCCGTTCTTTTTGCACTCTTGATTTCTTGACTTCGTCTTTCGTCTTTTTCTTCAATAAAAGCCCGTGAATGCCCGTGTTTTCTCCCCTTTTCACAATTTCGTCCTAAATCACAACAAAAACACAAACCACGCATAATTCAGACATTTACGACATAAAATACACGTTTTGGCTCGGTTATTATTGTAGTTAAGTGGTAAAAAGGATGGGTGTTTACACACCTATCAATTACCATCAATTGCTAACGTCCTATTCCTAAGAGGAATCTTAACCTTCTTCTCTCCACATAAAATAGTAGCATTATTCAACGACAACCAATCCATACCAATAATAATATCAAAACTACCTAATTATATCAACATCAAATCAATCGGAAAGGAATAGTTCAAGAGATTTAGAGAGCATCCTTCTAATAGCTTATTAGTTTTCACTAATTTACCATCAGCCAATTCCACCTCGTAACTGGTATTTATCTCAACAGGTTCAATGTCAATAAGGGCACTAAATTTAGTGGATACAAAGCACCTATCAGCACCCGAATCAAATAAAGCAACAACATAATGATTGTTGAGTAAAAACGTACCGGTAACGACATTCGGATCCTCTTTCTTCACCTCGACTGTTCCAAGTTGATAAACACCACCCTGGGGGTTTCTTCCAGGTACAATCGCTTTCAACTTGGGGCATTCTGATTTCCTATTACCTTCTTCATTACAGTTGAAGCAAATGGTTCCCTTCTTACACCTTTCAACCTTGTGTCCAAGCTTTCCGCAATTTCGGCACTTCTAGCAGTCGCCAGCATGCCTCTTGTTGCCACACTTAGGACATCTATCATCGTTGCGCGGTGTGTTGTTGGTAAGAGCATTTGCATTCCCCTTTATCCGGTTCTGACGGCGATTGAAATTCTTCCTATTATCACCTCTATCTACACGATCACCATCACCCTTTCTTTTCTCACCAACACGGGCTTCATCTTCCCTATCCTTAATTATCTGTCCAATGAGTTGGTAAGCCATTCGAACAGCATCATTAATGGTCAGTGGTTTAGATGATGTCACGTCCCCCCGGAAATTCTTGGTCAACCCTTTAATATATTGTTCAATTCGGATCTCTTCGGGTTCCACCAATCAAGGACATAGCAAGGCCAACTCATGGAATCGGTTTGTGTAACTATCAATGTCCACACCTTTCATTCTAAGATGAATCAACTCTTGTTCTAACCTAATAATCACACTACGGGGACAGAACTCCAAAGTCATCCACTTCTTAATTTCAGCCCAAGGAGTAGCATTAGCAACATCAATACCCATGAAAGCAATTCTCCCGTTCCACCAAGTCAACGCACGACCTTTAAGAGTAGCCATAGCAAAAGTCACTTTATCTTCCTCCTTACACTTACTAATCCGAAACACCGACTCAATCTTCTCAATCCACTGGCTTAATCCTACAGCACCTTCAGTTCCATTAAAAGGTAGAGGTTCACACTTCATGAACGTCACATAATTACAGCCACCAATGTAACACCCTTATTTTTACATATAGCAGCGGAAGCTATTTTGGGGTATTACTTCATGATACACAGTACACAATAATAGAAAACGACTCAAAAGAGACGTTTTTAAAAGAGAGTTATCATTCATTTATTCATCAGAGTATTTACAAACAGAGGTCCCGAAGAACATTTTGAAAACATAAAAGTGAATGATAACAAGTTTGGACGTCCTCATATCCTTTGCCTCTCCGTGCCATAGTCCGTGTGATTTTCAGTTACATGGGATAAATATGCTCAAAGTCAACACAAAAGTTGAGTGAAATTCATAGGTTTGAGTTATAATAGTTTGAATACAGGTTTAATCATCAATGGGATATGTTGTTACACCCGTTAAAATCATAATTATTGCATCTGAGCTCATGACACCCCACGTTAACATTTTGCAAGTCCAGTGATGGTACTGCAGACCAATCAATGACTAGAAGTAAGGCGTAACTTGCCAAGGTTACCCTCTTTGTTCTCAAATATAGTGCTATTGGTGCCAAAAGTATAGGCAAACCAACGGGAGTCGTCACACTCCAAATAGATCTATTCACAATATTCGCGTTCACGTTACGGTGATTATGGTTCATGAAATGTATGTTATAGTGGTAGATCAAGGTACTCGTGCAATAATTTATCAGGATAGCATACCAAAATACTTGTATTCATGTTTAGAGCATATATCCCCCTCACGGGTTTGTAAAGCATTTAAAAGTGAGGCTATGAACTCACCTTAGGTTAGGGATATCTGCTTGATATCAAGAGGGACTCAGGTAGACGGCTTTTACCACGCAACCTGAGGTATCGTATGTCAAGTAATTAGTTAAGTTGTGTTATGTTTCAAAACTTTGTTTAATATAGTTTAAAAGGTTTATTTCTTTGATTCATTAGTTTATGAATATTGTTGTATCACTATTCGGGTCATCATATGTCAGAAGCATTCTATAAACGTTTGAGGGGCGAGGGCACTTTAACTCGTAAACCCAACCACTCAGTCAGAATGTAATATCGATATGGAACATCTTAATATGAAATTCCCTAGTAGTAGGATACGTCTGTGTGTTAAGGAAAATAGGTTTTGAGGTTTCTTTAAAAGTTATTCGATAATAAGTTATGTTTATATTTATAATGTATTTAGAGTTTATATATGTTTTAATCAATGTATAAAAAGGATTATTTGTATTTAGTTTATAAAATATCAAACCTTATAGGATTATTATATATTTTTCAAAATATCTCATTTATACCTTTATGTTTAAAAAAATGGCAAAATATACCCTTGTAGTTATAACTTATACAAGTTTTGTCTTTTATGGATACATATATGTAATATAAACCTTGTAATTTTAAACATGGAAAATTAGAAACTTAAATTTAAGTTTATGATCATGGCAAAATAGGTCCTTATAGTTTATAGTTTCAAAAATTACACATTTAGTCCTTTATCTTGAAAATAGTTTCATAACATGTTTTAACACTGAAATAGATTTGTTTTATGAATCAAAAGCTAAAGTAAAGTTTCATTTGTTTTCTTATATGTCTTATAAGACTTATGAACATCTTATAACAATAACATAATAATATTAAAACTTTGAAATCAAATTGATCATAAGTAGTAAAAATTTAGGGTTTTCTAGGTTCAATCATAGTTTCATGAATGTTTTAAGGTATCATAAGGCATGTAATCATTATAACAACATCTCTAGGTGTTCTATAACATATCTAAGATCAAACATGGGTGTTTAGAACTTACTTGAATACAAATAGAGCAAGAACAGGATGAAAAGGGGAGTATGTGCTAGTTTTGAGGCCTTGATGATCACTACAACTTGTTAATGGCTTCTAGGTCTTGTACTCTTGGTTTCTTTTCTTGTAAACCTTCTTAGAACATCATATCATCCTTAGGCTACTGCTAGTGCTTGGACTGAGAGAGTTTTTAGTGCTTTAGAGAAGTTGAGAATGGAATGAAGAGTTATGTGTTAGTTATGGCTATTTATAGGCAAAGAAAGGCTTCATGGCTAAGTTTTGCAAGGATAGGTGTCAAGTGCTGGAGTACATGACAAGGATAAGCTAGGAGGATGATAAGGCTAAGCTAGTTGATGAGTATTACAAGCTAGGGATGTAGCTTTGCAAGGTGTAAGCACATGGTGAAGTTCAGGAAGCATGTGGTGGCAAGGTGCTTGTAAGCTACCTTCTTGCTTGCTTAGGATGATGTAGGAGGTGCTAAGCATGAGGGAGGTTTGTGTTAAGGTGCTAGGATCAGTAGTAGCTTGATCATAGAGGTTCTTGAGGTGTTAGGGTGTTTGGTTTAACAAGGTTATGCTTATACATGGCTGTTTCTGGACAGCCAGCAATAGTCCCGGTAAATTGTTTGTCATTTACAAACCGTGACTCCGTTTAAGCTCAAATTTGTGAGAATTGTTAGATGTTTGAGTCCTCTACAACTTTTAGTTTTACATATTCAAGGGTTACTACACAAAATCTTGAGATAATAGCTGTTTACTACAAGTATGCCGAATCTGCGTACCTTTGGCATTTCGGCTATAACTAATTCATATGATGTCGAATCGGGGTGATTCAGTTTGAAAAATGACCACAAGACATAGGGCTAAAACCTAGTTCTTTTACTTAATACTCAGGTCTTATTGATTTGTCCAGATTCTATGTTTTATTGGCTGGTCATATTCTGAAATTACAAGTATGAACTAGTTTTAGTCATGCCGGGTTTGGTATGGTTTTGTGATTAGGATTTGATGAGTTAGGGTCTTAGTATTTATGTTTAGACATATTTAGGGATTGTGTTTGAGGTTTAGTAATGATTCACCAAGAGTTTTAAGGGTTTTATTGGGTTAAACTAGGTTAAACTTGAAAACTAGGTCAAACCGGGCAAAACTAGGTTAATGACTTGTTTTAGCTTAGGTCATGTTGAAATCTTGGATTGAGGTTATAGATTAGAGTCTAACATGATATAGAGGTACCGTTTTGGGTTTAGGATCTATAAAATGAGTACTTGTACCTTGTGGTAGAGCGGTGTGAAAGTTTGAACATGATTTAGGACATAAGATGACCAAATTAGGGCTTTATACTTACATGACTTATAAATTGTTATTTGAATACTTGCTCAATGATTCAATGAGTGTATCACACTAAACTTTAGTTAAAGTAGCTTTTACATAAGCCTTGCATACTTCAAAACTTGTTTCATTTTGTAATTAGGGTTTTTGAATCAACTATAAAGGTATAATGCTTGTTTTGATAAATTGTGGGATATAAGATGTTGTATTGATTGAATATTTAGCAAAATGATCTTTGATATATATATATATATATATACTTGACATACTTAGGGGTTTACATGATGTAATCATGTATATAATTGGCAATAGTGGTTGCGTAAGCACGTCTAGATTTCTATGTAAGTTACTTTACATAGTTGAGATATAGTGAAGCAAAAATTTAACCCAGAAAAGTAGTTCTCATATATATCATGAGTGTATATTACATAGAGGAAATTTATGAGTTGTTACAGTCTTTCCCTCTTAAGGAAATCTCGTCCCGAGATTTAGTTTGATATAGGAGTAGTGTTTGAAAATAGGTGTGGGTATTTAGCACGAATCTGATCTTCGCGTTCCCAGGTAAATTCTGGGCCTCTTTTTGAGTTCCATCGTACTTTGACAATAGGGATACAACTTTTTTTAAGTTATTTGACCTCTCGGTCCATGATTTCCACAGGTTCTTCTATGAAATTGAGCTTATCGTCAAGCTGAAGTTCTTTCATTGGAATGATAAGAGATTCGTTTGATAGACATTTCTTGAGATTAGAAACGTGGAAAGTATTGTGTACAGTACTGAGCTCTTCAGGGAGCTCAATTCTGTATGCTACTGGGCCAATCCGTTCAAGGATTTTAAATGGTCCAATGTATCGTGGATTAAGCTTTCCTCGTTTTTCCAAAACAAATGACACCTTTTCGAGGTGATACTTTCAACATAACACGATCTCCAACTTGGAATTCTAAAGGTTTTCGTCATATGTTGGCATAACTTCTTTGTCGATCTCTAGCGGTTTGTAAGCGTTGTCGAATTTGAAAGATCTTCTCGGTGGTTTCATGGATTATTTCTGGTCCTGTAAGTTGAACATCTCCAACTTCAGCCCAGCAGACCGGAGATCTGCACTTTCGACCATAAAGTGCTTCGAATGGAGCCGCTTTGATACTGGCGTGATAACTGTTATTATAGGAGAATTCTATCAACGGTAGATATCTTTCCCACCCTTTTCTGAAGTCAATAACACAAGCTCAGAGCATGTCTTCAAGTGTCTGAATAGTTCTTTCACTTTGACCATCGGTTTGAGGATGATAGGCTGTACTCATGTCTAACTGAGTAACCAAATCACTTTGTATTGATTTCCAGAATCTAGATGTGAAGTGAGGATCACGATCTGATATGATAGATATTGGCACTCCATGTCAGGAGATGATTTCTTTTATGTATAACCTCGTAAGAGTTTCCATACTATCAATCTCTCGAATGGGAATGAAATGAGCAGATTTTGTAAGACGATCAATAATGACCCAGATTGCGTCATGTCCATTAGATGTTCTAGGAAGTTTTGTAACAAAATACATAGTTATTCTTTCCCATTTCCACATAGGAATTTTGGGTTGTATCAGTAAACCAGATGGCTTCTGACATTCAGCTTTAACTCTGGAACATGTTAAGCACGTGCCCACATATTCAGCAATGATTGCCTTCATGTTAGGCCACCAGTAGAGTTTCTTTAGATCCTGATACATTTTGTCAGAACCTGGATGAATGGAGTACTTTGATTTATGGGATTCGTGCATAATCAAGCTCCTCAAATTACCATAATATGGTAACCAACTTCTATTCTTGATGCAACGAGTTCCATCAGAACGTATTTCATAAGTTTTGTCCATTCCTCTTAAGATCTCAAACTTAAGGTTTTCCTCTTTGAGTGCTTCGTTTTGAGCTTTAAGGATTTGTCTAGGTAGATTTGGATGGAGAGTCATAACTAGCGATCTGACTCGAAGTGGGTTAATTCGTTCTTTTCGGCTTAAGGCATCTGCTACGACATTAGCCTTTCCAAGATGATAACGAATTTCACAATCATAATCAGCGAGTAGTTCTAACCAACGTTGTTGTCGCATATTTAGATCTTTTTGATCAATAATATGTTGTAGGCTCATATGATCGGTGAACACTATACACTTTGTACCATACAAATAGTGTCTCCATATTCTAAGAGCGAACACGACTGCCCCTAGTTCGAGATCATGTGTGGTATAATTTTTCTCATGAGTCTTAAGTTGTCGAGATGCATAAGCAATGGCTTTTTCTCTTTGCATCAAAACAGCTCCAAGACCTTGATGAGATGCATCAGAGTAAACGAAAAAATCGTCGTTTCCTTCAGGTAATGCTAGAATTGGGGCTTCACACAACTTTTGTTTTAACAACTAAAAAGCTGTTTCTTGATCTTTTCCCCAGATATACTTTTTGTTCTTCTGGGTTAGTTCAGTCAAAGGCTTTGCAATTTTTGAAAAACCTTCGATGAACCTTCGATAATAACCAGCAAGTCCTAAAAACTGGCGTATCTCTGTAGGTGTAGTAGAAGATGCCCAATTTTTGATTGCTTCAATTTTTGCAGGATCAACATGGATCCCTTGATTATCAATCAAATGTCCAAGAAATGGCACAACATTGATCCAGAAGTCACACTTTGAGAATTTAGCATACAACTTCTCTTTCTTGAGTAATTCAAGAATTATTCTCAGATGGTTTGCGTGATCTTCTTCATTGCGAGAATAGATGAGAATATCATCGATGAACACAATTACAAACTTATCCAAGTAAGGTTTACACACACGGTTCATGAGATCCATGAATACAGCTGGTGCATTAGTTAACCCAAATGGAATCACTTGAAATTCATAGTGTCCATACCGAGTTCTGAATGCGGTTTTTGGAATATCTTCCTCCCTAACTCTCAGTTGATGATAACCTGAGCGTAGGTCGATTTTTTAGTAAATACTCGAACCTTGAAGTTGGTCGAATAAGTCATCAATTCTGGGTAACGGGTAACGATTCTTTATAGTGAGTTTATTCAAACCTCGGTAGTCGATACACATTCTAAAAGTTCCGTCTTTTTTTGACAAATAAGACAGGAGCTCCCCAAGGTGATGTACTAGGACGAATAAAACCACGATCGGTTAATTCTTGAAGTTTAGTAGATAGTTCCTGCATTTCTGAAGGAGCTAATCTATAAGGTGATCGAGCTATAGGTGCAGCACCCGGAATCAAATCGATTTGAAATTCTACTTGGCGAGTAGGAGGAAGGCCAGGTAGATCTTTGGGAAAAACTTCTGAAAACTCTCTGACTATAGGTATATCTTCAAGTCGCTTCTCGTCAGGCTTGTTCTCCGTTACTTGAACTACGAATACTTGGCAACCTCGAGATATATATCTCTCAGTTTTTATACAAGATACAAGATTTAGTCGGGTTTTACTTCGATCTCCTCGGATAATTAGAGTTTCATCATTTATAGGAATATGAACGACTTTCTCGTTACATAGGATATTGGCATGAGTTTTGGATAACCAATCCATACCAATAACAACATCAAAACTGCCGAGTTGAATTGGCATGAAATCAATTTTGAAAGGTTGTTTTGACAAGGTTAAGGTACAGTTTTGGAGAATAGTATTAGTACTAACTAAGTTTCCATCGGCCATCTCGATATCATAATAGGTACTTAAGGTAATGGGGATAATATTTAGTTTAGAAGCAAGAGATGTAGATACGAAGCTTTTATCAGCTCCAGAATCAAATAATACTCTAGCCAGATGTTGATTAAGAAGGAACATACCCGTAACTACGTTAGGGTCTTGTGGAGCGTTTTTGTCCCTTAACATATAGGCTCTTCCTTGGGCACCATTGTTGTTCTTTCGGCATTGATTTGCATAGTGCCCTTTTTCTCCACAGGCATGACAAGTAACTGTCACTGGTAGCTGATTACTTCCGGTGGCTGGTCCCTTGTTTCTACAGTTCTTGGTTAAGTGGCCCGTCTTGTTACAAGTTCGGCATTTAACACTGCAGAGACCGGTATGGTGAAGAGAACACTTTCTACACAGTGGTAGACTTCCGGAATACCTATTAGTCTCAGCTGGAGTAGCAGCATAAGATCTAAACGTTTCTTGCCTTTGGTTCTGATAAGGGTTGGTGGTACGGTTCTGGTTATTGATGTTACGGTTACGACTATTGTTGAAAGTTCTTCTGTCGTCGAACTTTCTTTTATGATCATTGGATCCTTGCACAGGGTTGGTCCTGGTTACTTGATCCATCAGCTTTTGAGTAATGGTAATGACTTCCTCCAAAGATTGAGGTTTAGAGGGAGTAACATTTCCTTTGATACTCGAAGGCAACCCTCCGATAAAAACTTCCATTGTTCTCTCAGTATCTGGCACCATGTTGGGACATAGAAGTGCCAATTCCTGAAATCTTCTTATGTAAGTTTTGATATCGGTTCCCTTGACAGTAAGATGGTAGAATTCCTCTTCCATCTTCTGGATTTCAGTTCGGGGACAATATTTCTTGATTAGGAGTTTCTTGAATTCAGCCCAAGTAATCTTATAAGCTTCCTCAATTCCCATAGGTTGGGCAAATGAGTTCCACCAAGATAAGGCTTCATCAGTAAGAGTACCAGTAGCAAACTTGACCTTACAGTCTTCAGTACAGTTGCTACGAGAAAATACTGATTCGCTTCGTTCAAACCAACGGATTAATCCAACGGCTCCTTCTGTGCCCTTAAAATTAAAGGGTTGACAGCTCATGAACTCCTTGTAGCTACTTTTTCTTGCTACAAAAACTTCTCTAGGAGCAGGATTTGCATTATTATCATTGGCTATGTTTGCAGCTTGAGTTTCTAGTGCTGCAGCAACACTGTCAGCAACTAGTTGCCGTATGGCATCTTGACTCATAGATGGAGGGGTAGATGTTGATGACTTCTTGGGAGCCATTCTATCAACATTTACAAAATACACATGATAAGAATAATATCATAGTTGGGTAAAATTTGCGGAAAATTTTTCAACATAGACATTTTATTTGATACACGATTTATCAAAAGAGTACATTGCAGAATACAACAGAAAACATCTAAACATCTAAGGATAGTATTCTAATAGTTCTTGGATTCTTTGGTCTCTTCGGTTTTCTCGGGAGTTGGTTCACTTATGGTTTTTAAGGTCTTGGATAGCTTCTAGGAGGATCTTGGTATCAGAATGATGACGTAGTTGGATATCTTCGATGATCATCTCGAGAGTAGAGATTCTAACTCGAGCAAGTACGACTTCATCGACATGGAGTTCTTGTTTCTTTTGTAATTCCATGATTTGAGTATTAGCCTTTTCTAGTTCGATCTCTAACCTCCTAAAGTCTTTCTGAATGAGGACCCTCCCATTTATAAGACCATAAATATCATTTTCTATTTCTTCAATTCGTTCCAAGGGTATTTCATCCAAGTGGTTTAAGATCATTTCTATCCATTCTTGGTGCCTTTCTAATGGTGATTTGTGTGAACTTTCTCCTGTTTTGAATACATATGGTGGTGTAGGTGATGGAAAACAAGTTTTCTTATTAGGTGGAAAAGGTTCATCTGGAGTATAGAAATCTGGAGGTGGTGTGGTTGGAGCTTGAGGTGGGATAACGAGATTTTCATTATAGACTTACATATAGGGATCTTCGGGATTAGGTTGAATAGCTAATGAAGCTATAAAGTATTGATTCCATTGTTCCGATAAATCAGAATCAGAGACATCGTTAGGATTCGGGAAATAGTCAGAATCCAAATCAGGCTCAGATTCAGAATCAAAATCCGAATCACGAGAGAAATCTGGTGAGTTAGGATTCGAATTCACTTCTTCCTTCGGGATTATAGGATTGGGAAACATAGTTCTATAATAGTTTCGATAGAAAAATAACCATAAGTACATAAATATTTAATACATATATACTTAGGTTATTTACTCTTCATGTAGCGTTTGGGGAAAGCAGTGGCACGGAGGACTTTTTCAAAAATTAGTTATAGTTAAGGTAAAAACCTTGTTCTCTATAACTGTGGCTCTGATACCAATCTGTAACACCCTTATTTTTACATATAGCAGCGGAAGCTATTTTGGGGTATTACTTCATGATACACAGTACAAAATAATAGAAAACGACTCAAAAGAGACGTTTTTAAAAGAGAGTTATCATTCATTTATTCATCAGAGTATTTACAAACAGAGGTCCCGAAGAACATTTTGAAAACATAAAAGTGAATGATAACAAGTTTGTACGTCCTCATGTCCTTTGCCTCTCCGTGCCATAGTCCGTGTGATTTTCAGTTACCTGGGATAAATATGCTCAAAGTCAACACAAAGGTTGAGTGAAATTCATAGGTTTGAGTTATAATAGTTTGAATACAGGTTTAATCATCAATGGGATATGTTGTTACACCCGTTAAAATCATAATTATTGCATCTGAGCTCATGACACCCCACGTTAACATTTCCAAGTCCAGTGATGGTACTGCAGACCAATCAATGACTAGAAGTAAGGCGTAACTTGCCAAGGTTACCCTCTTTGTTATCAAATATAGTGCTATTGGTGCCAAAAGTATAGGCAAACCAACGGGAGTCGTCACACTCCAAATAGATCTATTCACAATATTCGCGTTCACGTTACGGTGATTATGGTTCATGAAATGTATGTTATAGTGGTAGATCAAGGTACTCGTGCAATAATTTATCAGGATAGCATACCAAAATACTTGTATTCATGTTTAGAGAATATATCCCCCTC
Organism: Glebionis coronaria; assembly: GCA_025667525.1. Classification (NCBI taxonomy): domain Eukaryota; kingdom Viridiplantae; phylum Streptophyta; class Magnoliopsida; order Asterales; family Asteraceae; genus Glebionis; species Glebionis coronaria. The sequence goes on from CM046880.1 coordinate 230,092,351, forward strand.
ACGGGTTTGTAAAGCATTTAAAAGTGAGGCTATGAACTCACCTTAGGTTAGGGATATCTGCTTGATATCAAGAGGGACTCAGGTAGACGGCTTTTACCACGCAACCTGAGGTATCGCATGTCAAGTATTTAGTTAAGTTGTGTTATGTTTCAAAACTTTGTTTAATATAGTTTAAAAGGTTTATTTCTTTGATTCATTAGTTTATGAATATTGTTGTATCACTATTCGGGTCATCATATGTCAGAAGCCATTCTATAAACGTTTGAGGAGCGAGGGCACTTTAACTCGTAAACCCAACCACTTAGTCAGAACGTAATATCGAGATGGAACATCTTAATATGAAATTCCCTAGTAGTAGGATACATTTGTGTGTTATGGAAAATAGGTTTTGAGGTTTCTTTAAAAGTTATTAGATAATAAGTTATGTTTATATTTATAATGTATTTAGAGTTTATATATGTTTTAATCAATGTATAAAAAGGATTATTTGTATTTAGTTTATAAAATATCAAACCTTATAGGATTATTATATATTTTTCAAAATATCTCATTTATACCTTTAAGTTTAAAAAATGGCAAAATATACCCTTGTAGTTATAACTTATACAAGTTTTGTCTTTTATGGATACATATATGTAATATAAACCTTGTACTTTTAAACATGGCAAATTAGAAACTTAAATTTAAGTTTACGATCATGGCAAAATAGGTCCTTATAGTTTATAGTTTCAAAAATTACACATTTAGTCCTTTATCTTGAAAATAGTTTCATAACATGTTTTAACACTAAAATAGATTTGTTTTATGAATCAAAAGCTAAAGTAAAGTTTCATTTGTGTTCTTATATGTCTTATAAGACTTATGAACATCTTATAACAATAACATAATAAGTTTAAAACTTTGAAATCAAATTGATCATAAGTAGTAAAAATTTAGGGTTTTCTAGGTTCAATCATAGTTTCATGAATGTTTTAAGGTATCATAAGGCATGTAATCATTATAACAACATCTCTAGGTGTTCTATAACATATCTAAGATCAAACATAGGTGTTTAGAACTTACTTGAATACAAATAGAGCAAGAACAGGATGAAAAGGGAGTATGTGCTAGTTTTGAGGCCTTGATGATCACTACAACTTGTTAATGGCTTCTAGGTCTTGTACTCTTGGTTTCTTTTCTTGTAAACCTTTTTAGAACATCATATCATCCTTAGGCTACTGCTAGTGCTTGGACTGAGAGAGTTTTTAGTGCTTTAGAGAAGTTGAGAATGGAATGAAGAGTTATGTGTTAGTTATGGCTATTTATAGGCAAATAAAGGCTTCATGGCTAAGTTTTGCAAGGATAGGTGTCAAGTGCTGGAGTACATGACAAGGATAAGCTAGGAGGATGATAAGGCTAAGCTAGTTGATGAGTATTACAAGCTAGGGATGTAGCTTTGCAAGGTGTAAGCACATGGTGAAGTTTAGGAATCATGTGGTGGCAAGGTGCTTGTAAGCTACCTTCTTGCTTGCTTAGGATGATATAGGGAGGTGCTAAGCATGAGGGAGGTGTGTGTTAAGGTGCTAGGATCAGTAGTATCTTGATCATAGAGGTTCTTGAGGTGTTAGGGTGTTTGGTTTAACAAGGTTATGCTTATACATGGCTGTTTCTGGACAGCCAGTAATAGTCCCGGTAAATTGTTTGTCATTTACAAACCGTGACTCCGTTTAAGCTCAAATTTGTGAGAATTGTTAGATGTTTGAGTCCTCTACAACTTTTAGTTTTACATATTCAAGGGTTACCACACAAAATCTTGAGATAATAGTTGTTTACTACAAGTATGCCGAATATGCGTACCTTTGGCATTTCGGCTATAACTAATTCATATGATGTCGAATCGGGGTGATTCAATTTGAAAAATGACCACAAGACATAGGGATAAAACCTACTTCTTTTACTTAATACTTAGGTCTTATTGATTTGTCTAGATTCTATGTTATATTGGCTGGTCATATTCTGAAATTACAAGTATGAACTAGTTTTAATCATGTCGGGTTTGCTATGGTTTTGTGATTAGGATTTGATGAGTTAGGGTCTTAGTATTTATGTTTAGACAGATTTAGGGATTGTGTTTGAGGTTTAGTAATGATTCACCAAGAGTTTTAAGGGTTTTATTGGGTTAAACTAGGTTAAACTTGAAAACTAGGTCAAACCGGGTAAAACTAGGTTAATGACTTGTTTTAGCTTAGGTCATGTTGAAATCTTGGATTGAGGTTCTAGATTGGAGTCTAACATGATGTAGAGGTACCGTTTTGGGTTTAGGATCTATAAAATGAGTACTTGTACCTTGTGGTAGAGCGGTGTGAAAGTTTGAACATGATTTAGGACATAAGATGACCAAATTAGGGCTTTATACTTAAATGACTTGTAAATTGTTATTTGAATACTTGCTCAATGATTCAATGAGTGTATCACACTAAACTTTAGTTAAAGTAGCTTTTACATAAGCCTTGCATACTTCAAAACTTGTTTCATTTTGTAATTAGGGTTTTTGAATCAACCGTAAAGGTATAATGCTTGTTTTGGTAAATTGTGGGATATAAGATGTTGTATTGATTGAATATATTAGCAAAATGATCTTTGATATATATATACTTGACATACATAGGGGTTTACATGATGTAATCATGTATATAATTGGCAATAATGGTTGCGTAAGCACGTCTAGATTTCTATGTAAGTTACTTTACATAGTTGAGATATAGTGAAGCAAAAATTTAACCCATAAAAGTAGTTCTCATATATATCATGACTGTATATTACATAGAGGAAATTTATGAGTTGTTACAACCAACTTCAGGTGCATTAGTTCCAAGTCCTCCTATATTTCCTGTAGTATTACATTCACATTATTAGCATTCACATTCACATTAGTACCACCAATTCCACTACCGCCAGCTCCACTACCGCCAGCTTCATTTCTAGCATTTGCCATAAATTCAGTCATAGATGCGGTAACTTGCTCCGTAATAATCCTATGTACATCATCCTTAGTCACAGCTTTCTTGGGCGGCATAGTTCTATAATTTCACAATTTCAAAGTATTAAGCATTCACCCAACAAGGGATTCATATAATATGGATTGAATTTATAATCAAAATACAAATAAGGCACAATATGGAATTCAAGACAAGATACATATTTCATTGGATTTGAAACAAAAGCATTGTCTTAATTTACATGCCATATCAAAGTTCTAGCATTATACATACTCAAAATTTATGCCAGGTCTACTACTAACAAGTCGGTTCAGTCAAAGTTACAAAGGTACAAAAGATAAGAAGGTCACTACTAAACACAGACTGGTCTACTGAGAACCGCCAGATGGTCCATCATCCATCGTCTTATGTATCTTTGTCGGACGATCACTAGACACATCTTCAGCTGGGCGCTTACGGATCACTCCTCTTTCAACCGTGTCAGTATAAAATCTACTATTCCAACCCACAGGTATATTCAACTCCTTCTCAGCTTTCTCACGCATCGCACGAGCTACATTCAACTGAATCTCCATAGAATTCACCTTTTTCTTCATAGCAGCAAACTCACCACTTTCTAACACAGATAACCACCTAAAATCCTCATTCAAACCACGCTCTACATCAGTCAAATCCAAACTAAGCAATTCCCGCTCTTTCTCACCAACCTTAGTCTTCAACTCCAAATAAGCAATATGAGTCTGAACAACACCTAATCCAATCTCTGTCATACTACTCTGAGCACGGGAAGCATCTAAATCACGTCTCAAGGCCCATGGTGCAAGACCATCCATATGAGTAGCCTCTCGAACACTAGATGATGTAGTGTTTTTACTACAATTTAGGAAAAGAGAGCAAAAGTGGCAAGTATTAAGTGTCGGTTTAGGAAAACCAAGAACTAATGATCAATTAAGTTCAAGTTCGTTTCCCAAGGAAGCTAGTGTGTTATGTGTGTAATAATTTGGATTAGATTTGTGATTATATTGTTGAAAAAGAAAGAAAGAAATGAGATTAGAAGAGAATGACGGTTACGAAGACGGATTAAACTAAGTCTAAAAAGGTGTACACGTAAAACCGTAAAAAGTGCTAAAATTAAAATTTTATCCTAAAAATTCCTAAAAATTACCAAAAATCCACAATAATATTCAAAGAGTTTACAAAAAATCCAAACTTGCTAAAACGTTTTAATTAATTAGATAATGACTTTTTAATGCTAATTAAAGCCCTAAAAATCAAAATTAATTATTAAAAAGCCCTAAACAAGATTTTAAAGTTTGTAAACCTCAAAAATACTCAAATTAAGCTAAAAAGTATTTTTCAAAATTTTAAAACCAACTAAAACTATTTTTAGACAATTAAAAACTAATAAAATCAATTAAAACTTAAATTAATTCTAGAAAATAATTAAAAGACCTAAAAAATATTTAGAAAGTTGCAAAAATCCTAATTAAGTGTTTAGAACCTAGGAAAAATATAAAAACTTAGAAAATCAAACTTTTAATTTTTAATAATAAAATAATATTAAAAATCCAAAAATAATAAAAAATTCTAAAAACTTGCAAACTAGCTTATTTTAACCTAAATAACACAGAAATGAAAGTGAAATTACCTAAATACCCCTATTGGGCCTAGAAAATGGGCTAGACCCAAAACAGCACACTATTGGGCCAAATTTGGGCCCAATAACAAAAAATGTTCAAAATAAGCCCAAAAAGCACAGGTTGACTCAAAATTTGATTTTAAACAACTTTTTCCAAAGGCCCAAAAGCTAAAAATGTGAAATAAGCTAGCTTATAACAAGCAGCTTATTCTTAATGGGCTTTTTGGCCCATTAAGCTATAAGCCAATGCCATAAGCAAAAATTTGACACACAAGCTTCTTTTGACCTAACAAAGACTTATGCAAAAAGAAATTTGAAATAAGCCCAAGGAATAAGCCTGAAAATGCAATAAGCAATCTACACAAAACGACAAAATAGTCGTTTTTGAGTTCTAGGCCACCCTAAGTGCTGATTCAAGTTCCAAAAGCTTTGAAATGACTTAATTAAGCAAAATCAACAAAAAGTTTTCAAAAAAGCTGGCTCAATAAGCTGGAAAAAGCAAATAAGCACTTATGTAAAAGTCAAATAAGTTAGTTTTCTAGTAAAAAGTCAAAGTCAAAGTTCAATAAGCTCCAGTCTACTTAAATGGGTCAAATAAGGAAGACCTATCACAAAAAATAAGTTGTTGCAAGTCTGGATAAGCTAGAATAGCTTATTGATAAGCTGATGACAAAATTACACTAGCAGGGGCTAGTTTTGGGTGTTGAGCAGTGGAAACTTTTTCTACTTCTTGACTATTTTGACTTTTTGTCTTTAGTGACTTTTTTTGAGATTCATATTACACAAAGGCACCCAAATGATCTTTGGATCAAAAGGAGTCAAACACAATCAAAATAACACAATCACTAACACCCAATTGATACAGTTTAATCAATCAATCACCAGACATGATACAGACATGAACAATAAGCAGTTAAGCACCTATGAGCAGTTTTAGCACAAATCAGCCAGCCAAATTCAACCAAATGCATACACAAGCTATTATAAACTCCAATAAGCAAGTCTAAACAGGTTTCATGCAATGGTTCAAAGAATTAAGCAAGATTCAAGCAAATGAAAGTTACTGATGAACACTAACACATGTAGTTTTCTACTTTGTTGAAGTATTTGACCAATAAGGCAGATTCAACACTCAATATCAATCAAATAAGTTATAATAATGATGTTCTAACAACTTTCATCCCTAAGCATGCACAAATACTAGATTTCACCAAAATCTTAGGTCAAAAACAGTCAAATTCACCAAGTTATAGCAGATTGTTTGATTTGAAGTTTCAAACCCAAAAACTTGCAGTAAAACACTCTCAACCAAGTATATATCAGATACCAAGCATAAATAACACAAGCCAACAACACAATATCAAGTTGCAAGCACAAACCAGTAGACCCAAACACCCCTTAATCTTTTCAAAATCAAATTTTTCAAAGGCAAAGTGAGATTTAAGGCCACCCAAGCATCAAGTAACACTAAAACAAGTAAGATTAACAAATTCAAGCAAGAACAAGCCACAAAATTCACAAGAACACAAGTCACATACATATATCACCAACAATCATGAATTTAAGCAGATTTTAGGATTGAGTATGCAAACCTCATGGATGCGCATCCACACCTACGAATTTTGAGCTTATGTGCTAGCAAGAACAAGCACAAGCTTCCACAACAAAGCCTGCTAAGATTGAACAAAGTTAGAAGCAAGAGTATAAAAATCAGAAACTTCAAAAATCTTGATTAATGCAACCTTGTTACCCCACACTTGATTATCCCCAAGTTATAAGCCTCAGCACACCTTAATCAACTCAATTAGGATGCTATGATCAGCCCTATAACCCAAGAATTCCAAGATAGAAACAAGAACTTAGCAAAATATCAAGAAAATGAGAAAATGTGCAAACTTTTGCACACTCCTCTTTTGAAAACAGGTTTTAAACATCAAAAGCAGTAAACTAAGAACATAAACAAGCAGAATAAAGATGGCACTTGGTCTTTCTTCAAAGCACTTATCTCAAATTCATTAAACTGAAAAGGGATTTACAAGTGTTTGAACAAAGGAAAAACCAAAAGCAAACGTCTATGTGAGACCTAAGGGCTTTATATATAGCCTTACAAGTGACTAAGGAAGCTGAAAAATACATAAACCCTAGTTGTGAAGTCTCAAAATTGCCCTTGTGGATTTGAACTCATTGGCTTCATGTGACTGATTCTTGGACGTTTGTGAAGTAGATAGCTGTTGGAATTTGATCTAAGGGCTCAAACAAAGCTTAAAATGTAAGCTTGTATCTGGATGGTTGATTCTCTGGCTGGTTTTGGCAGTATCCCCTTTGTGTGTAGCAGGGGAATCATGTGTGGCCCTTGGGGGTGATGTGGCAAGTGATTTAAAAGTTGGGTTATGATTAGAAGACTACTAATCATAATTCTGGAGGTGATGGAAGCTTAATTGTTGCTTAATCAATAATCCCCAGTTTGTGTTCTTGAGTAAATAGTAACACGTTTGATCTGATTTGGGTTTTAAAAGTGATGTTAAGCGCCAAAAGATTAAACTAATCCAAGATTAGTTATAACAGGTTTGAGTGGAGGATGACATGGAGAAATGGTGGATTTTCATTGGTGGAGAGAGTGAGTGGGGCACGTGTGACCCCACCACTGGTCTAGGTTACTATGTTGTCTGCCAGCTTCACACCCCCATCTTTCATAAACTTGTCAATTGCATTCCAAACTTCTATCAACGCCATAATCAGTTATAACAACTTTTGCAACTTTGCATTTTGGCCCAAAAACTTTAACAAAGTGAATTCAGGGGTAATTCTTGCCAATTTGTGATTTTTGAGGGACTGTTTTGGCAATTTCTTGATGGATAATGGTCTTGACTAGTATAATGAGCATTTTGGAGGACTGAAATTGCCAAGTCATGTTTGATGAGGGACCATTTTTGCCAAATGTTGAAAGTTGAGGGTCCTTTTTGTAATTTTGGGATTTTCAAAGGACCAAACTTGTAATTTCTTGTACTTTGAAGGACTTCATGATATATTTGACTTTGTGGATGATATTGGTTAACAATTTAGCTTTGTTGAGGGGCTAAACTTGCCAAATCTTCAAAGTGGAGGGCCCTTTTTGTAATTTTGACAAACTTTAGGGACCAAACTTGTAATTATGAGGATACAAGGGTATAAAGTGTCAATTCTTCCATATTGGAGGACCCTTCTTCATAATTCTTCAAATCTTCAAGGGTTTATCTTGGGAAAGTCTTCATTAGGGCTTGGTTCATTGTGCGGCTTCGTTTCCCGTGTTCGTTTTTGCATGATTCTTGTGATCTTTTGTCATTTTCTCAATATCCGTACCTAAAATACACAAGTAACAAACACAAGCATATATATGGGTATTTTGATGATATTTAATGAATTTTAAGCCGTATTTGGAAGATGAGACTATGTATAAAAGCAATCTCATTACTCCCCCATACTAAACCATTGTCGTGCCCTCACGCAATGCTAGAATAAAGTATCATAGCATCTCCAAAATTCATTTTTATTCACTTTATTGAACGATAAACTAGCTACACTACTACTATTACTACTACTACTTACGTTTTAGACATAATGTATGATTTTCATCGCAAAATGGGACGTTTAGGTTCATAGAATAAGAACACGTGAATGCTTCGTTAGAAATAATTTCATCGTCCTCGATTTTCACCCCAATTCCATGCCAAGCGTGCAACGAGATCATTGTAATTATAAGTTAGTAATGCTAACACTACTCATATGCCCTAATCACGTACTTATCCTCCCATTATTCCTAAGTTGTATCTCTTATATTTTATATTGTCTTGAATGTTTCACGAGGATACATTGTTTGACTTATGCGATAATAGAGATTTAGGTCTAAAAATAGAGTCCTAACAGTGTAACCAAGACCATCAAATCAATAACCCCTCCTAATAGACAACGATGTCAAAAAATTATGTTGACAAGAAGAATCGATAAACACGGTTTTATAACGATTTTGAACTTGAGACTTATTACCAATACTTTTATACGCCCCCTAACGGAAGGGCCTTTTTATCTTTGGTTTACCTCCATCTTTTATTCAACTTCGCCATGAAGCTTTTATTATGACTTCGGTCTTGCCTTGCCTTTTATTATCCGCCTCATCGGTGGTTTTATTAGCCAAAGACGTATATCCTCACGCTAAAGCGAATTTTAGATCTTTAAAGCTTCGAAGATTAAGGCTTGATTCACTTTCAATTTTGCATAGATTTTTCGGCCTTGTGGGGCATCAAATTGTTTGCTAGATTTAGGTGAGCACTTGAAATCTTATTATTGGGTGAAGCTTTCGATTACTCGGGTTGCCAATACTTCAAAACCGTGACGCTGGCGATACCTTAATGTCTTCCCAATTTAATTACACGGAAGCTACTAGAAAAGACTAGAAACCCAACAATCCTAACTAAACCGCTAAGTCAATATTTATTAAGCAAACAATATTTACAAGCGAAGGGAGAATAAGCAAACAACGAGAACTCATGAGTTTTTGAAAGAATACGAGTACTCTACGTTTAGCATAGTAACTTATAATTAACTCTACCATTTCTCGTCCTCATTTAAGAGACTTAGCCTAATGTGAAGTTAAGGAATCAAAGCTAAATGCTCAACACGCACGGTCGAGTCAAAAGTTACTCTTATTCTCGCCATCGGAAAACCTATATTCGTGTCTTCAAACACTTGTAAAACATGAGAAAAATTTTAAAATTTGGCCATTTTTAGCCTTATTTTGCAACAAAACGATAAACAAAAAGATAAACTTTGGAAAGTGTGAAGGTTTGGCAAGGCAAGTATCTATTCACCTCCCCGTACTAAAGTTAAACATTGTCCTCAATGTTTCGAGTCTAGGGGTGCAAACACCCCCATACTAGAGACGTAGTCGAATGCCTAATCTAGCATGGAAAGGATGTAACCAATAAATTAATAGCCGTTTATGAAGTGTGCTATAAACCTAAGGTTAGAACATCAAAGGATATATCATGGATATTGAGAAAGTCTTCAAAGCAAACGATCGAGTGCTCCCATAAACGAACACGAGAGGCTCCAATCGTGAAGATCATGATCATCTAAAAACCACAATGCACAAACAACCGCGGAACAAAGGTTGGAAGGGCACAAATCCCACACGTTAACTACATTAGAAAGCGATAATATGTACATAGAATAAGCATGGGACTCCCCCACGAGGCACCTCGTTTTTGATTACCGAGTCATGAGCTCGACTCGATCCCCTCAATACTAATTATCATTAGGGAAGGTGATTTGGTCGAGGTAGTTCAAGGATGGAACTTCCCCGCCAAAGTAGTGCTTCAACCTATGTCCATTCACCTTGAAGTTAGGACCATCATTTTGAGCTAGCTCGATGGTCCCATACGGAAACACTTGAGTCACGGTGAATGGACCGGATCAACGGGATTTCAACTTACCGGAAAAGATTTTTAATCTTGAATTAAAAAGCAAAACTTGATCCCCAATGTTAAAAACCCGGTTTTTAATTTTAGAATCATGCAACTTTTTAGTCTTTTCTTTGTAAATCAATGAATTTTCATAAGCAATATCCCTCAATTCATCCAGTTCATTCAATTGCATTTTCCGGTGTTTTCTCGCGATCTCCATATCATCATTACAATGCTTTAGGGCCCAATAAGCCTTGTGTTCTAACTAGATAGGCAAATGACAATTCTTTCCATACACAAGCTTATAGGGAGTGCACCCAATGGGCGTCTTATAAGCGGTCCTAAAGGCCCATAAAGCATCGTCCAACTTATCTGACCACAATTGTCGGTTTTCCCCAACGGATCTCTCCAAGATCCTTTTCAAAGCTCGGTTTGAAACGTCGACTTGCCCACTCGTTTGTGGGTGATAAGCCGTAGAAAGCCGATGTGTAACCCCATATTTCCTTAGGACCCTTTCGAATTGGTCGTTACAAAAATGGGTTCCATGATCGCTTATGATCGCACGAGGGGTTCCAAACCGAGAAAACAAGCTTTTCAAGAACTTGACTACCACACGAGCATCATTAGTGGGCAAAGCTTAGCTTCCACCCACTTAGATAGGTAGTCAACCGCAACGACAATGTACTTATTACCACGAGATGATGGGAAAGGCCCCATAAAGTCTATACCCCAAACGTCAAAGATCTCATACACTTGGATGATATTTTGTGGCATTTCATCTTTTTGTGAGGCTTTTCCTTGTCGTTGGCATGAATTACAAGACTTCACAAGATCTTGTGCATCTCAGTAAATAGTAGGCCAAAAGAAGCCGGTATCAAACACCTTCTTAGCCGTGAGATTAGCACCGTGGTGACCACCCGTGGGTCCCTCATGGCAAGCTCTAAGGATGTTAGAAGCTTCGGTGCCAAATACACAACGTTAGATGATTTGATCCGCACAAGTTCGAAACAAGTAAGGGTCGTTCCAAAAGTAGAACTTGGCGTCACGAAAGAATTTTCGTTTTTCTTGAGTCGTCATACCCTTAACGATGAAGTTACCCGCATGGTAATTTGCAAAATCCGCAAACCATGGGGTGGAAGGATCAAGCTTAGAATTCACTACACCAAGTGTCTCAAGTGGAAATGTTTCGGTGATTTCCTTGGGCTCGTAAACACTTTGGTGAGGATCTTCCAAACGAGAAAGATGATCGGCCGCTAGATTCTCGGCTCCTTTTTTGTCAACGATGGTGTGATCAAATTCTTGAAGGAGGAGAATCCAACGAAGTAATCTATGCTTAGCATCTTGCTTTGCCATGAGGTACTTGATAGCCGAATGATCCGTATACACTATGCATTTAGCTAAGACGAGATAAGGTCGGAACTTCTCAAATGCATACACCACGACAAGGAACTCCTTTTCCGTTGTAGTGTATTTTAGTTGAGCCTCGGTCATCGTCTTGCTAGCATAGTGAATAGGCAAGAAGTGCTTATCATGACGTTGCCCCAAAACGGCCCCAATAGCGTAATCACTAGCATCACACATGAGCTCAAAGGGGAGGTTCCAATTTGGAGCAACAAGAATGGGAGCTTCGGTAAGTTTCCTTTTAAGGATTTCAAAGGCTCGTACACAATCTTCGTCAAAGACAAAACGTGCCTCTTTTTCAAGAAGATGTGTAATGGGTCGAGAGATCTTTGAAAAATCCTTGATGAATCGACGATAAAAGCCCGCGTGGCCTAGGAAACTCCTAACTCCCTTAACGATTTTGGGATGAGGTAATTTGGCGATGACGTCTACCTTAGCTTGATCTACCTCAATCCCCGCTTTCGAGACCTTGTGACCTAAGACGATTCCACTTTTAACCATAAAATGACATTTTTCCCAATTGAGCACAAGGTTGGTTTCCTCACAACATTTCAACATTCTCTCAAGGTTCGACAAACACGAAGTGAACGAACTACCAAACACGGAAAAGTCATCCACGAAGACTTCCATCGTCTTCTCGATCATATCATGAAAAATAGCCATCATGCACCTTTGAAAGGTTCCCGGTGCATTGCAAAGTCCGAATGACATTCTACGATAGGCAAACGTTCCATATGGACACGTAAACGTAGTTTTTTCTTGATCACGAGGATCGATGGGGATTTGGAAGTAACCAGAAAAACCACCTAAAAAGCAATAGAAATCGTTTCCGCAAGACGATCCAACATTTGGTACATGAAGGGCAAGGGAAAATGGTCTTTTCGAGTGGCTTCATTCAACTTTCGATAGTCAATGCACACTCTCCATCCGGTCACGAGTCTAGTGGGAATCAACTCGTTGGCATTGTTTGGCACAACGGTCATCCCTCCCTTTTTAGGGACACAATGAATAGGACTCACCCAAGGGCTATCAGAAATAGGGTAACTCATTCCCGCGTCAAGGAGTTTAAGGACCTCCTTTTTGATGACGTCGTGAATTTTGGGGTTCACCCTCCTTTGACTTTGGATTGCGGGCTTGTAATCCTCCTCCATTAATATTTTGTGAGTACAAAACTTGGGATCGATTCCCTTAATGTCGGATAACTTCCACGCAATTGCCCCTTTATGATCCTTTAGAACATCGACAAGTGCGGCTTTTTCATCATTCGAAAGTTCCTCCGTAATAATAACCGGCTTGTCGTCCTCCTCCAAATAGACATATTCGAGATGAAGAGGTAAATCTTTCAACTCGAGAATAGGTGGTTTCTCAAGTGAAGATTTGGGCTCGATACTCATAACCTCCACGGGTGGAGGGAATGGGAAATCGTTAAGAAAATCCTTGATAATCGAGAAGTCCTCATCGTTGTCGAGGTCTTCGTCACAAGTACATGGAACATCGAATTCTTCCAACGTAAAACCACCACCTTCAAATGGAGTGAAGGTTGGTGTCGATTTATCAAGAATTGGATCTAACATAGTGGGATTGCCACTAGTTTCTTCATCACCAAAACCTAGAACTTCTTGTGAAAATTCCTCGCAAACAACGTCGATCATATCAACGAGGTTTATGGTTGCAACGGAATAAACATGAGAAATTTGAGAGTTTTGAGTTGCGTTTATAACAAGTTCCTCGTCGTTGAAACGTAAGGTGATCTTTCTAGCATGAACATCGATCAAAAACATAGACGTATCTAAAAACGAGCGACCTAAAATGAGAGGAACTTGAGGATCCGTGGGGATATCAACAACGATAAAGTCTACGGGATAGTAGAACTTCCCCACTTTCACAAAAAACGTCTTCCGCCAAACCACATGCGGGAATCGTGGAATGGTCGGCCAACTCGATAGACATTAGTGAAGGAGTAAGATTAGGAAGATTGAGCGACTTGAAGATTGCAAGTGGCATCAAGTTAATGCTAGCACCAAGATCGGCCAAGGCGAAGCATTCCTCCATATCTTGGATTACACAAGGAATCAAAAATTTACCGGGATCACCGACTTTTTGAGGTATGCGATTTAGATAAACCGATGAACAACTAGACAATTGGTGCAATTTCTCCTTGTTGTTCAAGATACTCTTAAAGTTAGCGGCAAATCGAGGCATCATGACCAAAGCATCGGCGAAACTCACATTAAGGTGCAAATCACGAAACATTTTCATAAAAAGCTCAAATTGGTAATTGTCGCGCTCTTGACGTTTCTCCTTCCTAAGTCTCGATGGATAGGGCAAAGGTGGTGTGGGTTGAGGCATAGTAGGCATAGCCTTTGGAATCTCGGGTTCCAACGATGGTAATGGGTCAATCGTAGGTGTGGCATGAGCGGTACTTCGTGGGACTGGGACATGCTCCTTTTGGACCACCACCTCGGGTTCTTCCTCAATTGCTTCCTCCGTAGGAGCAATTGGTTGAGGAGTCGGTTCCTTAAGTGTCTTACCACTACATGTGGTAATCACTTTCATCTCACCCTTAGGGTTGGATATGGTGTTGCTAGGAAGACTACTCAAAGACGGTTTACACATTATTGCCTCAAACATAGACGAGATTTTATCTTCAAAATTGGATTGCCTCAATACGGCCTCGGTTTGCCTTTTCTCAGCCTTAATCATCTCTTGTTTAATCTCATGTTGCCCTTGTTCCATTTTTTGTTGGTTTTGTTGGTTTTGTTGCAACCTAGTGACATTTCCTTCCATCTTGTTGGTGTGGATTTTAAGTTCATTTGCTAACTCATTTTTTAACTCTTTCTTCAAGTCGTTCTTAAACTTGGATCTTAGGCTAATGATTTCTCTTTGAATATTGTCAAACCTAGCATCATTCCCACTAGCATATTCAACAAACTCACTTGGAAGATCTTTCAATATTTGCAAACTTTTGTTGTTGTTTTGAAAATCATTTTGATTCTTGTTTGAAACTTGATTATTAGCCCCTTGATTCCCATAGTTTCTTTTGTTGTAAATGTTTTTGAAACCAACTTGATTGTTACGATAGTTGTTGTTAGCATTTTGATTTGAACCAAAACCCGGTGGAGTCATTTGATTAGAGCGGGAAACTTGACCGCTTTGGTTGTAATTTCTCGTGGCCGCGAAGGCAATCGAAGTGTTACCACCGTTGGTAATGCACTCGAAGAAATCATGACCTCCACCACAATACATGCAAGAAACCTCAACCGCTTTAGCCGTAGCGGGAGCACTTTGTTCACCAACTTTAAACTCAATCAAAAGTCCTTTCAACTTATCATAAATCTTGTTTTCCAAGTTCGCCTCAATTTGGCAAGCATCGATGGTAGTAGACAAAGAAGGTGAAGCCGAAGACGAAGCCTTACGAACACTAGACGTGCTACGAGGACTATACACCTTAGATCTATTTTCAATTATCACCAAAGCTTCCTCAACTGTTTTACACAAAAAATTACCACCCACGGCGGCATTCAAATAATCCCTTTCATGATCATTAAGTCCATTGTAAAACGTGTCAATTTTATGCAAGTCGGAAAAACCGTGATGAGGACATTCATGTAGCATTTCCTTAAACCTATTCCAAGCCGTTGAAAAACTTTCATTAAATTCTTGCGAAAACTTTGAAATCTCGTTTTTCAAATGCGTAGTCTTAGAGGGCGGAAAAATTTGGTTTACAAACTTAGACACGAGATCCTTCCACGTCAATATAGAATTGGGTGGCTCTTTCTCCAACCAAATTTTAGCGGGCCCCGCTAAGGAATACGGAAAAAGCATCATCTTAATCGAGTCATTCGAGACATCCTTAAACTTGCAAGTGGCGGTAAGACGATTGAATTGGCGGATATGGTTGTGTGGATTGTCCTTCTCATCACCACAGAATTTGTTGTTTTGGATCATCGACAACAAACCCGTTTTCACCTCAAAATTCTCCGCAAGGATAGCGGGAATCACAATAGCCTCTCCATAACCCTCGGTGGGTGCTTGAAGTAACTCCATCATAGTTCGATTCGCCATGGTTGGTGCTTCTCTTACAATGGGTTCGTCAATAGGAGACTCCTCACTAGAATTGTTTGGAGTGTGAGTTTTGTTCTTTCGTTTACGTGCACGTCTTGCTTGATTACGAGTTAGCATAAACGTCACGTACAACGAGGGGACGAGCAAAGAAGATTCTTTTTGGTGTTTTGTATTTTTCAATTTTTTTTGTGGTTTTTGATTGTATTAACCTTTTTGGAATTTGGTGAATGTATTAAGTAGACACAAACCTAAAAATATCCTCCTTAATCAAATCTCTTGATTAAAGAATCCTCAAGGAATGAAAACGATCACGTGAAGTGAACGCCTTCGATGACTTAAGAACGTTGGTGGAACACCAAAACGTTCAAGAGGGTTAATCAAGGGAAACCAAGAAAATATATATGATACTTAGTAATACTTTGGGCAGCAAAACCCTCGATTAGCTCTCAAAATCAAATACTCACAAGCAAGCGGGGAAACGAGGCGGCGCGAAGCACTTAAGAGCCTTTTTCCTTAGGATATATTTTATAATATCCGCCTTATACCCACCTTATAGTTTGTATTTTTCAAGATTGAGCTTCACGAAAGTATTTATCTATTTTTGCCTTTTTTCTTTGGTTTGAGATTCGAATACAATGATTGGGTAATGACCTCCCAAGTCAAGGTTGTGATTTCTCACGTATTTGGAGTACTTGTGAATTTATTGTTCTACGTATACAATATAGTAATAGTATTCACACAAAAACCGAAAACCGATAATACGTATTAGTAGAGTGCTACTAATACAAATACTAATTATGGTTAGTATATAAAAACAACAATTCCAATCAAAACACAACACGCCTCCCCGGCAGCGGCGCCAATATGATGTAGTGTTTTTACTACTCTTTAGGAAAAGAGAGTAAATGTGGCAAGTATTAAGTGTCGGTTTAGGAAAACCAAGCACTAATGACCAATTAAGTTCAAGTTCGTTTCCCAAGGAGGCTAGTGTGTTATGTGTGTAATGATTTGGATTAGATTTGTGATTATATTGTTGAAAAAGAAAGAAAGAAATGAGATTAGAAGAGAATGACGGTTATGAAGACGGATTAAACTAAGTCTAAAAAGGTGTACACGTAAAACCGTAAAAAGTGCTAAAATTAAAATTTTATCCTAAAAATTCCTAAAAATTACCAAAAATCCACAATAATATTCTAAGAGTTTACAAAAAATCCAAACTTGCTAAACCTTTTAATTAATTAGATAATGACTTTTTAATGCTAATTAAAGCCCTAAAAATCAAAATTAATTATTAAAAAGCCCTAAACAAGATTTTAAAGTTTGTAAACCTCAAAAATACTCTAATTAAGCTAAAAAGTATTTTTCAAAATTTTAAAACCAATTAAAACTATTTTTAGACAATCAAAACTAATAAAATCAATTAAAACTTAAATTAATTCTAGAAAATAATTAAAAGACCTAAAAAATATTTAGAAAGTTGCCAAAATCCTAATTAAGTGTTTAGAACCTAGGAAAAATATAAAAACTTAGAAAATCAGACTTTTAATTTTTAATAATAAAAAAATATAAAAATTAAAAAATTAAAAAAAATTCTAAAAACTTGCAAACTAGCTTATTTTAACCTAAATAACACAGAAATGAAAGTGAAATTACCTAAATACCCCTATTGGGCCTAGAAAATGGGCTAAACCCAAAACAGTACACTATTGGGCCAAATTTGGGCCCAATAATAAAAATTGTTCAAAATAAGCCCAAAAAGCACAGGTTGACTCAAAATTTGATTTTAAACAACTTTTTCCAAAGGCCCAAAAGCTGAAAGTGTGAAATAAGCTAGCTTATAACAATCAGCTTATTTTTAATGGGCTTTTTGGCCCATTAAGCTATAAGCCAATGCCATAAGCTAAAATTTGACACACAAGCTTCTTTTGACCTAAAAAAGACTTATGCAAAAAGAAATTTGAAATAAGCCCAAGGAATAAGCTTGAAAATGCAATAAGCAATCTACACAAAACGACAAAATAGTCGTTTTTGAGTTCTAGGCCACCCCAAGTGCTGATTCAAGTTCCAAAAGCTTTGAAATGACTTAATTAAGCAAAATCAACAAAAATTTTTCAAATAAGCTGACTCAATAAGCTGGAAAAAGAAAATAAGCACTTATGTAAAAGTCAAATAAGTTGGTTTTCTAGTAAAAAGTCAAAGTCAAAGTCAAAGTTCAATAAGCTCCAGTCTACTTAAATGTGTCAAATAAGGAAGACCTATCACAAAAAATAAGTTGTTGCAAGTCTGGATAAGCTAGAATAGCTTATTGATAAGCTGATGACAAAATTACACTAACATGGGCTAGTTTTGGGTGTTGAGCAGTGGAAACTTTTTCCACTGCTTGACTATTTTGACTTTTTGTCTTTAGTGACTTTTTTTGAGATTCAGATTACACAAAGGAACCCAAATGATCTTTGGATCAAAAGGAGTCAAACACAATCAAAATAACACAATCACTAACACCCAATTGATACAGTTTAATCAATCAATCACCAGACATGATACAGACATGAACAATAAGCAGTTAAGCACTTATGAGCAGTTTTAGCACAAATCAGCCAGCCAAATTCAACCAAATGCATACACAAGCTATTATAAACTCCAATAAGCAAGTCGAAATAGGTTTCATGCAATGGTTCATAGAATTAAGCAAGATTCAAGCAAATGAAAGTTACTGATGAACACTAACACATGCAGTTTTCTACTTTGTTGAAGTATTTGACTAATAAGCCAGATTCAACACTCAATATCAATCAAATAAGTTATAATAATGATGTTCTAACAACTTTCAACCCTAAGCATGCACAAATACTAGATTTCACCAAAATCTTAGGTCAAAAACAGTCAAATTCACCAAGTTATAGCAGATTGTTTGATTTGAAATTTCAAACCCAAAAACTTACAGTAAAACACTCTCAACCAAGTATATATCAGATACCAAGCATAAATAACACAAACCAACAACACAATATCAAGTTGCAAGCACAAACCAGTAGACCCAAACACCCCTTAATCTTTTCAAAATCAAATTTTTCAAAGGCAAAGTGAGATTTAAGGCCACCCAAGCATCAAGTAACACTAAAACAAGTAAGATTAACAGATTCAAGCAAGAACAAGCCACAAAATTCACAAGAACACAAGTCACATACAAATATCACCAAAAATCATGAATTTAAGCAGATTTTAGGATTGAGTATGCAAACCTCATGGATGTACATCCACACCCACGAATTTTGAGCTTATGTGCTAACAAGAACAAGCACAAGCTTCCACAACAAAGCCTGCTAAGATTGAACAAAGTTAGAAGCAAGAGTATAAAAATCAGAAACTTCAAAAATCTTGAATAATGCAACCTTGTTACCCCACACTTGATTATCCCCAAGTTATAAGCCTCACCAGACCTTAATCAACTCAATTAGGATGCTATGATCAGCCCTATAACCCAAGAATTGTAAGATAGAAACAAGAACTTAGCAAAATATCAAGAAAATGAGAAAATGTGCAAACTTTTGCACACTCCTCTTTTGAAAACAGGTTTTAAACTTCAAAAGCAGTAAACTAAGAACATAAACAAGCAGAATAAAGATGGCACTTGGTCTTTCTTCAAAGCACTTAACTCAAATTCATTAAACTGAAAAGGAATTTACAAGTGTTTGAACAAAGGAAAAACCAAAAGCAAACGTCTATGTGAGACCTAAGGGCTTTATATATAGCCTTACAAGTGACTAAGGAAGCTGAAAAATACATAAACCCTAGTTGTGAAGTCCCAAAATTGCCCTTGTGGATTTGAACTCATTGGCTTCATGTGACTGATTCTTGGACGTTTGTGAAGTAGATAGCTGTTGGAATTTGATCTAAGGGCTCAAACAAAGCTTAAAATGTAAGCTTGTATCTGGATGGTTGATTCTCTGGATGGTTTTGGCAGTATCCCCTTTGTGTGTAGCAGGGGAATCATGTGTGGCCCTTGGGGGTGATGTGGCAAGTGATTTAAAAGTTGGGTTATGATTAGAAGACTACTAATCATAATTCTGGAGGTGATGGAATCTTAATTGTTGCTTAATCAATAATCCCCAATTTGTGTTCTTGAGTAAATAGTAACACGTTTGATCTAATTTGGGTTTTAAAAGTGATGTTAAGCGCCAAAAGATTAAACTAATCCAAGATTAGTTATAACAGGTTTGAGTGGAGGATGACATGGAGAAATGGTGGATTTTCATTGGTGGAGAGAGTAAGTGGGGCACGTGTCACCCCACCACTAGTCTAGGTTACTATGTTGTCTGCCAGCTTCACACCCCCATCTTTCATAAACTTGTCAATTGCATTCCAAACTTCTATCAACTCCATAATCAGTTATAACAACTTTTGCAACTTTGCATTTTTGGCCCAAAAACTTTAACAAAGTGAATTCAGGGGTAATTCTTGCCAATTTGTGATTTTTGAGGGACTGTTTTGGCAATTTCTTGATGGATAATGGTGTTGACTTGTATAATGAGCATTTTGGAGGACTGAAATTGCCAAGTCATGTTTGACGAGGGACCATTTTTGCCAAATGTTGAAAGTTGAGGGTCCTTTTTGTAATTTTGGGATTTTCAAAGGACCAAACTTGTAATTTCTTGTACTTTGAAGGACTTCATGATATATTTGACTTTGTGGATGATATTGGTTGACAATTTAGCTTTGTTCAGGGGCTAAACTTGCCAAATCTTCAAAGTGGAGGGCCCTTTTTGTAATTTTAACAAACTTTAGGGACCAAACTTGTAATTATTAGGATACAAGGGTATAAAGTGTCAATTCTTTCAAGTGGAGGACCCTTCTTCATAATTCTTCAAATCTTCAAGGGTTTATCTTGGGAAAGTCTTCATTAGGGCTTAGTTCATTGTGCGGCTTCGTTTCCCGTGTTCGTTTTTGCATGATTCTTGTGATCTTTTGTCATTTTCTCAATATCCGTACCTAAAATACACAAGTAACAAACACAAGCATATATATGGGTATTTTGATGATATTTAATGCATTTTAAGCCCTATTTGGAAGATGAGACTATGTATAAAAGCAGTCTCATCACTAGACGACTCTCATATCACACGTCTACGAGTAGCAATACCATCAGTACCGTCAGGTGCATTATCATCCTCATCCTCCTCTGATTCAGAATCAGATTCAGACGATTCAGACATTTCATCTCTAGGTAGCTCAACCTCAGAATCAGACAAATAAACTGGTGGGGGGTAAGGGCTCGCCCTATGGAACATCATAAGGGTAAATAAGCTCAGCTTCCTCATCATCATCAACCTCATCGTCTATACCTATATCCTCCTCGACATCCTTGTCGTCAATCTCATCATTTATATTATCTATCCCAATCTCATCATCATCATTCTCAATATCAACATTATCAATCTCGTTCTCTACCATATCAACCTGAGGGGCAATCTGATCTCCTAGTCCTATCTCGGGCTCGGGATCCTCAAATGGTTCCTCCTCATCATCATCCATATCATAATCTACTAAGTCTAAATAAGGATCATCATCTACATTAGGTTCGGGAATAGCATGGTTCTCTACAGGAATATTAGGGTCAGCCATGACAATCTGCATTTATATATATCTCGTATTAGGATAACATACTTATTAAACAATTACATACTGAAATCACGATATATACATATATATAAATTAAATTATATATATCAAAATATATATCTTCTCAATAGGGCTTGTTGGTAACGTCGGAGATCTTTGGCACCATTATAGTCAAAAGATTTTTCAAATATTTTCTCAAATGTTCAGTGTTAAAAGATTTTGAAAAGTTTTGTTCAAAACCTTGGTTTTTAAAATCTTTTGTTCTCTATAACGAGAGCTCTAGTACCAAACTGTAACACTCTCAAATTTCGTATCGGTACAACGGAAGGGTCTTTTAGAGTGTTACGGGATAGCACAATAACTCCAATCATAGACAACACATAAAAATGGTTGTACAAGGTTCAACATACATTCATTCGATAAAAAGTTTTAAAGTGTACAACAGGTCCCAAATTATATAGGTCATTAAGTTTACAAAACATAGATCGAATGAAAATTTTTATTATTATGTGGGCCATCAGAGTCGATCTCCATCTGGATTACCTTCAAGCACCTGAGATAAAAACATGCAAAAATCATATCAGCGAATGCCGAGTGAATTCATAGAGTTTAATAAAACCGTTATATAAAACAATCGTTGAAATCAGAACACAAGTATAATATCCGAAGTAAGTCCTCGTATTGCTAGTCAGGCAATATATAAATCAAAGCATATATCTTAAATCGTCCATGAGACCGTAGCCTCAATATTACCATTATAGGTAATATTATCATCGTTATTAGCATCGATATTAAATCGTATTAGATTACATTTAGATACATTTTGGATTATTATTAGCCGCATGACATTGTTACCTTACTATCACAACAACGGACCGTGAACCCGACAAACAATTTGCCCATCTAAGTTAGCGTGTCGTCACAAAAATCACGCTATGTAAATCTTTCATACATAAATTCGCTTACCAATCAATGTGGTACGACGGGGATCAACCGTCAAGGCACGAACTGGGGTGATCGTCCCCAAATAGTACTATCATATGCATAAGCGTCTACCAAATCCCGGTAGTTCACAATTCATGCTAATGGGACTTTAAGTGACATAACCTAACTACTAATAATCCTTTTTATCTCTTTTATTGGGTCATCGCATCATTCGGGTCCATATCATTAAGCATACCATCGGGACTACTTGTGTTCTATTTTATCAAAAACTAGCATGTTATCTCCCTCGCGGGTTTACAAATCATTTTATAAAACATTTAAAAGAGTGTGAGGCTATGAACTCACGTTGGTAATGAAAGGCGGATTATCGGCTACGGGCGTGCTTCGGTCATGGAAACCTATATAAATAATAATCGGTCTTAGACATTTGTCCAATGACTTTATCAAAATAACAAATATACATATGATGATTTTGTACATATGATGATGATCAAGTGGGTTTATATACTTATTTACTCATTTTAGTGTTTAAGTATTGGTAACTTTTTACTAGTTTACTAGTTTTACCTATTTACATGTTTTAGGTCCAATAAGCCTATTATAAGTTCATTAACTTGTATTAATCCATTTTATACTTGTATTATCAGTATTTATACTTTACATGTTGGGCCCAAATGGGTTAAGCCCAATAAGTAATTTTTATAAGTGTTTAACTTATTTAGTTAAATTATTAGTCCAGATATGCTAACTTAGCTCGTTAATGTCCGTATGTCATATAGTTAGGGTTTTATTGGTTTTTACTTGTATTAGGTTCTTATATATCAGTATATGACTTTTAAAAACTTTACATTAGACGGGTTTGATCGTCTAAGTTTTAATTGGCGAAAAACGTTAATTTTACGGTAATAGCCGAAAAAGTCGTAAAAATCATGTTTATAGTTTTTATAACTTATAAATCTTATTCAACTACCATTTTTATAAAGTGTCTATTTATTTAACCTTATACATATTTATATAAATGAAATTTATAAGTTAGTGGGTTTTAATTCACATTTTATACTATATTAGTTTGAGTGCTTATATAATACTATTAAACATTAATTCTTCAAAATCTGATTTTTAGTTTCATCTTCACCATTTTTATCATATCTTGAGTTCTATAAGGAGATAGAAGCTCATTTTTGGATGGCATAAACTTCATATTATGTTATACAAATAAATTAGTTATAGCTACTGCTCATTCCATGTCTTACTATCCTTAACAGTCCCTACAAAACAGACTATTCAGATTGGCACACTCATCTTGTTTTGATCATATCTCACTCATTTTGATGATTCCATTGCATGTCCAACTCTCACAGTGTATGACATCTAACACTTATTGTAAATGGATTCCACCATGCAATTTTATCAGTTTATAACTTGGTTACTTACTGTTTTTATACAACCAACAATTTAAGCAAGATTTTAGCCTTGTTTCTTATGGTTTTTCATCTTTTTAATCATATCAATCAACACTTGATCCCCACACAACATTTTTATCATCATATATTCATCATATACATATACAATAAGAAAGAAAATACATTTGATCTTTACAAAAATAACAAGAGAAATGGAAAGGATGATCTTCTTTACCAACCAAGATTATATCTTGTTTTTGGATGACAACAACTTGATGAACACCAAATATATCTCAAAGATCATCAAACACCAAGATAGTTTGTTGAGAAATTAGCCCTAGGACACAAGCAAATCACCTTTTTTGTTGTTAATATGGCCACCAATCAATCAAGGCTTCAAGGTTTCTCCATAATATGAGTAGATAACATATAACTTGTGGCTAGAATGATCAAATGGTGGTGTTTGATGGTGGAGTGGGACGGCAAATGTAGAGAGAGAGAGGAGAGGTTTAGTTGTTTTGCATGTGTGTTTTTGAGAGAAAATGGTTTAGCAAATAGTTTTAAGGAAAAGTATATACAAGTGTTAAGGCTTGTTGGTTAAGCTTGACACATCATGGGATGAGGTGTTGCATCCTTGGCCGCCCCATATTAGTTAGTGGGGTGGGATAAAAATTTTTTGTCCCATCCTGCTAATTTACGGGTATTCCTCGATTCTAGTTTCCTCGAATTGCGTGCCCTCGGGTCGTTTTACGTAAAACGTTTTTATAAATTATGAATCAACGGCACAAAACGAATCTAATAGAAATTGTCTCATCAAAAACGGAGTTCAAAAACGTAAATACGTAATCCTAAGGTTTCCGGTTTAGTCGTAAAGGATGCTAAATTATGCACGTAAGCCCAAATTTAAATCCGTAAATTGTGAGTTCATCAACCAACACAAAAATTAGTTTCAAAATATTATACGAGAAAATAATTCACTACCTTAAAATGTTAGATTGTCACACTTCCCATCGTTTCTTCCCTTGCCATAATCCTTCATAAGGCATTCCATACATATTAGGCTAACTTTTACGCAAAACCCTCTATTCCATCACATCCGTACGCAATCCTTCCAACTTCTCAACTACGTGACTTCTCATTCCTCTTGAAATATGAGATGAATTAGTCAGTCTATCGACTATCACCCAACTCTCATCTTACTTATTCCTCCACCCGATTATGTATCCCTTTCACCAACTTCGTCCTTACATCGCCCTTTCTAAGCTACTCCTATCTATGTAGGAAGTATAGTCTACATCCCTTTTATCCATATGATTTTCCAAGCCACGCAACATACATGTTGACGCGTTCTCTGCTTTAGACAACTCAACTCGTGCAACCTACATCCTTCATCCAAACCACCCTAATACGTCATCCATATAGTTCAAGTTCGTCTCAGCTTCACTTCATTCTTCTTATTCCATGTCTCATCAACCATGCTTGCCTTTCCAAGCAGGTAAGACGGTTGTTTTTCGCCCGAAAACTCACTTGGATACTACAAGTGCGAGTGCTGATAATAGTAGTAAGTTGAATACTAAATCTGGTCAGTTGCAGCAGTCTAGCAATCTTAATGGTCCGAACAAGGCTAAAGCTCAATTGAGCAGTGTTTCTACATCTAATAAATTTTCATCTTTGTCCATGCCTGGTATTGACGAAGGGGCTCAAGTAAGCGAGGAAGATAATGAGGAGTAGGAGGGAGTCGAGGTCGTCTTTGATGAATCGGTGAATCTTATCAATACTCATATTGGGGCAAGCACTCCTTCTGGCTGATCCCATGTTGATATTTTATTATTTTCCTCGTAACTTTATGTTATCGTCTTGGTTTTTGTCTAGTTTATATTTTTCTAGTATTCTAGACTAGTTAATGTTTATGGCCTGTCGTAAACATTTTGTTTAACAAGCTGCCTGTAGCTTGCGGTTAATGTGGTATTTCAGCCACATTCCTTGTACTTCAACGCTTTTTTTGGTTCTATTTACCGGGGTCATTGCTACCCTTTTACCAAAAAAAAAATAGATGGTACTTGGCCTTGCAATTTTCATTCATCACTTAACTCCACCCATCACCTTTTCCAAATATTCAATCAAGATGATTAAATATGTGTTGGAGACGTTCATGATCGGTATAGATCATTCTCTACGTCTCGTACCCCAAATGCCTCTAGCATTCTAGGCAGATATAACAATCCAGCTCCACTAACTAAGTCTATCTAGTTCTTCCAAATCTTTAGTTCCCACAACGTATAAATGACCGCCTTTCTTTGTCGTTCTAGTATACATCCAAATCCTTTCTCCACGTATCGTCATGCTTCGCGAATTCATCTAGTCGTTCCGATAATTCCCAGATCTGCTCATTATCCAATCCACCTCTTCAGCCTCCAAAACGCTTCCTCACCCTTCTTCACTTTGCCCCTTGTTGGTTCCACGATATGCCATCATCTCTGACTACTCGTCCTGGCCAACTTAATCCTAAAACTCACATTTGAAAATCTCACGTATAATTCCCTTTCCTAACAACTCCAAAACCAACTTATAATTCGTCTCACTCTCCTTCTTAGATTTGAGTAGATCAAGATGTCGTCGATGCTCCCGATGACAACTCGTTTATATAATGTCATGCACCCCCTGTTCATTGACTCCATGAAAACTGCTAGCGCCTCGGCGAAGCCAAAATTATAACCGTAAACCCAAAGTGTTCATACAACATCCTTAGCAGTTTCAACTACGTCCTCCTTGCACCCTCTCTTAGAAGCAATACGAATAAATTTCTACCTCGTTCTACTCGCAAAAATCTACTTGTATTCTAAAAGACCAATACTTCCTCTTATCAGACCACTCAACCACTTTTCACAGCCAATCTACTACTAAGCAACTCAAATTTTACCTTGCATCCGTTGCAATTTCTAGCAACTCTTGCTCTTAAAATCATTCCATCAACAATTTCCTTGGAAAGGCACTAACTACAACTCCTCTCACTTCTCCTACTTGCTCTATTTATGGTTCTACCTCACAGTAATAGGCAAACCTACTAAATCTCAGGAAATTTTTGGAAAACTTACATGCCTTACGAACAATCATAAATACCTTTGAGGTATTATATCCCCTTCCAACACTCTCTATGGCGCGTTACTTGTGCCAATATCCATACATTATACAAATCTCTATTCATCTCCCTTAGCACTCCTAAGAGACCTCATGACCACATTAGTTCGTCTACGAACTTTTAACTCTTTCATCCCCACTAAGGACATTCCGACGGTTCTCTCAGGGCCACCTACTTAATCGTGTAGGCGCGACCAAGTCTTTCATATGTCTACCTCAACGTTCCCAATCAATACGAACCCAAAACTACATCCTGAATCCACTAGATACGATCAACGAATCAAACCCACGGCTAACTAACGACATTTCACGTGCACGAGTTAAAACAGACCAAAACCACGAAAACTCAAAAGGAAAACTCAAACATGTACCAATTCAAATGACTCATGACAACGAAAAATGATCCAAGAAACACTTAATGGCAACCAAAACATCTTATGCCCCGCGGCATATTATTTAAACCGTGCACAAGATCGACTTTTCCAAAAGAATATTTTTTTTCTTTCCTCACCACATCTATGTGACTCAAACAATCTACAAACAACCTTCTAGACGATCTCAAAACTCAACTCAAAGACTAGGTATCCCGTGCAACCCAAATCATAAAAAAAACTACTATTCAAAACTCAACCTTGAACCCGTCACTTGTACCAAAATTTCGATCAAGCTACTGACACCCCATGACTATACATACCAAATATTTGAAAAGTACATTCCGAGTACATAATTTTAGACTTTTGAATCACCCAAAAAGCTTTAAAAACGAACAAGTTATGACCAAAACAGTTTTATACTAGTTGTTTTAAAAAAAACTAAAGAATCCTCTTAGTAATTAACGTAATCCTTTTTAAATGAAAATAAATAAATGTATGTGAAATTTTCATGAACTATGTTTAGTCTTGCATAAATAATTATAAATGACGTATATTGATTAAGCTCACTTATATAAACTATTTAAGTAGAAAGAAATTTTATTTCGCTTTACTTTAAAGAAAGTCTTTTAGAATTTGAAATAAATAAGCGTTGATTAAAAAAAAATCTTATGTTACATCTTGTTTCAAATACGACTCCAACACCTTACCCTTATTTTACCGAATACAACCAACTATCTAACTCTATAGTAGATTTCCAAGTCCCTTTTTTTCAATATATACCGACCAAAAGAAATGTAAGACCCAACACAAAAGATTTCATTATCTCAAAAGAAATCCCAAGTTATTTCAATAGACTTAAAACCAAGAACACCATTTTAAAACGTACACGTGAAATACGAAACTCAAAGAATACGCTACAACGGAGGTTTAATATCAAAAAAAAAGTGAGCTAGCCACCCTACTAAGGATACAATCGATAATTGTAGGGGATCATACATATATAGGCTTATCGGGATACATATACTTAAATCCGTCTAACATCTACTATACAAGCATGTACTAACCCTCTTTCATGCAATCATACTTAGGAATCCATTGAAGTAGTGGTACTTGTATAACTATGTTGGCCACCATACTTATACAATTACCCTTCCCCAATGCACTCCTTCCTATGATGACACTTATAAGAATTAATACAACACATAACACATATATCCATCTACTCACATAAGCTCATAACCACATAACCAAAAAAAGTCCAAAACTCCATCCATTAAAATAACATAGTCAAACTCTTGAAATACATACATCCATAGTCTAGCTAAAACAGCATAGACTAAATCCAAAACGAAAACATAATCAGTTATAAGTCATGTCGCCCATAAGAGTGGAAACTGCTTAAAATCCTTCATATCCACCTACGCCTAATAACTCGAACCACCACATGATTCTTAGGGAACATGACTCAAACATCAAAAGAAAAATACTATACCTCAGGTACATAAAATAACCCAACAAAAGATAGAAACTACCATGTAACAAATTATGTATTATAATGTACAATTTAAGCAAAATACGACAATGACTAGCGTGGATGATTATGGTTCAACCAGCACTAGTCACACCCCGAAAAGAAAATAATATGTGGCTAAGTATGAACTACTATGGTTCAACCCATACTAGTCAAAACTTAACAAACATCACAAGTAAAAACCAATAACATCCAGAAAACTTTAATTAATATAAAATGCACACATACTCCTATGACGCCTATATGTAGGGACCCTTAAGCTATAGACTAGGTTACAAGACTAGGCAACCTAATTCTCTATAACCATTGGCTCTTGATACCATTCTGTCATACCCCACCATGGCGGAATATGGGACGCGACGCATGGATATCATCACAACAATAGCGTGTCCATAGAGAGAACTATATGAATTAGAAATGTCATAAAAGGTGACACAAACGTCATGACAATATCTCATCAATGCAGGAGTCTAGGTAAGTAGGTAACAGTCCTACCTCTTACCCAAGACAAACAAATAACACAAACAAATCAACATATAGGTTCATAGTATCACTTATTAAAACAAATAGAAAAATAAACTAAGAAGGAACGGGGATCTCCTTCTAAATGCATTCCTACGCGACACCAATCCTAGCCACATATGTTCTCACGCTTAACCACTTTATAACCTGAAAGAGACACTAAAACACGTCAACATAATGGTGGTGAGAGTCATAGGTTTAGACTCAAACCAAAAATATATTAGAATAAGATGTGAACAACCATAAACCACTAAACATATGGACAATGTGCTACAAGTATGCATTAACAACTAACATTCAAGATCAATCATTCCAAACCAAATCCAAGGCTCCCAGCCTTACCAAACACCATGGTACCATAGGCGCCCATACACCTATGTACCAATCCCAAGGCCCCGCCTTGTCATTATCCATTGGTCCCATAGATGCTCACACATCTATGTACCTCCCCAAGGCCCCGCCTTGTCAACATCCCCTTGGTACCAAGTCAAACCACAATAACTGAGACGGTACGTGTCCCCCGATCCAAATCATAAACACAATCAAGAATCACATAGCAGTTAATCACATAAGTGCACACACAAGTTCATCACAAACAATAAAAACATTAACAGCATTAGTTACAAAACCATACAGTGTCTCTTCCATCCCATCTGGAAGTGAAAATCATTAAAAGATATGGGACTATGAAACTCACCTGATTGAGCTTCTCCAAAAATCCGCGCACTAGCAAAAAGCTAACAAACAAAAGCACACAATCAAAACATGAACCAAACACTAAGATGGCTCATCAACCCATGATGGACATCTAACCTTCTCCCATATATATACCTCATTTATATGCTCTAAGCATCTCATTACACCCCTCTGTAAAGCCCTTAACTTAGTTTACTTCATAACCCGTCTCGTTAATATTTTACCCAAAACAGTCCCGGTTTTTAGGTCTCCAAACTTTAAGCCAAACTCCCACCTAACCATACCCATGATCTCTGTAAAGGAAACCCTATGCCCTTACATATGTCAGCTAACTCCTCCTTTTTGCCCCAACCTTAAAGATACTGTTAAGGCCCCGATATATATATATATATATATATATATATATATATATATATATATATATATATATATATATATATATATATATATATATATATATATATATATATATATATATATATATATATATATATATATATATATATATATATATATATATATATATATATATATATATATATATATATATATATATATATATATATATATATACTTCTGCCTATCCGTATATTACCGATTTTGAACATACAAAACGTTTGTTATGGTTAGGGGGTCTTACCCTGACCCATTTGCTTAGCCACTCTTCAGGTCTCTTATTTAATATATAAATCAACTACCATGCTCATTAGAGGGCTCAAGTGTACTACTAAGTACCCCAATCACCTTAAAACATTAAATTACACTCGACTGATTTTAAAAATGTTTTGACCTCCGACTGTTGTAACCTGTATTTGACCCACCTCCCTGCCTCCAATTTAGTTCTCGTTTCTTGCATTTGAAAGCCACTTGAAATACCTATTCAGGGATGATTGGATCGCAAAATAAGAGTTTGTAGAACTCTAGATATGATCAAAACAAATGACATAAAATTTTGCCCAGTTTTTAAAAACGAATTTAACACAATTAGCTTAATTAATTACCATCACCATGTATAATTATTATCTCTAATTAATCTAATCATGTTTATACCATTATAATACAGAATTTATAATTAACTTAACCCTAGATCCATCATGTATTGATTGTAAGAGAATTAAAAACAATTTAATTAAAAAGTGTATTGAAGATTTTACCTTAGAATTTTTGAAAGAAGAAGAATTAATGAAGAGCCCTAAATAGACTCCATTGATTTCTACTTAAGCTTGATCTCCAGTGGATTATGATGTGTTTTTAGTTAATAAAAAGTCTTTATATAATTTCCTAACAAGTCCTTGGCCCATTACAAAAGCCCGGTTCCCTTTTTTCCTTTTTTCCCTTTTCTTTCTTTTTAATCGGCCTAAACCGACTTTAACATATATTTTTTTATTTTTTTTTCTTTTTATTACTTATTATTATGTTATTAATAATACCTTAATTTACCTTAATTTATTTTAGCTCCTAAAGCCTCTGAAACCTTAAAACCGTAAAACTAGTCAATTTTACGCGTATACCGGAAAAAAACGTAAAATATACAGTTTTTTAAAAAATCTTAAATTTTGAAATAAACTTTATAACTAAGTCCTAAATGACTTAAAACCATCCCAAAAAATACTCACATGACTAAACACCTTACCCGAGACCTCTAAATGCTAAACCCTAAATCGTAAAAAAATAATACGATTTACTATAATACTTATACATATACGTAAAACACCAAAATAACACCATTTCATTTCATAGTCACTAATTTGTGAGCTCATGAACATGAAATAAATGTTCCTCGATTTACTTATGAGTACTTTATTACCATAAACGATATCCACACCAACCTCGTTCACGCAAAATAACATGTAAACATGCAAATCACATAGTCACACATAAATTAACCTTAAAATAAGACCAAGTGACGAACCTCAAAACCATGGTTGTCACATTTTGGGATTTTGTTACTTATGAATGAACCTTAGCTTAAAGTTAAGCCCGTTATACACGACTAATCCACTACATATTACAACGTTCTAAAATACGATACATAATAAACCTATGACCGATCATTCTTGTTTGACTCGATATTTTTGAGGCTAACAATCTCCCCAATGAGAGGTCATAAACCTTGATCATTTAGGAAATTTGTAGAGATTACTAATCCCGCCATACATGAGTCTTGAACGTGTAATAGTAGTCTTTTTTCCTTCATGCTGTGATCTTTGAGCCTTTGTCGTTGTGTTTCGACTTTGTCTTTTGATCTTGAGATCTACAAATCATCATTGACTTGTCTTTGCCATCTTGTGATCTTGTGTCTTCATCCACATGCTCACACTATTAATTGTTGAATATGTCTTTAAGTATGAGTTTGTGGTTTTGAATCTTTGACTTTGTTGAGTACACCGTGACGCCACCTTCTCGAGACGAAACTTGGACACGGACTGAATGGATTTGACATTCGTCCTAAATCGGTAGCGTTTTACCTCCGGTTGGTGAAGACCGTTATACGATATTAAATACCGTACCTGTGATAGGTAGATTCAGTTAAGAATCTCCTTGACAGGGTTTCGCGGTTGTACTAGCCGTTCTCTTTACTCGACCGTCTCAAAGCAAGACTGCGAATATAAAGAGTGAATCAATTGGATAAGTATCCGCTTGATTAAAGTTGTCAACTCAAATTCCTGGAACAAGTGTGATTCATAAAGAATCTTACCATTGTTGCTTTCCAGTTGACACAATCTTGATTCATAAGAATCTCACAAGTCACCTACCGTAGCGTTGTTTGATGTTGACGGTAGAAGGATTTCCATTCGTCACTATGAATATTAATGAATATTACTCTGAATGTTCTGGCAAGACCATAAAGATATTGCGTAGAAACCAGAAACGAGTTTGAATCAATTCAGAATCAAAACACTGTTGCTTTTCAGTTCTACACATGTTCAATTCATAAAGAATCTTGCATATGACCTACCGCAATGTTGTTTTATGTTAACACTGGAAGGATTTCCACTCATCATTGTGAATACTAAGTAGTATCACTGAGTGTTCTAGAAATATCACAAGGATATAGCGTAGGACTCTCTTGATCTGCATCCGTGTGTCCTAACAAGATTTGATTGATCTCTGGGCTCTAGACTCGATTTGTGCACTTTTAGTGGTCGGAGGCTGGAGCATATGCCACCTATTCAATATCAACTATCTCGAAGTGAGAAAGTCAATAGAAGTCATGTTGTTCTCCGTGACAATAAAACAAACTTCTTTTGAGAGAATCCTGAGTAGCTAGGAAAGGGTTGTGAATACATCACTGGGTCCATGATGAGTTGTCTTCATAATGTGTTGACCCGGTTTCTGCCTAAGCTGTATGGAGGGATTCTTTCTTTAGACCCTTTATCCTTACATTTCTTTTTCATTCTTCAACCCCTTCAATGTTTACCAAGACATCATTACTACCACCTTGTTGTGATTGTTCCAGTGCTAGCATCAGTACTTAGTCGGCATTCAGCTTCGTTCACATTCTACTCCATCTTTCCTAAGGACTTCTAATAATCTATTGGATTGTTTCTGGGAAGATCCCTCCGGTTTTGGTTGGATCATAGGACTTAAACCTAACCACCCTTTTGACACCAATAACATCGTGGATTAAAGATGTTGTGGGTATTTGAACGTAACCATGAAAACCACTTCAAATTTCTAACAAGATATTTGAAAAACATTTAACACCTTGATAGTTTTTTCGTTTCAGAAAAGCTCCCCCTTGACATGTGCATCGATAATCGAAAGTGTTTCTCACATGTAGGTAAGAGTTAAGGTGCTTGAGTCTTATATAATATCACATTTTAATCACATTTTCTCCCCCTATTTCTAATATATAAAATATTTTGATATTAGAGATACCAAATTTTATTAAAATATATTTTGAAAAATAGTCTTGAAAATCTCTAGGAGAAAGATGTGTTAATCTTTTGCATGAAGTTAAAATTCTCCCCCTCAAAAATTGATCCAATTGAATTGTCATTGTGAGGATATGATCCACATTTCGCTTTTTGAGGATGAGAGTTGTTGAACACATAATTTTTGAAAGATTTTGAATAATCATTGAGAAATTCTTGAAAAAATTATGTTCAACGCTTTTTGAAAAATCCTATTTCTTTTTGGCGAAGAGGTTTTTCTAAAGCATAAACTTAAGTTCATAGACTTTGAATGTCTTGACGAATCCACTCAAGTGTAAGAAGATTTCTCTTCTTTTGCTGAGGGTAAGGGCACTAAATCGTACACTCCCCCATGAATATGAATCCGGGTTTCAATCTGAAAGTGATTACAAGCCATTGTGTTGAGCTCAAAACGTTGAATGTTTTGGGACAAGCTCAACCCAAGATAGATTGCTCTACCAGTTGTTTGGAAATATTATCCAAAATAGACAATTTCCTTAATCAATAGAAATGACATGTTTTGAAAAATATTTACAACTTTCATTCGAGCTTTATGTACACACCCGTGTCATTATTGAGCGACATTTCTAGGCACGTCCATATTATCGATACTGAAAGACAGGTCGAGAGGAATATTTTTGGATTTTGAAAGTTTTTAAATTTTGTGTTTTGTTTTTATATGTTTTATATTTTTGTATTTTGCTTTTTCAAAGATATTTTACAGATTGATGTTTGATAGATAAATCAAGCAGGCACCTTTGCCAGAATCTCCAGGGTCTGCTGGAGTCAAACATCTCATACCAATTTGCCTAACGAGGTGCTTAAACCTATCTTTCGACAGAGCTTTCGTAAACAAGTCGGCTAATTGTTAATCCGTTCCAACAAAGTATAGCTCAACGATACCTATTTCAACTTGTTCCTTAATGAAGTGATATCGAACATCAATGTGCTTCGTGCGGGAATGCTGTACCGGATTGCAGGAGATGGCTATAGCCGACTTTGAGTCACAGTACATAGGTAATTTATCAAAGTGAAAGCCATAATCCGTGAGTTGTGTTCTCATCCAAAGAACTTGAGCACAACACGCAAATAGAGACACATACTCCGCTTCGGCTTATGAAAGTGACGTGCAATCCTGCTTCTTGGAAGACCATCCCACAAGCTTATCTTGACCTAGAAATTGTGCACCACCAGAAGTACTTTTTCGTGTATCAAGACACCCTGCATGATCAGAATCTGAATAGGCCGTTAGAAAGAAACCAGTTTCCCTCGGATACCAGAGTCCCAAATGATTGGTATTCTTGAGGTACCGAAAGATCCGTTTAACCTCCTTGAGGTGCTTTTCAGTGGGTCGTGCTTGATATCGTGCACAATAACACGTAGCATGTGAAATATACGGTCTGCTTGCTGTCAAGTACATGAGGGAACCGATCATGGAACGATATCTTGTTTGATCTATGGCATTTCCCTCCAAGTCAGCATCAAGCGATGTGATTGATAAAGATGTCCCAACGGGGTCACATGAAGTCATACCATGCTTTTTGATTATCTCTTGACAATACTTAGCTTGGTTAATGAAGATACCACTTGGGAATTGGTGAACTTGAATTCATAGAAAGAATTTTAGTTCGCCCATCATAGACATTTTAAATCTGTTGTGCATTACTTTTTCAAACCATTTTGAAATTTTTGGGTTTGTAGACCCGAAAATAATATCATCAACATAAATCTACACAAGCAAAATGTCATCCCCATATTTATAAGTGAACAAAGTTAGATCAATGGATCCTTTTGATAAACCTTTGGAGACCAGAAATTTCGAGAGCTCGTCGTACCACGCTCTTGGAGCTTGCTTGAGTCCATAAAGTGCTTTGTGGAGACGATACAACTTGTCAGGATAATGAGGATTGAAGAATCCTTCTGGCTGTGTGACATAAACTTCTTCCTTCAAAGGACCGTTAAGAAACGCCGTCTTTACGTCCATTTGATAGACAATGAATCCATTATGTGCAGCATAAGCAAGAAAAATCCTGACCGCTTCCATTCGAGATGCTGGTGCAAATGATTCTTCCAATTCAATACCCTCTTTCTGGCCATACCCCTTAGCCACTAGCCTAGCTTTGTTCTTGATGATCGTATTCTCTTCATCCATCTTGTTTTTCCAGATCCAACAAAGATTTAATGGAATCACATCGTATGATCTGTCAACAAGTTCCTAGACTTTAAGTCTTTCAAATTATTGAAGTTCATCCGTCATCGATTCGATCCAAGCATGATCAGTCATGGCTTATTTGATGTTTTTCGATTCAGCTATACTCACTGCGAGTGCGAACATACAAACATCGCCATCGGTTGCGAGTTGTTGTCTTGTACGAACAGGCTGTGAAGGGTTTCCAATTACGTGAACCAAAGGATGATCTCGGGTCCAATGATGTGTTGAAGGATGTCGTTGATAAAACGTATGCATATTTGACGGACCAACATGGCGAGTAGAGGACTCTCCAGTTTCGTGTACTGGTGTACCGAATGGGTTGTGAAAATCGTCATCGTCAGATAATGCACCGTCTGCTTGATTTGTGGATGTTGTAGGATCGATTGTTGAAGTGATATTCTGAGGAGGTAAATCCGCAGCAACCAGTGTTTAAGTAGATGAAGTTGTATCCTTTTGTTGATGATGATCGGTATCATCATTCGTATCATGAGTGACAGCGGAAGACTTTGATACAACATGTTTCTCCCCCGTGAAATATACATCAAACATTGGTCCATATAACATTTCCAACTCTTCAAGTGTCGTGTCGACTTTCATATCAGCTCTAGGAACATTTTCTAGAACCAGCGTTGAACTTGACGGTTCATTGTTGTGGTCTTGAGTTCCGAGTTCCGTGCGGTTGTGAACGAAAGTCGTTTGTCTTTGTGGATCGGGACTTAAACTGTTTTGTTCAAGTGCCATTTCTTGTAATTCATCAAATCGAATGTGAATGGTCTCGACAATCAATTTTGTTCTCTTGTTGTATACTCTATATCCCTTAGACTGAGTTGCATATCCCACAAGAATACATGCATCACCTTTCTCTTTCATCTTATCCAAATTTTCACCATCTCGAATAATGTAACAAGTACATCCAAAAACATGAAGGTGTTTGAGTGAAGGTTTTCGATCATGAATTATGTGATATGGTGTCTTTTCGTGTCTTGGGATAATTAAGGAACGGTTTTGTGTGTAGCATGCGGTTGACACGGCTTCGGCCGAAAAGTATAGTGGAAGTTTTGAAGCGGATAATAATGTTCAAGCAGCCTCAACTAAAGTACGTTTTCGTCTTTCAACAACACCGTTTTGTTCGGGTGTTCGAGCAATAGATGTTTCATGTTCAATTCCTTCGGCTTCAAAATAGTTTCTCATTTTTTAATTCAAAAATTTTGTACCTCTGTCAGTACGAACCACTTTGACTTGAGCTTGAAGACCACGTTGTATCAGTTTAAGAAAGCTGATGAGAACTTCGGGTGTTTCATCCTGGGACCTCAAGAAGTGAATCCATGTGTACCTTGAGTAATTATCGACAATTACCAGAATATATTTCTTTCCATTGATACTATGAACACGCATGGGACCACACAGATCCATATGAAGAAGATCTAACCGTCCTTTAGAGCTTGGTGTAGTCTTTGTTTTGAAGCTACTTCGTTTAGCTTTACAAAGCTCACAAGAAGAACAAATATGATCTTTGATGAATTTCAAACTTGGAAGGCCTCTCACAATATCTTTCTTGGAAATCAAGTTGATGGTATCAAAATTAAGATGAGATAAACGTTGATGCCATAACCATGCCTGAGTCGTTGAAGCTTTAGCCATGAAGCAAATTAGAGTTGATGAAGTTGTGTCTTAAAGTGAAATTGTGTAAAGATCAGTACCCCGTGTACCGGTAAGTAAGTCATTCCCATCATAATCACGAACAAAACATGTCTTCTTTCTGAAAGCAACCTCCAAATCCGCATCACATAATTGACCAACCGAGAAAAGATTGTGATTGAGCCCGTCGACGTAGTATACCCATTTGATTGTAATATTCCCCTGAACCAAATCTCCATATCCTAGGATCGGTGCAAATTGATCATTTCTGAATCGGTCCGTACCCAGGAACTTCTCCACAAAGTTAATTAGAAGCTTGAGATTTCATGTCATGTGCTTCGTGCATCCGGAGTCCAGTATGAAGAGAATTATTTGTATCACCTGCAGAAGAGTTAGAACACGATGGATCATTTGCTAAACTGGATACCACAGTAGTTGTGATAGTAGAATCATTAGTTTCCTTATCAACATTTAAAGGCAAACTAACACTCGTTTTCACATTTTCTGTCCCACCTTTCGGCACCCATTTATATCCTGGAGGACATTGATTAACAAACCACCATTTCCAAGACTTGCTAGCAGACTCATATAATTCCTTAATTTTGCTTCTAGGGTTCTTAGTGGTGGAGTCTGATGCATTACTTTTCTTAGTGGGGGTTGCACCAGAATGGTTCACTTTGCGTTTGGGTTTACTAGATCTAATAGGCATTGCAACTTGCTTCTTAGTTCTAGTATCTATGCCTTTCAAAGGTTTCATAGCACACATTGAATGATTAGCCTTAGCACTTTTTCCACATTTGACACAAACGAATTTGACATTCATAATATTCAAATCATTCAAAACATTCAAATCGTCATTACGCGCGATTATGGACTTTTTATTCTTAAAAACATTCAAATTCCTAGGGTGTTCTTCTACTTCCTTCATCTTCTCTTGACTCTTGTGTTTCCAGACCTTATCATTCATTTGAGTGCGCTTAAGCTGAGGCCGGCTAACACTAGTAGTGGAGACTATTCCTGTAGTAGAAGACACACGAATATTAGTGTTTCTAGAAGTCTGAGCCGAGTAAGTATCTTTGTTTGTGGGCTTAGTGGGCATTCTATACAGACCTGGTTTAATCACATTATTATGCTTAACGCTTGGTGCTATGACATTCCTTATGGGTTGATTATGTGGTAACCATTCCTTTCCATCCATCTTGGGGGCAAACACAGGTTTTGCAAACGAAGAATTTGATAAAGCAGATGGTTTTCCCAAGATAGAGGATCTATTCACTTTAGAGGCATTTAGTTATCTAACAACAGGTTTCTTAATGCTAGGTTCCACAACTTTCCCACCCATTTTAGCAACGAGTTTCTGCAACTCTGCTATCGCTCTGTCCCTGTCTTGTAACTGATCTTTCAACCTTTTAATTTCCAAATTCTGTTCATTCATTTCTCGAAACATTTAGGAAAGTTTTTCTTGCAATTTATTATCATGTGGAAAACTACCAACGTCTTTTTGCAAAGCAACTTCAAGAGAATGACAATGTTTTTGAAGGAAATTAGTTTTGTGTTGAAGTAACTCAAAAGCCTTTTTATCAACATTTTCTTTACGTTTCGAAAGCTCAATTTCAAGACGCTCACATTCTTTGATCTTATCAAGATATTTGCATGCAACATCAGGATATTCATCAATATCAGCACAAGATGTAAAATAAGCACACATAACATCTTTAGAAACGCA
The DNA here is from genome assembly GCA_025667525.1 of Glebionis coronaria. Taxonomy (NCBI): domain Eukaryota; kingdom Viridiplantae; phylum Streptophyta; class Magnoliopsida; order Asterales; family Asteraceae; genus Glebionis; species Glebionis coronaria. The sequence continues at coordinate 230,131,593 of CM046880.1, forward strand.
TTCTTGCAAGAGTAAATCATATTCATCTGAAAAATCAGACTTTTCCATTTGAAGATCATCAATGTGTTTCTCAAGAGATTCAACATATTTTAAATCATCATACATTTCAGTCCGAATGAACTCCTCAAGTTGAAGAACAATTTCTTTAATCAACGCCGTGTTTGGAATTAAAAGTTCTTTCACAAGCAAGGTAATATCTTGAGGAATCGGGCGTTGCCACTCAGCATTTTCACGTTTTGCCCAGTCTCTTTCAACAATAGATTTAACATTATCTATGTGGTGTTTAAGAATACCTAAAGTTTTCCTACTCTTGCTTTTGGACTCATCTAGAGGAAGGTAGTTTATATATTTGTAAACATTAGATTTCTTAGTGGCAAATGCTTTCTTCCATTGAATTCTCTTTTGTTTGCATTCTAAGAACACTTCCTCACGGGTTTTCTGAGTTTGTTTGTTGAAAAGACCATAAATACTATTCATGTAAGCATAATTATATGGTTTCAGAAACTCCTTATTGACAAGTGGTCGACTATCATCATCCCAAAGGGCAGTCTCTTCACTATCGACACTAACAGGCATGCAATCAAGATCACTCTTTTCAGTCTCATCAAGATAAAGACAAGGTTTCACAGCTTGAGCTTTGGCAAGGTACTCAGGACTTGCAAAGCTAGCTTGACCCTTAAAAATCTACGGAGGTGCTAGCATTCTTACAGATTGAATAGAATCATGCGTTTTATAAACAACTTTCTTCAAAAATTCGACTTGTTCTTCTAGTTTCGTTACTTTTTCGGTTTCTTTATCATATCTACTTTTGAAGTCTTGTTTTAACGCATCTACCTCTTGTTTCTTATCCTCGAGAATTTTAGCAGAATCGGTAGTGGTCATAGAGAGCTTTTGTTCAACTTCATTAACTTTGGTATTGGCAAGGTACGTTTTTTGACGTTCATCCATTAAGAAAACATTATATTGACGCTTCTCTTTGGCTAATAACTCAAGAGTTGTATTATATTTGTTTTCAAAATCGTCCTTTTGACTTTTTAACGTACTACCCTTGTACCCCTCAAGCTCTTTGGTTTTCTGAAGGACCTCATCTCTATAGGTTTCAGTCATCTCAGTAGATTTGATAAGAGCAGCTTTGCATTCTTCAAAATTTTGAGTGAGCGTAGCGTTTGCCTTCTTTAATTGCTTTTGACTCTTTTTATTTTCAGTGACATCTTTTTGTAAAGTGGAAATTAAATTAGCAAGCGCAATACGTTCCTCTTCATCATATTCATTTGCATGTTGATCATCCTCAGACTCATTATTGCACATGTCTGATGAATCGGGTGTGGTATTGCTATCAACCTTTTCCATCATACACGTGTCATTAACGGCAATGGGTAGATCACTATGCTCATGAATATCACCAAACACGTTATATTCATCAGTATTGTGTACCTTATCGATTGGCTCAGTGTCAAAGATAGGGCCATTTTCATCTTTAGTGACTTTGAGAACTTCTTCAACCTTTGCCATGTACGAGTAATGTGCATCAAGTTCTTGATCGAAATCTTCATCATCAGGGTCATCAAGCATTGCTCCTTCCTCAGCTGACAATTTAACCCCTACTTCCATCTTCTTGCATAGTAGCATCTTTTCCTTGTGATAGCTGGAGTCTCTAACCCTTTTTGGCTTCTGCATTCCTTTGCCATATGCCCATAACCTTGGCAATTAAAACATTGAATCCCACTCTGCTAAACCACTTGACTTCCAACAGTTTCCCTATTCCCAGTAGCATTAGCAATCCTCTGTGTATCATACTTGGCAGTTTGTCGATCATACCTTGCAGAACCCTCAACATGCGTTGGATTATGTCGATCATACCTAGAAAGACTTTCACCACGTCGACGTGTGTCATACCTTGGAGGACTCTCAACATATTGATTCTTTGTGTTAGATGATGTTCGAAGATTATTGTTGGTGGGTTTGTAGATTTTCTTGTAAGTCTTCATTATGAAAGCAATTTGTTGTTTCATCTCACGATTCTTTTGAGCTTGATCTTCATCACTGTCTTCTTCAGATGATGACTCCTATGGTGGTGATGGTGCTTTTGGCACTTTGCCTTGTGATCTTGTGGATGATGAAGACTTAGATGATGTGGAATATCGTGGTGAGGATGATGTAGTGGAGTATGGCTTAGGAACACGAGAGTGATGGTCTTGAACATGTTGAGTGGTAGTCACTAAAGCAAGTGGATTAACCGTCATTGCAACACGTTCAGCTCGAATCTCATTTTCTTCATTCTAAAATTGCTTCAAGATATCAAAGAGTCGATGATATGAGACCTCGTCTAACTTTTCTTGTTGTTTCACTAAAGTGACGAATCGTGTCAACTCGGGTTGAAGTTGTTGAAGAAATTGAACATTAACTTGCATGGTGGAGACTTGCAGGTTAATTCTTGTCATGTCATTCATCATTTTATAAAACCTTGAGTAGTATGAATTAATTGATTCTTCATCCCTTGAAGTAAACTTGCCAAAATTCCAAAACAAGTTTGTTTTGACATCTTGTTTGTTGAGTGATTCTCCTTGTTGCAAGCGTTCAATAGCAGTCCACATTTCATGTGTTGTCGGGCATGCATCAACCGTGGAGTAAATATCATCTCCAATCCTACTTAAAACGATATAGATGGCTTCCTTCTCCGCATCATGTCAAGCACTATTTTCAGGTGTAAGATCAGCTCTTGTTTCATCACGTTCACTTACGGGTATTGGATCAGTAGTATCTGTGGCTGGTCTTGGAGAAATTGAGATCTTCTTGAATATATGGTCCATGAGTAATACATTTCCTCAAGGCATCACCATTAGGTCTTGTATCAAGGTATCGTATGAAATGTGATTGCCATTGAGCATACCGACCAGACACAAGCATTGGTGGTCTCTCTTTGTTACCCGCCACCATTATGTTGTTGTTCGTGACACGATATTCGGCAGTAGAATCCATCTCAATATTCTCTGAAATGATGAAGTGAATATGGATCTAAAGTAGATTTGTTGTGATTGTTGTTGTGGTTAAAATTCCGAAACGTGCAATTTTTCTTCAGTCCGACAATAAATTCCCCAGTCCGACAAAACGGTAGACCAAAAAATTTTGTAATCGCCAAATTTTGAAATCGAGCTAGAAATGTCCTAAAACTAGTATGGAAAAAATTTTAATTCACTTGACGGAAAAATTTTAATCTTCGTGTAAACGATATTCCGAAACTAGTCTTGATGGTGGCTAAGTCTAAAAAATACTCGAACAAAACATAGCTAAACATGTCATCGGAATGTCAATCGGAATGTGCCATCGGAATGTCTATCGGAATGATTGCAAGTATCGGAATGTTGGTTCTATCGGAATGTTGGTTCTATCGGAATGTTGGTTCTGTCAGAATGTTGATCTGTCGGAATGTCCTTCTATCTGAATGTTGGATTTGTCGGAATGTGGATCTGTCGCAATCCCCTTCTATCTGAATGCTGGATCTGTCGGAACGTTGATCTGTCGGAATGTCCTGATCGCAATATGGCTAAAACTATTTCGACAGAGTAACGTCTCAATATCCCTTAAAGACCGTCGGAATCCTCGATCGCAATGAGTGATCGGAATAACCGTCGGAATAAGGTGCCTGAATCCTTGTGACCGCAAAGTAAATCCTTGGGTTATTTCTATCTAGCCTCACTCACTTGTACTTTCCGATGGAAATTGCTAGAATTTTGGAAAGATGAAACAAGAAAGTTCTTAACTTTTGATCCAAAAGATTTGTGTTTTACCCGAAAACCAAGATACCCAAAACACTAAACAACGGTAAAGAAGGTATACGAATTGAAGAACACTAAAGAACATAAAAAATCTTGAATTCATGGAAGAAATAAGGTTCAAATCAAACAAATCAAATGAAAACACAACAACCAATCATAAACTACCCCATGGAGATTGATACCAATTGTTGTCCCATATTTAGATGATATAACACGAATTAAAGAAAAGAAATAGATGAAGAAGATGAATTCTAGAGAGAGAAAGTAGTGAGAGAAAGTAGAGAGAATGGTTGGAGAAACTAGGTGATATTAGATTAGAGAAATGAATAACCAACACCCTTCCTAACATGCTAGGAAGGGTATTTATAGTCCCCCTACATGTGGGCTTGCTTGGACTATACTACATGGGTCGGGATTTCCTTTTGGGCTTTGGTTACTTATGAATAAACCTTAGCTTAAAGTTAAGCCCGTTATACACGACTAATCTACTACCTATTACAACGTTCTAAAATACGATACATAATAAACCTATGACCGATCATTCTTGTTTGACTCGATATTTTTGAGGCTAACAGATCGTCATGACATCGATATCAGATTTAATATTGACAATTCATCTTCAATATCACAATCAACTAATATCAACATTTCTAAAAATATCAACCATTTTGTTGGGATCATAAACATCCACAACTTGGTTTAGATATGGAATAGCTAGAATTCCTACAAAAATAGCTTCGATTGATTTTCTAGGGGAGTTAGGGTTCCTTGTGACAATCTACGTCGTATAAATATATCGTATAAGTATTAGAATAATCATTAAACAATCGTGTAATCAGATTACAACATTTATATAATCCAAGTTATATATATATTAAAATAACACTTCTCAGTCTGGCCTTGTCGGTAACTCGGGAATTTTTCGGCACCGTTATAGTCAAAAGATTTTTAAACATTTTACTCAAAATATTTATTTAAAAATATTTATGGTTAAAAGGTTTTTGAAATGTTTTATTCAAAACCTTGGTTTTTAAAAATCTTTCGTTCTCTATAACGAGAGTTCTGGTACCAAACTATAACAACCCCAAATTTACACGTTTCAATTCAGCGGAAGAGTCATTGGTGTTACGGGATAGCACATTACCCAAATCATAGACAACGCTTAAAAATCTCGTCGTTTAATAATAAAGCATTTTTCATTCATAAATATCAAATTACATAGGTCCTCAGGTCAATGTATGTCTTAATAAATATACAAAACCTTTGAATGGAGATTTTTGGTTAAATGCTGGCCATAAATTCTTGTCGTCTTCCCGATAATTACCTTCAAGTACCTGAGATAAAACATGTTAAAAGTCAGGGAAACGCCGAGTGAATCATTATCGAAAATCATTTTGTACAATTCTTTGTCATAGGCCATAAAATAGGCCAAAGACATTTTTATACGAATCCTTGTCGTAAATCATAATATAGGCCTTTGCCTTAAAAACCATTATACGAACCATTCTCGTAAATCATACAATACGTTTTATAACCGTTATATAAAACAGTTATGTAAAACCAGAACACATGTATAAATATAAATAAGACCCCATATTGCTAGTCAGGCAATATATTATAATTCAAATCATTTATCATACACTATTCCTAAGACCGTAGCCTCAGTGTTACCTTTATCATTATGATTGTCGGATTATTACAAGCCGCATGACATTGTTACCTTTCTGTAATATATTTCGGGTAGCTAGCCCGGAATTCATTTGCCCATCTAAAACAGCGTGTCGTCACAATAATCACGCTAAATATACCACTCTCATACATAAATTCGCTTACCAATCAATGTGGCACGACGGGGATCAACCGTCAAGGCGCGAACTGGGGTGATCTTCCCCAAATAGTACTATTATATGCATAAGAGTCTAGCAACTCCTGGTAGTTCACAATTCATGCTAATGGGACTTATAGTGACATAACCTAACTAATAATAATCCATTTCAATCATCCATTTTGGGTCATACAATCAATCGGGTCCATATCAATAAACATACAATCGGGACCACTTGTGTTCTATTTTTATTAAAACTATCATGTTATCTCCCTCGCGGGTTTATAAAACACTTTATTAAACACTTAAAAGAGTGCGAGGCTATGAACTCATGTTGGTTGAGAAAGGCGGGTTATCGGCAATTAGGATGTACGGTACGTGCCTCGATCACGGAAACCTAAACAAATAATACGCGGTCTTGGAATATCGTCAAATAACTTTATAAAAGTTGTTATGTATATGTAATGATGTCATAACATGATGATCAAGTGGGTTTTTATTTCCTTACACAACATTACTAGTTGTCTAGTATTAGTTAACTTAGGCTTATCATACTAGTTACACTAGTTTTAGCCCATTTACACATTAAGGCCCAATAAGCCCAGTAAAAGTCCAATATCATTTTATTATTCCATTTCTCTTTTTAAGATAAGGCCCATACTCATATGTTGGGCGCAAGTGGTTTAAGCCCATGAGTAAGTCAAATAAAATTAAACCAAACTAGTTGGGCCTCATGGTCCAACAAGGCTAATTTGGCCCATATGGTCCATTAGTTATAAGCTCGGCTTTGTCGATATTTACTTGTCAGTATATGATTTATAAAAATGTTACATTAGACGGTTTCGACCATCTATGTTTTATTTGGCGAAAACGTTAATCTTTCGGATTTAGCCGAAAAGACGTAAAAGTTATATATAGTTTGTAGTTTTAAAAAACATTTGAGTTTTACTTTTATAAAATGTAATATTGATTTATTATTGTGTATAAACATATGTTATATTAGTTATACCAATTTATTAACTTATACATACTTATTTTATATAGTATTTCACTTTGAGTGCTCTTTTAATAATATATACTTTAGTCAAAATCGGATGTGAAATTTCAAGTCCACCATTTTGATCATATCTTGAGTTATACAATGAATTGGAACCTCAAAATTTTACTGTATAAACTAAATGATATGTGCTACAAATAACTCTTCTGTAGCTCCTGCTCAAACAGCTTCTAAGTATTTTTAAAAATTCTTCCAAAACAGACTAGACATATTTGTGCTACAAAAGTGTTTTGGCCATATCTTGCTAATTTTTAACATTCCATTGTATGACCAACTCACCACTTATGTAAAAATCAATTTTCTATCTGTATATTTAATAATCTTATCAATTTAACCAAGTGAAGATATTGAAACTTACTGATATATACAGCCTATGTGACTAGTCATGATTTTAACATTTTTACTTGTAGATTTTAACCTTTTTATCCTAATCTAGTAACACAAAATCCCCACACAATATTTGATCATTATTATCATCATATACATATACATTTTCGAAGAAAAATACATGAGTACATTTACAAAACAATAAGATGTGTAAAGAAATGATCTTGTACCAACCAATATGATGAAAGGTTAAGGTTTTTGATGAACTAGACTTGGATTTTGGTAACCAATCTTATGAGTTTAGCATGATCACTTTGAGATCACCAAGAGTATGAAGACTTCTTGAGAAACCAGCCCTAATACTTCTTGAAACTCCTTTCTACTTGTTAATATCACCTCCAATCTTCATATCTTCAAGTGATGATCAACATATGTGGATTGTGTAATAAGTTTATGGTTAAATTTTGAGTGTGGTGGTGTTTGTTGGTGTGTGTGGGACGGCAAGAATAGAGAGAGAGAGAGAGATTCAAAAACTTGGCTAGTTTTGCATGTATGAGAAAACAAGAGTAAGTTTGAATGGTTTTGTGTTGGTGGTTTATTAAGTTGGTTAGGACAAGTGTCCTAGCTTCTTGTATAAGCTTGCCACCAAATGTGGTGTTGGTGGTTTTGGCTGCCCATAGTGGGGGGGGGGGGGGGGGGGGCAAGTGTAACTTGTTTCATCCCCTATTAATTTACGGGTACTCCTCGATTCTTGTTCCCTCGAATTACGTGCCCTCGGGTCGATTTACGAAAAACTTTTTTATAAATTATGAATCTACGACACAAAACGATTGTAATAAAAATTCTCTCATAAAAAACAGAGCACAAAAGCATAAATACGTAAGCCTAGGGTTTCCGGTTTAATCGTAAAAGACGCTAAATTATACACGTAAGTTCTAATTTCTTCTCGTAAACTTGTGAGTTTATGAACCAACACAAATTAAAATTCTAAAATAATATTCGAGAATAAATTTATTATCTGAAATGTCAGACTGTTACAAAAATGGAGTTTGTAAACGTAAACACGTAACGTAGAGTTCTCCGGTTTAGACGTAGTCGATGCTACTTGAAGACGTAAACCCTAATTTCTTCCTAAAGTGACTGAGTTCATAATTTAATAATAAGATAATGATTATAAATAATACTTGAGAATAAAATAACGACCTCAAATTGACGGATTGTCACAATATAAACTATAAAAAAGCATGAAACATTCCGTATACAATAAATAAAATTACATCGTGAATACGCAAAATTTACACGTTTTTTTAATACGAAAAAATCAAAACTCGGCCCCAAACTTGACGGGTCTAAACAGGTTTCAAAATGTGAAACCTAGTATAATATGACCCTTTTATTCAATTGAGTCGCATCAAATCAGGTTTGAAAACATTAATCACAGTCTCACACTCTAATATACTATAAATAAAAAAATCAATGTAGTTAAAAAAATAAAATATAAATGTGTTCCTATGAAGCCATTTGATAATTTTTATTGCAAATCCACTCGCTACCCATAGATAATGTTAAAAAAATAAAAAAATCAAGGTATGTACCTAACTCTTGATGATTTCTGTTCACACTCCAAAAGAAAATAAGACGTGGGGCTAGCATACTACAAATCAAAACATTAGCTACTTAAGTTTTGAATTTTTTATCAAACAAAAACAGCAAAATCAAAATCATCGATAGCTAGTTAGCTACTTGATTTTGGTTTACACTCCTAAAAGATTATAGAGAAACTCATTCTCATGTTTCTCGTCTCTGTCACATAATATACAGCCATGGGATTTATAAACAATACGCAAGAGGTATGATTTTATAGTTTTAAATTCATGGTGTGTCTATCTTGATTGAACTTGTAAACATAAAAATTGATTTACACAATTATTGTATTAATTATGGGTGATTGCAACTTTTTCTGTTTAATTTATAAAAGAAAACATGGATTCTTAGAAAGGAAAAAGGTTGAGCATGAAAAAAGAATGATTCGACATATTATCACGGAGTGACTGAGACCCTTGCATGTAAAAAGGGTGAAAAACATCATCGTATAAATGTACCATTGAGTTCTTTGATTCTACAACATTGGTCATATCTGTCATTGAGCACTCTTATTTCTATCAGGTAATAAATCTAACTTTGTTAACTATTGCTTAATTTGTGTTTGGTTTAGTTAATTATTGATTTGTTTAATTTTACTAAAACCCAAGATATGTTTTTTTCTAATACGAAGTATGATTTTTTATGTTTGTTCTTTATTTTCTTAGTTTATATCAACTATCAACATTTACATATATTAACTATCAATAAAAATATAAAAAATAATGATCCTTTATGAAAATAAACATATAACAGGAAGTTCAAAGTAAAACATTCATTATGAAGTCCAAATTAAGTTCCTTAAGACCATAAGTTGATCAAACTAAACATCAAATTCAATAAGGAAAAAAATGTTTAAATATGCCATATAAAAGACAAAAAGCGATAAAATCAAGCATCATTAACATCAACCTCAACAACTTGAGGCTCAGTAACCACATCCACGTTAACCTCAACAACTTGGGGCTCAATAACCACATCCACACCAACCTCAACAGCTTGAGACTCACAAACCACACCATTGACATTAATTTCCTCAACCTTAGCATACTCAACCTTATCATCCTCAACGTTTGTATAATCAACGTTAGCATGAGAAGCGTCATTTTTCATTTCTACGTCAGTTGTTGCAATAAAAGAAGAACTTACAATTGTATTGAAACCATCAACACGTACATGCACATTTTCAACTTCACCATGTAGTGATTCTTTAGTTTCACAATCCTGGCCCCACATAAGTTCATCCATCATCTTTTCTTTATCCTCGTTTCTGATGTTGTGATCCTCAATAACATAATCAACATGTTAGAATCATTTACCGACGACGGTATATTTATATCTGAGTAAACCATAGGTTTTGTTGAACTTGAGGAACTGCCAGAATGATTTTTTAAGGCACTAACATCATCATCATCACCGTAATACTTGGTAACTATATATCTACTTACATATGTAGGTGGTAGATTATATTTATCAATCTTGATTTTGAGAACAACCCACTTAGCAATAAGGGTGTAAATAAAGTAATACACTATCTAATTGGGGTTCCCAGCACCCTAAATAAACAATGACATCTATTAAGTTTAAATTTGATGAGGATGTTTAAGTTATATGTGTAAAATGATAAAGTACACACGTCCATCATACTTTTACTAATCAATTCATTGGTTGTATAGCCTAGAAGCATGGTGGCATCTGAGTTAAAAAGTATGGAGTTCATTTCCTTGTTGTCATCTTGTATTGTTATGACAAACTTGTACCTATAAATATAAAATGTTAGTAAAAATAATGGTGGCTTTATTGGGACATGTATAACTTACGTTTGACGTGGGTTCGCGACATTTTGTTTGCATATCTCACAATAATAATGATTGCCTTCCAAGTTTGCTTTCTTAAAGCACCTTGTAAATTATATGTATTTCCAGTCATTATTCAAGTCAATACCTGTCACCATCCCATATACAATGAACCTTGTTCCATAATAACAACAAAAGATATTATTTAATATGATACACCATTAGTTTGACGTGGAAGTATAGACCTAATCCATATAAATAACATTAAGTAAATTACCACATCAACGCCATCAGTTAGGCAATTATAAATGTCTAAAATAGGTGTTATTTTAATTTCGTGGACTTAAGATACAGAGATGTAAAGATGACAAGATGTATAGGCCTATTAATTGAAAATTAAAAGATGATAGGTAGTATGAAAAAATATTAAGAATATGGTTCAATGTAACTAATATACTCGCGGTAAATATTACTTGTTGGTGTATGCTACTGCCTCACCAATGGGAAGGTTAAAATGGAACTGTTTTAACAAGGTCGTCGTGAGTTGAGGTGCACCTATGATTTTACAAAATGAATATACGTTTAGACAAAAAAAACTAACTAAATATGTATATTGAAATCTCTCACCTCCATGGGGACCTACTTTGCAACATGTCAAGACGACGACGATGTTGGTATGTTTCATAGAATCAATTAAGGCGTCGTCGTGCATCAAAGTTATTTTCCCCCACAACGAAATGTTGAGTTTCACATCACTTCATTAGTTTTCAATGTTTAAAATTTGTTAACATAATTTTTTTTTGGAATTGGTACATGAAATTAGGATGATATACAAAATGGAATATCAATACATGTTGACATGCATATTCATTCATAAGATCATATATATGTTGCATTTATAAGAAAAATACCTCCTATTGACAATGACAATTTTGCGGAGTTGTGGGTTACAACCTTGGTTCTTTCCAATACTATCTTCTAAAGGACCCCATTGTTGAAGAACTCCTATGACATCTAAGACGGCAAAAAAAAGAGTTATTGCATTAGAAAAAAAAATAACAAATAACATACTAAATGTCATTACCTGTAAGATATGTTTTAACTCCATAACGACCAGTGAGCATTTTGAATGGCACAAATGCAAACACATACTATCAAACAGTTCTGGTCGAATAATGAAGGACTAATGGTAGTGATGAGACTGCTTTTATACATAGTCTCATCGTTCAAAACGGGCTTAAAATGGTTAAAATATCATAAAATGTGCCAAATATATGCTTGTGTTTGTTAAATGTGTATTTTAGGTACGGATATCGAGAAAATGACAAAACCTCACAAGAAACAAGCAAAAACGAACACAGGAAACGAAGCCGCACAATGAACCGGGCCCTAGAGTTGATTTTCTAAGAAAAGTTCTTGAAGAATTGAAGATTGTACAAGAAGGGTCCTCTATTATTGAATAATTGACACTTTAAACCCTTTTATATTCATAATTACAAGTTTGGTCCTTAAAGTTTGTCAAAATTACAAAAAGGACCCTCAACTTTGAAGAATTGGCAAGAATGGTCCCTAAAATTTGAAGACTTGTAACTTTTAGTCCTCCATGAAGACAAGAATACAAGTGAAGACCTCAAAGATTGAAGACATGCCAAAAACAACCCTTCAAATATCATCAAATTACAAAACAAGTCCTTGAAATACCTTTGAAAAGTTTTTGTCGCCAATGTGTGAAAAACAAAACTTATTTAACAAAGGATTTTCAGTTTTCCTTGATTAAACCATAAATGAAAGAAGGAAGAAACAAGAAGGGTGAAAATTGCCAAGACATGAAAGATACCTAGACCTATCCTGGCCTGCCACGTGCCCCACTATCTCTTTTCCACCAATCACACAACACCATTGTGCCACCTCACTTCCCACCACCGGTTTAATATAACTAATTTAATTAGTTATAATAATTACGCGCCATAACACTTTTTTTTAAACCCTAATCAGATTAAACACATGTTCTTGGTGTTCTTAAACAGATTTGGGTTTTCCTTAACCATGATGAATTAAACCTCAATCAGCTCCAGATTAATGATTGAAGGTTTAGTTAAAATAACCTAACCCTTAAACCCGCATCACCATCACCCCACATGCCACCTTATACCTCCCATGCCCCACTTTTCACCTTCAAACAAAAACCATGCAACAAATCAATGACCCACATGCCTAACTTACATCCTAAGCTCACATGGATGTCCAAGATTACCTTTACACTACTGACCATCCACAAAACAACAACAAGAAGTCACATGACCAGTCAAGATATTCAAACTTAAGGGCATAACTGGGACTTCACTACATTAGGGTTTTAGTTATTTTCAGCTTTCTAGAATCATTGTATGGCTCTATATAAAGCCTTTAGCATACAACATTGTCTCTTGTTCTTGGTTTTCCTAGGTCAAAGTTATGTAAATCTTGTTTTCAAGTGAATGAAAAAAGTTTGAATCTTGTGAAGAATTTCAAGTCCCAATTTACTTTATTGTTATTGTTAACTGATATGAGTTTATGTTTATGAAGTTTGAAAGTTTGGTTTGAAGTTTATGAAAGTGTTTAAAAAAGTTTTCCAAAATCTGATTTGTTTTCCAAATTTGTGTACAAACACTTGAAGTTTTTGGATCATAAGTTGATCATAGCACCCTGATAAGGAGATTATCAAGGTGTTGTGAGGCTTGTGGTATTGGAAGATTCAAGGAGTGGGGTACAAGTTGGAACAAATCTTGTTCATTTTCCATTTTTTTATATAATCTGTTTGTTTCTAACCTTGTTGTTCTTAGCAGCTTATTGGAAGCTTGTGGTTGTTAAGCTACCACAAAAGATCAAACAATTGGTGAGTGTGGATGTACATTCATGAGGTTTAAACCCTTTCTCCTAAAAATCTGTTAAAAAAGTAATTTTAAGTAATTTTGGTATTCTGCTATTTTATGTGGTGTTCTTGTGGCTTGAATCTTGTTCTTATAGCTTATTGATGTTGTTATGATGCATATCTAAGCTTGGTTTAACCTAAAAACATTTTTACTTTGCAAAATTTTGATTTTCAAAAGTTAAAAGGGTGTTTGGGTCTACTGATTTATGCTTTGTATGTTGAATTGAGTAGGTGTTAGGAGTTTGTTTAAGTTTATATCTGTCATTGAGGTGTTTGTATGATGAAATCTACAAGACTTGTGCTTTGTAACATCAAAACCTAATCACTGGTCTAACTAGCTTGTTTTAGGTCTTTGTTGACTGAAAGCTTGTGCATACTTAGATTATATGCTTATCTAGGGTAAACAAGTGATAAAACATAGTTTGTGTGATCTGATTGGTTGATTTGAGGGTTTAAAGTTTAAGATTTGGTCAAGTATATCAGCAAGAAAGTTTTTGGTGTTCATCAGTAAAACTGCTTAAGTCATATAGGGCTCATACTAGTTCAAATCATTGAATCGGTGTTAGAAACAAGCTTATTTGTCCTTCATTAAGTCTGTCATAGCTTGTGTATGCATTTGGTAAACTTTGGTTGGCTTAATCTTGCTTAATCTGCTTATTACATCAAAACTGCATATTTTCCATGTCTGTGCTATATCTGCTGACTATTTGAATTAACTGTACTAATTGGCTTGGTGAAAATATGTGTTCTTGCTTGTTATTGACTCCTTACAACCCACTGGTTGTAAGGGTGCCCTTTGTGTCCATTGAATCCAAGTAGAACTCTCTAAAACAACAAGTCAAGAAAGTCAAACAGTGGGAACCATTTCCCACTGCTACTAGCCACTGCTAGTGTTAATTTGTGAACAGCTTATCAATAAGCTATAATAGATTATTTTATTGTGCAAAAACTTTATTTTGGTAGTTAATCTTCCTTATTTGACCCATTTGACTAATCTGGAGCTTTTGAGCCTTTGACTTTTAGGTTTGACTAGAAAACAAATTGACTTTTCTTTTCCAAAATAGCTTATTGCTTTTTCCAGCTTATTCAGCGTGCTTATTTGAAATATTTTTGATTATTAAGCTTAGTTAAGTGATTTAAAACATTTTGCAAAAAGAATCAACTCTTTAATCAGCCTAGAACTCGAAAACGACTATTTTTCATTTTGTATAGAGAGCTTTTGCTTATTTAAGGCTTATTTCTTGGGCTTATTCAAATTTTCTTTTTTAAAACATCTTTATAAGGTCAAGATAAGGATGTGTGTAAAATTTTAGCTTATGGCATTGGCTTATAGCTTAATGGGCCAAAAAGCCTATTAAGAATAAGCTGTTTTCATTTAAGCTGTGATAAGCACTTATTCAGCTTTTGGGCCTCTAGAGTTTTTTGTTTAAAATCAAAATTTAAGCTTAAATGGTGATTTTGGGCCATTCTGGTGAACATTTTTATTATTGGGCCTTAATAAGCCCAATTAGTGGACAGTTTTACTGTTTGGCCCATTTGGAGGCCTATTAGGGGTATTTTTGTAATTTCAAGTTCATTTTCTGTTTAATTAGGTTAAATTAAACTAGTTTACAAGTTTTTATATTTTTTCATAAATTTTGAATTTTTATTATTATTTTATTATTAAAAATTGTTTTTAGGATTTTTCCAACTTTTTCATTTTGTTTAGGTGAAATACATTAAGTTAGAATTTTTAAAACTTTTAGATTAATTTTCTTGTCATTTAATTAATTTTTAAGATTATTTTAATATTTTAATAGTTTTTAATCATTAATAAATAGTTTTAATTAAATTTAAATTATTCGAAAATAGTTTTTAGTTTAATTAAGTTAATTTAGAGGTTTACAAATTTAAAAATCTTATTTTGGGCTTTATTTAATTAAATTGATCTTTTGGGCTTTAATTAGCATTAAAAAATTATTATTTAATTAAATAAAAGGTTTGAGTAATTTTTGATTTTTTATAAACTCTAATTGCATTATTTAGGATTTATTGTATTTTCTAGGAATTTTTAGGTTAATTTTTAAATTTCATCACGTTTTACTTCACGCTTTTCGTCGTACTTTAATTTTATTCGTAACCGTTGTTGGGTCAACTAGATGTAGATCTTGCAGCCTGTTAGAGATGGTGAACGACTTTTGTAATCACAAATCTATTCATAGAGAGACTTTAGATAAATCACACAGTATAAGTGCGGAATACAAATACTATGAACAAGAAGAACAAAGTAACTATAACGACTTGATCCTTTACTAAGGATTTCTAATATTAATATGAACTAGAATAATGTTTGAGGAAGGTGTATTGAACCCTTCTGCCTAAGGTTCCTTTTATAATACAAGGAAACCTAATACATCATTAAACCAAAACGTGTAAAACTGATATGCATATCCTTTCCTAACATATCTCATGCATATCCTAACAGAATAATCTTTAAATAATAAAGTTTGACTTTCTATAAGACTAGGAGCACGTCTTGCTCCTACTACTACTAGGACCAGGAGGAACTACATACCTCCTAGTCTACCTTTTACAAATAACTATTCCAAAGGTCCTAACAATCCTCCCCTAAACTTGAATTTGACCTGTTGAGTTCAAGTTTCCTATTAAATCGTGCAACATAGCTTAAGGATTGGAACAGCAAAAGAAACAGCAGCATCATAACCATCAGCATAAAGAACATAAGGACTGCTGCAACAAAGAACACCTAGAAGCTTCTTGAAAGCTTGAAACAAATCTGCATCCTGTTGAACCGTCAAAGCAACGTGAGCAGATTTTATGAGCCTTTACCAAGTAGCTGCTCGCTCTTAGGCTAGCCAGTCATTATGGTGGAATAAGCATCACCTTGGGAGACCAGAACCCAGCCCAACTCTTAGAACGTGAATCAATGGTGAGTGGGGGTACCTTGATGATTTTAGGCAAACCATCACAGCCGTCAACGGATTTGATATGTCTTTACCATAAGTCGTACCCTTCTAGACTCGCCAACTCTTAGCAATGAAGCATCGGTGAGTTGAAAACCCTATAGCTTTAAGCAAGCTATTATAGCTATCAACGGATTTGATAAAATCTTTACCAAGAGCCGTACCCCCTTGGATTAGCCACTGTTCAGTCTAGGACCATGGCAAGTGAAAACCATCCAGTTTTGGGTAACCTGGCAACCATCAACGGATTTGACTATCACACCAGAGCCGTACCATCATGGTGAATTAACTCTTTCTTGTCTGTGAGACATGGTGAGTTGAGCACCATTTGTTGTGTGGACCAGGTCCAACACCAGATGTAACTCCAAACCAGCACAAGTGTGAAACAGGCAAATGGAAACCAATGTATGATGGAAAAGTATAAGCAGATATTATATTGTGTACAAGTGTGAAATCCATCATTTGTTTAAAGTATAAGCAGATATTATATAAAAAGTATTATTTTTTTATTTTTTTATTTGTTTTTTTTAACTATAATGTAAGTCACCAATCACTGTACAGATTGGTGAAAAGAATGTCAGTATAAACACAAAAACAAAAAAACATACCCGTCACATACCAGACGCTGCAACCTTGTCAGCTTGCAACCGGGCTTGGATCCCTTCCACCAAAGTAGTAGCCATGGAAGTCTCATTCCCTGAAGGGGCATTGGATATCTGCAAATGACATGCCAGCATGGCCTCCATAGTAGCAATCGTCAAAGGATATTCCATATCCGTGAGCATGAACACAATGGCACCAGACTCCAACTCCAAGATATGAACCCCACAGCCAGCATAAAGCTTCCATCTCTTAATAACCCAGCGTGGTTGGTCTTTCCAGACACAAGAATGTGGAGCATCAGAAGGAGAGTCAAGCATCATCTTCAAGTCACCCCACATTGTCAGACCAGGCCAGTTGGCCACCTCACTAGGAGAGGTAAGAATACCAGCATCCACAAACCTATACAACGACATAAGATCCCGACGATCTGCCCAATTCAAAACACCTTGCAGACCCAAGACATAACGAACATAACCATCACTGATGGAAATCCTATGGGTGAATGTACCAGCAACACTCGTGGATGGCTTACCTGTCCAAGCAGTAATATAACCCGTACCCATTGACAACTATATGTCACTGTCCGAAGCTGCATCAATAAGGTTTTTAGGAGCACGCTTCTCAAAAGGAACAGACTTACCACGTCTAGCCTTCTTCTTTCGAATGGAACGACGAGGTGCATGAACACCAGAAGAAGATTCAACCTTTACCTTCCCAGCAGCAGGAATATCAGCATGAGTAGAATCAAAACCTTGACCAACCAAAGGATCAAAGGTGCCTATACCAGTAGAAGGGGTAGGGTGTGGTTCAGTCACTGGTGGCGAGGATTGCTCCATATCAGGGGTAGCATGGGGTGGTAGTAGTAGCATTGGTGGTGGTGGTAGGACCCAAAGATGAAGCAAGATGAACAACCAATGGTGTGGGTGTAGGACCAGCAGCAGAAGTAGTAGCAACATATGGTAAACCAGTAGAAACAGGGGGAACACCAGATGAAGAACTAGGAGGAACAGCAGGTTGAGAAGTGGAAACCACACGTGGAGGAGGGCGATAGATGAAGCGCTCAGGAACCGGTGTGTTTTGACGCTTTATCATCCTTTGGTACAGATCCTTAAGCTCTTCAAAAGACAATCCCCTAACCCGATCCCAAGTCCAACCAACAGTGAAGTGAGCAGCCGACTGATATTTGACATACCGCTGCATTAACTTCCTATCCTCGGTTCTTGACAAAGGTCTGTTGCAACGCTTTTCACGGAGTTGAGCAAGAAGACACAATTGTTGTTTGCGCATTAATGCCTTGCCCGTGGGATAAAATTTTGTTCATTCACATCAGCACCCAAAAGATCAGTAAACTGCGAGTAATCAGATGTAAGAATAGTAAGCACCCACATCCAATCATTATCATCCCAATGCATGGCATCATGCTGCAACTGTTCACGCCGCTGCTGTTGAAGAGCTTCTTCCTCAGCCCTAGCAGCTTGATCAATCTCCTCCTGCAATCACTGTACAGCCTCCTCCCCCAAACGGTCCTCCTCAAGTTGTCTGCGAGTACGCTTCCTTGGAGGTGAGGGTGCATCAATCATAGGGGCTTTCCCCTTAGGATCATGAGACGGCCCAACAGATTGACCAGCAGTATTACCAGCAGAAGAACCAGCAATATCCTCCATTGGACTAGGACTAGCAGCAGCAGTAGGGATGCTTGATGGACTAGGAGGAACAGGTAAATCAGCATACGGCTTATCAGCAAATGCAGCCTTCGCCAACAAAGTCAACCCATCCTCCGTAAGATCATCAAAATCTTCATCAAAATCAGAATGAACAACGTGCTTCTTTCTCCTCCTCTGCTGCGTCTCCAAACCCTTAATCCGGTCCGCCATTGGAAGAACAAATTCCCTGGTAAGCTTGCGATGCTGATTTAGATTTGTCTCCAAAGAAACAATCCGTGCATAGTACCTGTGCATGCGAGCAAGCAAAGAAGATAGTGTAGCAGGCTCCTATGCCTCCCCACCAAGAGGACTTGGATCAGGGAAAGCTTCATTGGAACCAGAAGCAATAAAGGGGTCAGCATTATGAGCACGAGAACTAGACGGCTTCTCAGCAGAATGTGGTGCTGGACTAGAAAGGGGAGTATCCACAAATGGGGACTTATGTGGCAGAGAAGAGGGGGCAGCCTTGGAAGTGGATGGCATTTCAACCACCACTTCCTTAGCTGGCTCTTCCACCACCACACGAGGCTCACCACTAGTAGGATGCTCCTCCTCCATAGGATCATCTTCTAATGGAAGTTCCTCCTCGGCTTCAGCAGCCGAAGGAATAACATTAGGAGGACCTTGGGCAAGGCCCAACATAGCATCAGTAAGAGGCCTCCAAGCTCCCTTAAACCCAAGTGCCATATTGGAATAAACCTTAGAACTAAGCTGGGGGGGTCTCATACTCCTCTCTATCACGAGGTATGCACATAAGAATCGGCTGCAAGAACCTAGGATACATTAAAAACTTATTCCTAGATCTAGTACTACTAAGATTACAAACCATCCCATCAAACAAGTAGCGAGAAAATTTAAACACACGACCCTGTGTTATGCAGATCAAACCAGTAGCCAAAGGAATGGGAAATGCATCCCAACTCCCAGACTTTGGGCTTAAGAAGTGAATCACTAGAACCTTCCATTCGGGCGTAAACCTATTCTTTTGGAAGTTAAACTTCCCCCATGATTATAACCAAGATCAGCCATCCCATCCAATACCTCAAAATTGGGGATGGAAACAACACCACCTTCATCCTGAAGATGAAGAGCACTCCTAATAGAAGCTTCATACACCACATATGAACGTCCATCTATGGTAGCATGGAGTTCAAGTGGGCGCCCCAAAACATCTACAAGGTGGGCAGTGGCGCAAAACTGGCGAATGACACTATCATAGATAGTCGGGCACACAGTAAAAGCAGACCTAAGGTTAGAAGCCTCAATGAGTTCGATGATGTCTGTAAACTCGGCACGTTTAGGACCATCTACCAGATAAGCCACCTTATTGTGATCGGGTTTATATAGCAGAGCAACCATGGATGATGATTGGAAGTGATGGAAGGTGATTGATTAGAGATTGAAAGAGTACGAGCGTGTGTGTGTGTTATGGTTGATATGAATGAGTCAAGGGGGTATTTGACCATAAATAATGGTCTTGTAACTGTTCATTGACCCCTAATAATGTGGGTTGCCTTTTCAAATTAGGCAGTTAATGCAAAAGTAACCACTTGCCCCTTTTAACTTTATTTGTAAATCCCAGTTATCAAAGTTAAATAATAGGATATATACCAGAAGTAACTTGCGTTGACTAAAAGTCAAAACGCATAAGGATCAACACTAGAAGTACAATGTGGTCAATGAAAGTCAACGAAGTGAACAATGACCCAAACCAGGACTAGAACCCAACCATCAATGAAAAGGAAGAATTTAATTCCACTAGAAGCTGAAGACTCCCACCAGAAGTGACCAAAATCCTCCACTAGAAGTAGCACACACCGCAAATACCCATAAAATCTGTTGTTAGAAACTACCAATATGTTAGTCTGTGCAAGTAAATATGTACACTAAGCCTCCCCTTAGGCTTAGCCTCCCCTCAATCCTAGGTCTCAAGGATTGACCATTCCAATATGAACCACCAAGTGGTTAAATCAAGGACCATCAAAGGCTTTAGTCAATAAATCAGCAACATTATCATCCGTATGAACCTTAAGAACCTGTATCAACTTCTTCTCATTGGCATCCCTGATAAAGTGGTGCCTAATTTAAATATGTTTTGTACGTTGATGAAAAACAGGATTTTTCACAATGCTGATAGTGCTTTGATTGTCAATGTAAATTTTGGTGTTCATAAAGTTGAACCCATAATCAAGCATCTGATTTTGTATCCACAAGACTTGTCCACAACAGCTAGCAGCAGGTACGTATTCAGCTTCTGTTGAAGAAGTAGCGACTATCGTCTGTTTCTTACATTGCCATGAGATAAGTCTTTGACCCAAAAACTGACAACCACCAGTAGTAGACTTTATGTCATTATTAGCACCTGCATAGTCACTATCACTATAGGCTTCAAGAACAAAAGGTGATTCTCTAGGATACCACAAGCCTAGCTTGGGTTGAGCCTTGATGTACTTGAAAATTTTCTTGACTGCATTCAAGTTAGAAATAGTTGGAGCCACCTGATGTCTAGAACAAGCACTTACTGCAAACATAATATCCGGACGTGATGCAGTCAAATACATGAGTGAGCCAATCATCGACTTGTACATGTGAAAATTTACCGGAGGATCTGCCTCATTCTTGAGTTTGACTTTAGTTACTTCATAAGGTGTTGCTGCTGGTCTAAGAGGATCCATATCAAACTTCTGAAGGATCTCAAGAACATATTTGTCTTGACTTATAAAGATTCCATCCAACTGTTGCTTGACTTGAAGACCAAGGAAAAATGTAAGCTCTCCCATAGCACTCATCTGAAATTCGTCCTTTATCAGTTGTTCAAACTCATCACACCATTCCTTCTTGGTAGAACCAAAGATAATATCATCCACATATACTTGAACTAGGATAATGTCCTTGGTATTCCTCTTAAGAAATAGTGTTTTGTGAATCGTGCCTTTTCTATAACCATGTTTCAACAAGAAAGTGGATAGACGCTCATACCAAGCTCTAGGAGCCTGATGAAGTCCATAGAGAGATTTGACTACCTTGTAATCTTTCTTGGGATGAAGTGGATCCACAAAGCCCTTAGGTTGAGTGACATAAACTTTCTCATCAATCTTGCCATAGAGAAATGCACTCTTGACATCCATCTGAAAAACCGTAAAGCCCACATAAGAAGCAAAAGCCAAAAACAAACGAATGGCCTCAATCCTAGCAACAGGAGCAAAAAATTCAGTATAGTCAATGCCTTCAAGTTGTGTGTGACCTTGTGCAACCAACCTTGCCTTATTTCTCACCACAATACCCCTTGCATCTTTCTTGTTTTTGAGAATCCATTTGGTACCAATTGCTGTCTTTCCATCTGGCAAGTCAACTAGGATCCAAACATTTTGAAACAAGAACTGCTGCATCTCCTCCTACATAGCCTCCACCCAACTTTGATCCTCAAGAGCATGAGAGACTGATCTAGGTTCCATCTGTGAAAGAAAACAAGCAAACAAACAGTGTTGAAAGTCTGTATGATTTTTACGCTTTTCGTCCTCAATATAGCTCACAAGAGCATGATGATCAGACGTTGCTTTCGTATACATTCTGCGAGTCTTGACAGTAGAACCAGGATCTCCAATTATTTGAGTAGTAGGATGGTCTTTGTGCGACTGCAGAACTTGATTAGAAGCTACATCCACTTCTGGTGCCAAGTTAGTAAGATCCCCAACAAAGTCATCATCATATGAAGCAGAGTTGAAAATGCCATCTATTGGTTGCTTATGTATATCATCCAGCTTTGTAGATAACTTCTTTGATAGTTTCCCAGGTCAGAAGGACCAGAGAATCTAGTAGAGGAAGTGGGATCACTAGCCGGACTACCAACAGGTGTTGAACTGGCACTAGGAGTAACATTTGGAGTGTTAGGAGTAGCTTTGTCAGAAGATGTACTCAAAGGAAACTCAAAACCACCTTGAGCAGCTGCTGTAGTAGCATCTTGTTGTTGCTTGAGCAATGTTTCAAGAGCTCCTTGTGAGTCCAAAATGTCTGATGGAGTAGCATCACTAGGAGAAGTATTGGCATTAGGAGAGACTGTGTTGGAATAGGATGGAACAAAAAAATATCATCCTCTTCATCTGAATCTGAAAAACTAGAATGAGCACCTGCACTAGAAGTTGCAAACACTTGTGGACCTGCATTATGGTTAGTTTTGAAACGAAAGTATCCCAATGAATCACTAAGATAATCAAGATCAAAATACCATTCAGGACCCTTGCCGTGTATGTTTGACTTCTCCTCAAAATACATGAGATTAATAGTTTCAATTACTCGCTTGGCTTAGATATTGTGGACACGATAAGCCCGAGAGTGAGCTGAGTATTCCACTATGTATCCTTCATCTTCCTTGCCATCAAATTTCCCCAAATAGTCACTAGTATTCAGAATGGTGACAGGACACCCAAATGGCTTCAAATGAGCAATGCTAGGAACCTCAGCTGTGAGTAGCTCATAGGGAGTCTTCTTGTAAGGATTGGTAATAGAAACTCTATTCAAGACATAACTTGAAGTATTGACAGCTTCTGTCCAAAACATGGTTGAAAGCTTGGAATTGGCAAGCATTGTTCTCGTAGCTTCTATTATAGTCATGTTCTTCCTTTCTGCAACACCATTCTGCTCAGGAGTTCTTGCTGCACTATAATCTCGTTTGATACCTTTAGAATTACAAAGTGCTATGAGGTCTGCATTTTTGAATTCTGTTCCATTATCACATCGGATTCCATTAACCTTCTTGGACAGCTGATTCTCAATTAGTGTAAGAAAGTCCTTGAGAATTGAATAGGTCTCACTCTTGGAAGCCATGAACAAAACCCACGTGAACCTGCTATACCCATCAGTTACCACAAGACAATACTGTTTGTGGTCAATGCTCCTAATGGAGGTAGGACCAAATAAATCCATGTGTAGTAGCTGCAATGGTTCAGTTATAAGACTGAGAGCAGTAATGGCTTTGAAGGATGCTTTATGTTGTTTGCCTTTGCTGCATGTAAGGCAATTGATGTCATTTCTGAACGATTTGGGAGGTAAACCAGAGACCAAGTTCATATTTGCTAATTTGTGAATGGTCTTGAAGTTCACATGTCCCATCCTTCTGTGCCATTTAGTAGCTTCATCTTCTGAGGCTTTAGCAACCAAACATGCTAGTTGACCAGTAGGATTGACTTCATTCAGCTTGATACTATAGAGGTTGTGTCTTCTAGTGATTCTGAGTAGAACTTGTGAGTCATCCGGGAGTTTAAAATCTTTGGATAACACTAGTGCATCAGTATCCTTAAAGAGGACAAACTGCTTCTTGTCACAAATCTGAGAGACAAAGATCAAGTTGAAGTATTGAAGTGCTTCCACATAGTAGACCTTCTCAAAGTTAAGATTAGGCGTCTGAATTGTTCCTTTGCTTGTGATCCTTCCTTCACCACCTCCAAAATAGACCTTTCCACCTTGAAATGGTACAAAGTTAGATAGAAGACTTTTATTTCCTGTCATGCTCCTAGAGCATCCACTATCAACAATCCGAAGAGTAGGATCTTGGTATAGAGTAACCTACAACAACAAGAAAATATATATGCAAAAGTTAGTGTCTTAAGAGACCCAAACCTTTTCAGGTTTGAGCCTGCCTTGTGGATCTTTAGTTTATAGCCAAGAAGATTGATGAGATCCACTGTTGTTCTTAGGTTTCCTATTCATCATATGGGTGTTATTGTTTGACCAAGAACAACCTGCTGAGGGCTTAACAACAGCACCCAAATTTCCCAACCCAAAAAACATTTGGCCTGAATTAAATGCATGATTCTGATTAAAGTTCTGAAAGTAGTAGTTGGTTGGTCTATTATGGATTAAACCATTGTTTCTCCAATGATCAGAAGCTAAAAGAGAGGTCCTTCTAGAAGAAAAAAAAGATTGTGCACATGGGTTAAGTTTTCTAGAAGAATATGGAGCAGCTCCTGGTAGACCAGGAGCAGTATATGCTTGATACACAGAAAGATGTTGATCATAAAAGTCACAATCTTTAATCAAATGAAATGTACTTCCACAAACAAAACATTTTTTATTCAAATGACCTTGTCTCATACTGCTAACTTTATTACACATAATTCTAGGAGAAACATTATTCCTAGGACTCAATGAACCAGAACTAGACACAGTTGAAGTAGAAGCAACTCTTTCTTCACTCTTCCTAGCACTAGTAGCAGCATGGTCATTTGTTTTGGAGCTTGTAGGTCTCTACTCTTCACTTGAACCACATGATGCAGAGTCACTGGCTTTGTCACTAAAAGTACAAGAGACAAAGTCATTAGTATTAGTAGAACTTTTTGGGGACTCATGCATCTGTGATCTATCCAAGTCATTATGCCTAGAAGTGGGCATAAAAGTTCCTGTAAGAGGTGGAGGGACAGCATGCATTGATGCAGCTGGTTGAAACCTATTGTAGGAAGGTTTTCCTTCTTCCTCCTTGTCAGGATCAAAGAAACTTGAAAAAGATAGATCAAACACATCTTCTGAATCAATATATTTATCAACTCCTAACCCTCTTTTAGTCCTACCACACATGCTACTATCAATTTACTTTGAAAGATTCTAAGGTGCATTTTGCCATTTTTCAAATCTTAACAGTGTAGCATCCAATTTTGCCTTCATGTCCTGCTTATCCTTGATACTGTCATCTTTTACCTTTTAAGTGTATTTAAGCATATTTGTTGTGTTTTCTAAATCAATATTCAGAATTTTAATTTTATCTTCATATTCACGTTGTGTGTCTTGAAGCCACCTCTTTTGATGTTCTAATGTTTTTAAAGAATTCTTATATGCTTGAACCTCTAAAAAATACTTATCATTTTGTTCATTTAAGTCATTATATTGAGATAAAAATTTTGAATATTTATCATGACAACCAAGAGGACAATGTTGTACCTGAGTTGAGATGCCCATAAGAGCAAACTCTTCTGCTTCTTCGGCATCAGACAGATTCCCAGCAATCATTGCAAACATGTCAGTAGAAGGTTCAACTGTTTCCAGGGCAGCATTCTGATGATCATTCCAGTTGACCATAGAGTCAACAGACACCAAATCCTTCCTATCATCCTTCACCTCCTGAATCTTGAAAGCTTAATACCTGATCTTTTCCTTGTCATGCTTGTTGGAGCATTCCCTAGCAAAGTGACCTTGCTGCTGGCAGTTATAGCATCGAACCTTGCTTCTGTCAAACCTTGCTGGCTCTCTTGGGTTGTAGTTAAACTTTCGACCGGATTTCTTCTCAAACTTGTGAACCCTAAGAGTGAGCATGGCCATCTGCCATTTGAGATCCATTTCATCCAGGTCAAGTTTATCAACCTGTTTGAAGTCATCAAAAGCAAGTTGTTGTTGAGGATCAACGTCAGCAACAAAAGAGTGAAGAACAGCTTCTACCATGCTACCAGACTTGGCTTTCGGTTCAAGAGTAGAAGTATGTTGAGAAGTATGCTGAGAGGACACAGTATAGTTTGGGCTACTAGCATAAGACATGGGACTAGATCCCATGGAACTCATAAAGGCAGAGTTAGTAGGAGTATGAAGTCTGTGAATTCATCATTTGTGATCCATCATTCCATCTTCATTGCCCAGCTTTCATACTCATCCTTTTTCAGAAGAGGAAACTTACCATTTGTGTTGGAAAGCGTAGCAACGATCTGCTGAGGTTGCTGTGTTTTAGGGGTGCTATCTTCTCCTGTTTGAGTAGAACTTGAGGCAGACATAATTAAACAAAGATGTTAGTAATAAGAAAAAATGATTCTTCTTGTACAGAGACTCTCCCAGGCTTTGATACCACTTGTTGGGTCCACTAGATGTAGATCTTGCAGCCTGTTAGAGATGGTGAACGACTTCTTTAATCACAAGTCAATTCATAGAGAAACTCTAGATAAATCACACAGTATAAGTGCAGAATACAAATACTATGAACAAGAAGAACTAAGTAACTATAACGACTTGATCTTTTACTAAGGATTTCTAATATTAATATGAACTAGAATAATGTTTGAGGAAGGTGTATTGAACCCTTCTGCCTAAGGTTCCTTTTATACTACAAGGAAACCCTAATACATTATTAAACCAAAACGTGTAAAACTGATATGCATATCCTTTCCTAACATATCTCATGCATATCCTAACAGAATAATCTTTAAATAATAAAGTTTCACTTTCTATAAGACCAGGAGCATGTCTTGCTCCTACTACTACTAAGACCAGGAGGAACTACATACCTCCTAGTCTACCTATTACAAATAACTATTCCAAAGGTCCTAACAACCGTCACCATTTTCTCTTTTCTGTCTTCATAATATTAATCACAAACATTTAATCATCTCATAACACACACACTAGCCTCCTTTAGAACAAACTCACCTTTGGGTCATTTGTGCACGGTTTTCCTAAACCGTCGTACTTACCCTAATTACGTTCTTTGTTTTTCCTAAAGCAAAGGTGTGTAAAAACAACTATATCATTTTGGCGCCGCTGCCGGGGAGGCGTGTTGTGTTTTGATTTGAAAATTTTTGTGTTTATATTATCCATAATAAGTATTTGTGTGATTAGCACTCTAATCAAACGTATTATCGGTTTTCGTTTTTTTGTGTAATATTATTACTATAGTATATACGTATCACAATAAATACACAAGTACTCCAAAAGTGTGAAAACACAACCTTAATTTGGGATTTCATCACTCAATCATTGATTCTAATCTCAAACAAAGAAAAAAAGGCAAAATAGATAATAACTTTCGTGAAGCTTGATATTAATTAACACAAACTATAAGGTGGGTATAAGGCGGTTGTATTTCACGACCTAAGGGAAAAAGGCTCTTAAGTGCTTAGAGCCGCCTCGTTTCCCCCGCTTGCTTGTGCGTGTTAAGAGAAAAAGGGCTAATCGAGGGGTTGCCAACCAAAGTATTATCTACGTATCTATATATTTTCTTGGTTTCAAAGATTAAACCCTCTTGAACGTTTTGGTGTTCCACCAACGTTCTAAAGTCATCGAAGGTGTTCACTTCATGTGATCGTTTTCATTCCTTGAGGCTCCTTTAATCGAGAGATTTGATTTGAGGAGAGATTTGTAGATTTGTGTCTACGTGATACATCACAAAAATCCAAAAAACAACAATCAAAAGCACAAAAAAAAGTGAAATAGTTAAAAACACCCAAAAGAATCTCCTTTGCTCATCCCCACGTTGTACGTGACGTTTATGCAAACTTGTAACCAAACAAGACGTGCACGTAAACGTAGAAACCGAAAGGAAGAAACGCCTTCTAGTGAAGAATCTCCTATTGACGAACCCATCGTAGAACAAGAAGCAACCATGGCTAATCCTACTATGACGGAGTTGCTTCAAGCACCCACCGAGGGTTATGGAGAGGCTATTGTGATTCCCGCTATCCTTGCAGTGAATTTTGAAGTTAAGACGGGTTTGTTCTCCATGATTCAAAACAACAAGTTTCGTGGTGACGAAAAGGACAACCCTGACAACAATATCTGCCAATTCAATCGTCTTACCGCCACTTGCAAGTTTAAGGACGTCTCGAACGACTCGATTAAGATGATGCTTTTTCCGTATTCCTTAACGGGGCCCGCAAAATTTGGTTAGATAAAGAGCCACCCAATTCTATATTGACGTGGAAGGATCTCGTTTCGAAGTTCGTGAACCAATTTTTTCCGCCCTCTAAGACTATGCACTTGAAAAACGAGATTTCAAAGTTTTCACAAGAGTATAATGAGAGTTTTTCAACGGCTTGGAATAGGTTTAAGGAAATTTTACATGAATGTCCTCGTCACGGTTTTTCCGACTTGCATCAAATTGACATGTTTTACAATGGATTGAACGATCATGAGCGTGATTATCTTAATGCCGCCACGGGTGGTAATTTTTTGTGTTAAACGGTCGAGGAAGCGTTGTTGATTATTGAGAATAGGTCTAAGGTCTGTATCCCTCGTAGCACATCGAGTGTTCATAAGGCTTCGTCTTCGCCTTCGCTTTCATTGTCACATACCATCGATGCTTGCCAAATCGAGGAAAATTTGGAAAACAAGATTTTTGATAAGCATAAAGGATTGTTAGTTGAGTTTAAAGTTGGTGAACAACCCACGCCCGCTACAACTAAAGTGGTTGAAGTTTCTTGCATGTATTGTGGTGGAGGTCATGATTTCTCTGAGTTCATTACCAACGGTGGTAACACTTCGAGTGCCTACGCGACCACGGTAACTTATAACCAAAAAGGTCAAGTTAACCGCACTAATCAATTGACTCCACCGGGTTTTGCACCAAATCAAAATGCTAACAATTATCGAAACAATCAAGTTGGATACCAAGGAAATCAAAGGAACAATTATAAGGGTAACAACTATGGGAATCAAGGGCTAATAATCAAGTACAAAACAAAAATCAAAACCGTGATTTTCAAAACAACAACAAAGGTTTGAAAAACTTGAAAGATCTTCCAAATGAATTTGTTGAATATGCAAACGGAAATGATGCTATGTTTTATAATATAAAAAGGGAGATAATTAGCCTAAGATCCGAGTTTAAGAATGATTTGAAAAATGAGTTGAAAAACAAGCTTGCAAATGAACTTAAGACTCATGCAAACAAAATGGAGAGTAATGTGCAAAGGTTACAACAAAACCAACAAAAGATGGAACAATTCCAACATGAGATTAAACAAGAGATGCTTAAGGCGGATAAGAGGCAATCAAGGTTTGAGGATAAAAATTCAAGCATGTTTGAGGCTATAATGTGTAAACCGTCTTCTTCGAGTGGTCTTCCTAGTAACACCGTGTCTAATCCTAAGGGAGAGATGAAAGTGATTACCACACGTAGTGGTAAGACCTTTAAGGAACCGACTCCACAATCAATTACTCCAACGGTGGAGGAAATTGAGGAAGAACCCGAGGTGGTGGTCGAAGAGGAGCATATCCAAATCCAACGAAGTACTGCTCAAACCACACCTACGGTTGACCGTTTACCATCATTGGAACCCGAGATTCCAAAGGCTATACCTATGCCCCAACCCACACCACCCTTGCCTTACCCATCGAGACTTCGTAAGGAGAAATTGCAAGAGCGTGACAATTACCAATTTGAGCTTTTTATGAAAATGTTTCGTGATTTGCATTTTAACATAAGTTTTGTCGACGCTTTGATTATGATGCCTCATTTTGCCGCCAACTTTAAGAATATGTTGAACAACAAGGAGAAATTGCAACAATTGTCTAGTTGTTCATCGGTTTATCTTAACCGCATACCTCAAAAATTCGGTGATCCCGGTAAATTTTTGATTCCATGTGCTATTCAAGATATGGAAGAATGATATGACTTGGCCGATCTTGGTTCTAGTATTAACTTGATGCCTCTTTCAATTTTCAAGTCGATCAATCTTCTTAATCTTACTCCTTCAAGAATGTCTATCGAGATGGCCGATCATTCCACGATTCCCGCATGTGGATTGGCCAAAGACGTTTTTGTGAAAGTGGAGAAGTTCTATTATCCGGTAGACTTTATCGTAGCCGATATTCCTAGGGATCCTCAAGTTTCTCTCATTTTAAGTCGTTTGTTTTTAGATACGTCGAGAGCGTTGATTGATGTGCATGCAAGGAAAATCACCTTACGTTTCAACGACGAGGAACTTGTTATAAACGCAACTCAAAATTCCAAACTTTCTCATGTTTATTCTATCGCGGCCATAAACTACACTGATATGATTGATGTCGTTTGCGAAGAATTTTCACAAGAATTTTTAGGTTTTGGTGATGAAGAAAATAATGGCAATCCCACTATGCTCGAACCTATTCTTGATCACTCGACACCATCCTTCACTCCATTTGAAGGTGGTGGTTTTACGTTGGAATAATTTGATATTCCTCGTACTTGTAACGAAGACCTTGACAACGATGAGGACTTCTCGATTATCAAGGATTTTCTTAACGATTTCCCATTTTCTCCGCCGGTGGAGGTTATGAGTATCGAACCCAAATCTTCAATCGAGGAACCACCAATCCTCGATTTGAAAGATCTTCCTCTTCATCTTGAATACGTATTACTGGAAGGAGACGATAAGTTGCCGTTGATTATTGCGAAAGATCTTTCGGATGATGAAAAAAACGCACTTATCGATGTTCTAAGGACTCACAAAGGTGCAATTGCGTGGAACTTATCCGACATTAAAGGTATTGATCCTAAATTTTGTACCCACAAAATTTTAATGGAGGAAGACTACAAGCCCGCAATTTAATGCCAAAGGAGAGTGAACCCCAAAATTCACGATGTCATCAAAAAGGAGGTCCTTAAACTCCTTGACGCGGGAATGATTTAC
Source organism: Glebionis coronaria (assembly GCA_025667525.1). Lineage (NCBI taxonomy): Eukaryota > Viridiplantae > Streptophyta > Magnoliopsida > Asterales > Asteraceae > Glebionis > Glebionis coronaria. The sequence continues at coordinate 230,162,554 of CM046880.1, forward strand.
CCTATTTCTGATAGCCCTTGGGCTATTGAGAAAAACCCGGTGCATGTTGAGGATAGGGATTGTCATAGACGGGAGGGGGGGAGAAATTAGTGTAAAGGAGAAGTACGAATTTCTTGAATTGCAAAATGGGCAAAATCCAAATTGTGTATTGTCGATATCAGAACCACACCTCGCACAAGTATACCATGGACATACTGGAAAACCAAGCCATGGTCTCCCACACCGTACGCAAGACGAATCCATGAAGAATTAAAATTTAGAGGTGTTGAGAAAAAGAATTAAACACAATAGAGGGTTAAGAGGAATATTTTTGGTTGCAAAACTTAGAAAAGAAATGCATTTTATGGTTTTTTAAATGTTTTTGTATTTTTGAAATTTTTAATTTTTACGGATTTTTTGAAAATTTTTGTTCTTGAAAATAACGTTCCTAAAAGAACGGATCTCAAAATCCAACGCGTCTCTCACAAAAAACCGTTAATCTTCACGAAAAGAGCCGGCAGCGGCGCCATTTGAAATTAAGATTTTGCTAGTTGAAAAAGTTTGTTTTCTCGGTGTCTTAACGAATTGATTTCCGGTTAAATGTGTGACTCAATTGTTTTTGGTTAAGAAAAAGGGAAGTTGATTATCTATAACTAATTAAAAAGTAAATGCGAAAAGTATTTAAAAACAAACTAAAGACAAGTACAAATAATAAAAGTTAAACAAGGTGAATATTAATAACTAAAAATTAAAACGATATTAAAACTAATATTAAAACTAATATTAAAACAAATAATAAAACGAAATTTAAAGCGAAACAATTAATTAAAATAAAACTAAACGAAGAAATTAACTATCGACTCGAAAATAAAGTTTACTTGATGAAAAAGGAGAGAATAAAACTAAGTGGGTACTTTAAAGTTAAACGAGGCAAAACTTAAAGCGGGTACTAAATAAAATATAAAACTTGAACTTTACGAAAAAATATTAATTTTAAAATTAGACTAAAAATATAACCAAAAATACGTAACTTTAAGAAATAAAATCGGAACAACTTTTAGATTAAACTAAACAATTACGGAACAATACTAATAAATAAGCAAGCTAGCAGGCAGCTAGCTCAAGCAACCAAGCTGCCTGCTGAAATTGGCGGAAAAAAAGGAATAAGCTGCTAGGCATGTAGGTGGAATGAATGTATCGGAATATTTTTTAGTAAATATCTATCGGAATGTTTTATTTTTCTATCGAAATGTTTATTAAAGTATCGAAATGTTTTATTATTTCTATTTTTTTTTCTTTTTTAAATTTTTTTTAAACTATAGGAATGTTATAAAAAAATACTATCGTAATAATAAACCTAATGACTATCGGAATGTATACAAAAAAATCTATCGGAATGTCTAAAGAATAAAAACTGTCGGAATAACTAAATTACCAAAATCTATCCGAATGTGGCTGTCAAAATTTGGGCAGCACTTCGTCGCAATATACCTTAAATTCCGTCGGAATATGCGATCGCAATGAGCGATCGCAATCTCGATAGGAATAAGGGAATGAGAACACAAGCTATCGCAAAGTAGAACCCCCTTTGGGTTATTGCGATACAAACAAGCAACCTATCGGAATGAGGCGTCGGAATGTGTAAAAGCTCAATATTGCGATGGAACACAAAATAATCCGAAAATGGAGATAAGTTAAAAACTCAATAAGCACACTTAATAAACACTTGTCAAAAACTCAACAAGACCAATATTAAGGAGACTCAATAAGCTACGAATGGAAAACTTTCAAGACACAAAATAAGCAAACAAAATAAGCTAACTTTAAAACGATAAAAACTTTTTAGAAAACTTAAAAATATATAAGCTAAATACAAAATAAGCAAATAAGGTTGTCAAACTTATAGCTTATTTCGTATGAAAGCTTAGATAGAAATATAAAGATGAACTTTTTAATCAAATAAGCAATATGATTAAGCAAAATCAATGCTTAATCGAACCACAATCAAACCAAAACAAGAAAAGTAGGATGAGAATGATAAAGAAAAAACTTGATTAAAGGAAAACAAAGATTCAACAATAAAATGAACTTACTTGGAATTAAAAGGCAAGAATTCTAATACATGAAATTAAAATGACATGAAAAATAAATGGTGCAAGGAATGAAAAATGGTGGAAAGACTAATTTTGTCAAAATTAGCTAACAAGTTCAAATGAAATGAAATGGCGTCTATTTATAGGGGATTAGGGAAGGAGGCATGTGTTGGTTGCTTCTTTCATCCTTTCTTTCTTTCTCGTGTTTTTCGTCTTCTAAACTCTTCGACTTTTTCGACGTTGTCTCGGGATTAATTAAACTCGTCTTGAAAATTCTTCATTAATTAGACTTGAGTTCCTCGGCTTTATTAAACTTACGTCTTTAGATTTGTTCTTCGATAAATCTTCAGAATAGGCCTTGGACTTTCGTTCTTTTTGCACTCTTGATCTCTTGACTTCATCTTTTGTCTTTATCTTCGATAAAAGCCCGTGAAAGCCCGTGTTTTCCTCCCGTTTCACATTTTGGTCCTAAATCACAAAAAAAACACAAACCACGCATAACTCCGACATTTACGACATAAAATACACGTTTTGGCTTGGTTTTTATTATCATTAAGTGGTAAAAGGATGGGTGTTTTCACACCTATAAAATCCCCTACACTTGACCATTGCAATGTCCTCATGCAATGCATTAGTTACAAAGCACGTTATACATTTCCATCGCAATTAATCTATATTGGCCTTTATTAAAGAAACAAAATATTTAAATGAAGAAAATAAATTAGAAGATCTAAAACTTACCTTGGGGTTTTGGAATGTCATGAATGATTATCATCCTCAAGTTTCACGTTCCCCAAACCAAGCTTAAAAACGAGATCATTGTTATTATAAGTTAGCAAACTAACACAAATTCATGTGGCCCAATTATTCACTTAGACTCCCTTATTCCTAGGTGTATCTCTTACATTTTATTATTGTCTTGAATGATCACGAGGATGCATTGTTGACTTATTTTGATAGTTATTAAGGTTGAAAATAAAGTAGGACGATTTAATGAATAGTTAGCTAAAGGATAAAATCTTTTAAAACTGCTTCTCGGGACCTCATAAAGTTCATATCTTGGCATAACTTGCTTCACAATTTGAGACCTTTCTCGGACCTGTTGGGAATAATTTATAGCCAGTATACTTGAGCGCTGACAAGAGTAAAACAAGCGTTGATAGGAGTAATACAAACGCTGACAGCTCAAGCGTTGACAAGACAAAGTCAAGCGTTGATACATTGAAGACAAGCACTGATGGAAGGATATACTCTACGCGTTTATTGTATTCTATATTACTTCGAGTAAAGATAGGAACAACAATGTATTTTCTATATTTATCTTTACCTAGAATAGTTGATACGTAGATTATTGTACAAGGCTTCTTATGTCTATAAAAGAAGACCTTTAGGTTATTGTTCAATATAAGTTTTCATACGTAAACTACTTTCATTGTAAGCAAGTTTGATATCATTAATCAAAGTGAAAGTTTGTTTATATCTTGTGTGTTCTTGTTTAAGTGTTAATTCCGCATAACACTTAGATTGTCATATACATATACAAAGGTTTCTCTAAGTGTATTACTTGATCTAATCTCGTATACATAAAGCTAAATCGATCTAAGTTTGGGATCAACAAGTGGTATCAGAGCTTGTTGAGGAACTTTTGATCTTAAAGAAAACAAGAACCCTAAAAACACCAAAACCCTAATTTTCTCAAAACCCTAAACAACATCATGTCAAATCCAGAAATAACCTCTTCCTCCCAACCTTTGCCAAACATCAAGATTCCCATGCTTGATGCAACCAACTTTGAATTGTGGAAGTTCAACTTTGAGCAATATCTGGGGATCTATGACTACACTCTCTGGGAGATCATTGAATATGGAAACACATTCAATAGAGCTGAAAAGGTTGTTGCTGCTATTGCTACAAGAACTGTTGTTGCTGGATGTCCAGAAGCAGATAAGAAAGAAAAAACTGGTGATGGTAGAGTTGTGTCTGCTGAAGACATAGCAAAGAGAAGGGTTGATATGAAAACCCTAAATATTCTGAAAGTCTCTTTGGGACAAGAGAACCAGCATAAATACATAGGTTATGATTCTGCTAAAGACCTTTTGGCAGCTCTTGAAGTTGCATATGGTGGCAATGAAGATACCAGGGAAGAAAAGAAGAAACAACTCATGCATTATTATGCTGTTTTCAAAGGTCAACCCAATGAGAAACTTAGCAGTGTGAGAAGCAGATTGCTTGACATTACAAGAAAATTGTCCTTCATGGGGACACAACTTGGTGATGTTGACATAAATGCCACTTTTCTTAAAAGTCTTGGTGAAGCGTGGAAGATTGAGGCAAGATCTATACTTGCCAATAACACTCACAAAAGTTCTACTTTTGATGATATCTACAACAAACTAAGGCTGTTGGAGATTCTTCTCAGAGTACAAAAGGATTGCAAGGTCATTCTGAAACACAAAGCAAGCAATGTTCTCTCAAATTGGAAAAGGGATAGAAAGGAGTTGTACTTCATGCTGCTCAGATGTCATGGAACAGGGTGGACTTACAAGAAATTGATTGGATTGAAATTTGAAGAGTGGGAATGTAGAGCTTATCCCATTTGGGTTAGAGTGCAGGAAGAGAACACTCTAAGACTTCTTTCTGATGAAAGAAAAGAATAAATTGTAGAGGAAATGGAGCTCAAGAAGGCAATGTTTGTTCCCAGGCCAGTGAAAAAGGGAGTTTCTCTTGAGTTTCCCAAAGATATGGATCCATTACATCCAAGTGAAGCTGTCATAAGAAAGAGCCTCAAGCTCTCACCATTAGAAGCTTCAAATATGGTACAAGTGTTACCACTTGATTCCAGAAACCCAATTGTAAGCTATGAAGAAGATGAATGTGGGTTTTGGAAGATTGGCATGTATGGAAAAGAGGTTCACACTTTTACCACCCTTATATCTTTGTTTGCAAGTTTTGACAGAGAATACTTGGTAGATCTATGGAGGTTATTAGAAGACAAGTATGTGACTGAAGCACCAACTTCAGTCAATGGAATAAAACTGTAGTCAACATTCAAGAGAATGTGTGGACCAATTGATGAAGATCTTGCTATTTGGAAGGATCTTGAAGATGGTCTCAGTGGTCTTCAATGGAGGTTGTATTCAGCTGCTGGTGTTTATTATTTGAGTTCTACAAAGTTTGCTGAGTATCTACTTGTGGATGGTTAGTACTTCATGTCCAAGGAAGTTTTTGAGAAGATGAAGAACACTCAGCTGGAAATTGATTATTCAAGTGACGTGGCAAAAGACTTGATCAGATTTATTTATTACCAATATGAGAAGGTTTGTAAGATTCCTCCTAGTCCTTAATGTTTATTCAGAAACTTGATCACTAGAGTAGATATCAAGTTTAGGGTAGGATTGTTGGGAATAAATTATAGCCAGTCTACTTGAGCACTGACAAGAGTAAAACAAGCGTTGACAGGAGTAATACAAACGCTGACAGCTCAAGCGTTGACAAGACAAATTCAAGCGTTGATACATTGAAGACAAGCACTGATGGAAGGATATACTCTATGCGTTTATTGTATTCTAGATTACTTCTAGTAAAGATAGGAACAACAATGTATTATCTATATTTATCTTTACCTAGAATAGTTGATACGTAGATTATTGTACAAGGCTTCTTATATCTATAAAAGATGACCTTTAGGTTATTGTTCAATATAAGTTTTCATACGTAAACTACTTTCATTGTAAGCAAGTTTGATATCATTAATCAAAGTGAAAGTTTGTTTATATCTTGTGTGTTCTTGTTTAAGTGTTAATTCCGCATAACACTTAGATTGTCATATACATATACAAAGGTTTCTCTAAGTGTATTACTTGATCTAATCTCGTATACATAAAGCTAAATCGATCTAAGTTTGGGATCAACAGGACCGATATTTGGTAGTGACTTCATACTTCAAATCTTGAGAGACGTTCATGAAATAATGGTCTTCTCTTCATAATAGGAATTTCTTCACTTGAGTTTTTGAGAGATTCTTCATACTTGGACCACGACTTCTTCATTTTTCTCCAATCTTTATTTTGGACTTTGATATACAACGATCCGCCTCCTTTTATTACTTGGATCTATTTATCCTCATACCTTGCTAGGGTCTTTTCGGATAGACTTCTCCATGATCTTTAGGGGAGTATTTGCTTTTCGTCATGTGTCTCGATCCTTCATATTGATTTTTGATAAATGATTCTTCTCATCACTTTTGGATCTTTAGCAACAAAATGTAACCCTCATGCCTTGTTAGGGCCTTTTTGGACTCGCCAATCTTCGCATCCCGCTTCAATAAGTTATGCCTTGGCTATGAACTCTAATTAATACCGAGCAACTTCTAAACGATCATGTGCTAGAAGCTAAGTAACTTTTCAAAGCGTACAACCTTATTTATTGCAGATAAATTTATTAACAAGCGATGGGAGAATAGGCTTATAATCAACTCACATAAATTCACGAAAGAATACCAAACTTATAATTGACTCTATCATCTCTCGTTCTCCACAATTTATATATCTCAAGGAATGAGACTCGTGGATGCTTAGCCAATTAAATCAATGTTTTGGGTTTTCGAGTCATCTAAAGATCTTGCAAACTCTTAGACTTTTTCAAGTTTAGAATTCGCATTTTAAAGTTCCCTTGATAAACGAATCTCTAGGATAAATTATAGGAACTTGCGAAAAGTTCTTGTTCTTAACCCGTAAGAGTTAAGACTTTCGCGTTTTAAAGTTCCCTATATAAAAGCCTAGCAAAACTTGACTTAAACACGTTAAGGATACTAGCTAGAGTAAACTTAGATAAGTAAACTCGGGTTGAGTCAAAATATTCACGACATTAAAAAATTTAAAACCACTTTATTAAACTTTATTTAAGCAAGGAAAGTAAATAACGATAACAAAGGAGAATACTACTATACTACTAGGCCAAAATAGATTAAAAATTTTGAAAAATGTCGAAAAATCAGTTTTCTGGTTAAAATGAGGACAAATACAAGGAAAATCCCACTTAACTTCGATAGAAGTCCCCCCTACACTTAATATAAACATTTTCCTCAATGTTTAGGCATGTGGGATTGAACTCCCCTACACTTAGGACATTGTGCACGTTGTTTAAATCTTGCTAAGGAAGAGACAACTAAAGTGATTCCTATTTTAATATTGAAGAGTATAAAATAGAGAATCAAAAGATTTTAGGATAGAACCAGGAAGACGGGTACACGGAATCACGGGTCGTCAAAAGTCATCAAGAATGGATCTTTGAAAGCTCGAATTCCAGCACATGATAAGAAAGAAGACAACAAACACATACAAGGGTCTCCCCCTACACTTATTATAAAAACAGATAGAGATAGATAGATAATCGGGTTGCCTCCTGAGAAGCGCTTGTTTTTGTTAACCGAGTCGCGAGCCTGACTCGTCCCCGAATTAAATTGTCCATGAGGAAGCCTCGAATGTAATACCGGGATCAAAGACCTTTTCCTCGTTCCCGGAGGACATCAATGAAGGAGAGGCGGGAGGATACGTCTTAAATGAGAGAAAAGTCCTCTCAATATAAGTAAAGTAAGTGAAATCATGATCCACGGGAGGTGGGGTGGGTAAAGGTAGCAAATTGTTATCCTCCCAGGACAGTTGATGGTTACTAAGCGGCAAAGCCGTAAAGGTGTCAATCGTAGAATGGTCAATTCCACCTCCCGGGTCAAAGCACTCATCCTCACTTCCCGACGTGAAATTGGAGAGTGAAACCGATACATCACCCGATTGGGTGTGCACGCGGTAGGATGAGGTGGCAATATAATATGAGAAGTATGAGAACAATTACCTTCCACCCGCGTCCCCTTTTCAGTAGAGTCACGTCTTTCCACCTCTGCGATAGAAGGAGGCATGGCTAACAAAGTATGCTCATTAATAGCAAGAGAATCATGGCTATGAATGTCCTCAATCCCTTCGTCAAAGAGAAGATTCACCTCACTAGATATGTAGGCGTCATCAAAATCAAATAAAGGGTTCGAATAAATCTTGAAAGTTTCTTTCGGAACGTCTTCATCGGATAATGACTCGTCATCACTAGAAGTAAAATCATCATTTGATCAAAAAGAGGATTAGAGAAAGCCAAAGAATCATCTCCCAAAGTGTTGGTGGAAGGAACATAATCATTAAGAGCGACCTCTTCCGTAATCTCCTCAAAAGTTAGCACATCACAAACCTCATCAAAGAATTTATCAAGACCGAAATCACTAATCTCACTCGATGTATCACAATCCCTAGAGGCATTGGGGATATTAAGAGAGGGAAGTGCAATTGCGCTAGGACATTGAGCAACTAGATAATTCCAAGAAATAGTATTCCCATCGTCATCATCATCATTATAGTATGGACGCACAAGAGGAGGGGTATAATCACTAAGATTAGATACTTGCTCTTGTCATTGTCGTTGTTGCTCCTTCAATGCCTCGGTCAGTTGAATTAAGCCGTCATGAAGTTTCAAAAGAAGGGCTTGTCTTTCGTCATTAGGATTCAAAGAAGGTTGATGATCGAGGATGTTTTGTGGGGGCTCAAAATTTTGAAATCCAGAATTATAGCACGGATGTGGTTCATAGTAATTCATCGGTTGAGAAAAATTAGAACACGGATTTGGTTCATAATAATCCATCGGTGAAGAAAAATGAGGACACGGATTTGGCTCATAATAATTCATTGGCTGACAATAAGAAGTATCGTGAGGGCCCCCACAATGATTGCAACACGGGTATTGAGAAAAACCCGGTGCATGTGGAGGATAGGGATTGTCATAGACGGGAGGGGGGGAGAAATTAGTGTAAGAGGAGAAGTACGAATTTCTTGAATTGCAAAATGGGCAAAATCCAAATTGTGTATTGTCGATATCAGAACCACACCTCGCACAATTACACCATGGACATATTGGAAAACCAATCCATGGTCTCCCACACCGTACGCAAGACGAATCCATGAAGAATTAAAATTTAGAGGGGTTGAGAAAAAGAATTAAACACAATAGAGGGTTAAGAGGAATATTTTTGGTTGCAAAACTTAGAAAAGAAATGCATTTTATTGTTTTTTTAAATGTTTTTGTATTTTTAAAATTTTTAACTTTTATGGATTTTTTGAAAATTTTTTTGCTTGAAAATAACGTTCCTAAAAGACCGGATCTCAAAATCCAACGCGTCTCTCACAAAAAACCGTTAATCTTCACGAAAAGAGCCGGCAGCGGCGCCATTTGAAATTAAGATTTTGCAAGTTGAAAAAGTTCGTTTTCTCGGTGTCTTAACGAATTGATTTCCGGTTAAATGTGTGACTCAATTGTTTTTGGTTAAGAAAAAGGGTAGTTGATTATCTATAACTAATTAAAAAGTAAATGCAAAAAGTATTTAAAAACAAACTAAAGACAAGTACAAATAATAAAAGTTAAACAAGGTGAATATTAAAAACTAAAAATTAAAACGATATTAAAACTAATATTAAAACAAATAATAAAACGAAATTTAAAGCGAAACAATTAATTAAAATAAAACTAAACGAAGAAATTAACTATCACTCGAAAATAAAGTTTACTTGATGAAAAATGAGAGAATAAAACTAAGTGTGTACTTTAAAGTTAAACGAGGCAAAACTTAAAGCGGGTACTAAATAAAAGATAAAACTTGAACTTTACGAAAAAATATTAATTTTAAAATTAGACTAAAAATATAACTAAAAATACGTAACTTTCAGAAATAAAATCGGAACAACTTTTAGATTAAACTAAACAATTACGGAACAATACTAATAAATAAGCAAGCTAACAGGCAGCTAGCTCAAGCAGCCAAGCTGCCTGCTGAAATTGGCGCCAAAAAAGGGAATAAGCTGCTAGGCATGTAGGTGGAATGAATGTATCGGAATATTTTTTAGTCAATATCTATCGGAATGTTTTATTTTTCTATCGGAATGTTTATTAAAGTATCGGAATGTTTTATTATTTCTATTTTTTTTGAAACTATCGGAATGTTATAAAAAATACTATCGCAATAATAAACCTAATGACTATCGGAATGTATACAAAAAATCTATCGGAATGTCTAAAGAATAAAAACTGTCGGAATAACTAAAGTACCAAAATCTATCTGAATGTGGCTGTCAAAATTTGGGCAGCACTTCGTTGCAATATACCTTAAATTCCGTCGGAATATGCGATCGCAATGAGCGATCGCAATCCAAATCAGAATAAGGGAATGAGAACACAAGCTATCGCAAAGTAGAACCCCCTTTGGGTTATTGCGATACAAACAAGCAACCTATCGGAATGAGGCATCAGAATGTGTAAAAGATCAATATTGCGATGGAACACAAAATTATCCGAAAATGGAGATAAGATAAAAACTTAATAAGCACACTTAATAAACACTTGTCAAAAACTCAACAAGACCAATATTAAGGAGACTCAGTAAGCTACGAATGGAAAACTTTCAAGACATAAAATAAGCAAACAAAATAAGCTAACTTTAAAAAGATAAAAACTTTTTAGAAAACTTAAAAATAAATAAGCTAAATACAAAATAAGCCAATAAGGTTGTCAAACTTATAGCTTATTTCGTATGAAAGCTTAGATAGAAATAAAAAGATGAACTTTTTAATCAAATAAGCAATATGATTAAGCAAAATTAATGCTTAATCCGAACCACAATCAAACCAAAACAAGAAAAGTAGGATGAGAATGATAAAGAAAAAACTTGATTAAAGGAAAACAAAGATTCAACAATAAAATGAACTTACTTGGAATTAAAAGGCAAGAAATCTAATACATGAAATTAGAATGACATGAAAAATAAATGGTGCAAGGAATGAAAAATGGTGGAAAGACTAATTTTGTCAAAATTAGATAACAAGTTCAAATGAAATGAAATGGCGTCTATTTATAGGGGATTAGGGAAGGAGGCATGTGTTGGTTGCTTCTTTCATCCTTTCTTTCTTTCTCGTCTTTTTCGTCTTCTAAACTCTTCGACTTTTTCGACATTGTCTCGGGATTAATTGAACTCGTCTTGAAAATTCTTCATTAATTAGACTTGAGTTCCTCGGCTTTATTAAACTTCTGTCTTTAGACTTGTTCTTCGATAAATCTTCAGAATAGGCCTTGGACTTTCGTTCTTTTTGCACTCTTGATCTCTTGACTTCATCTTTTGTATTTTTCTTCGATAAAAGCCCGTGAAAGCCCGTGTTTTCCTCCATTTTCACATTTTGGTCCTAAATCACAACAAAAACACAAACCACGCATAATTTCGACATTTACGACATAAAATACACGTTTTGGCTTGGTTTTTATTATCATTAAGTGGTAAAAGGATGGGTGTTTTCACACCTATCAGGCCCTAAAGCATTGTAATGATGACATTGAGACCGCGGGAAAACATCGGAAAATGCAACTTAATGAATTGGATGAATTAAGAGACATTGCTTATGAAAATTCATTGATTTACAAAGAGAAAACTAAAAATTTTCATGATTCTAAAATTAAAAACCGGGTTGTTAACATTGGGGATCAAGTTTTGCTTTTTAAATCGAGATTGAAAATCTTTTCCGGCAAGTTGAAATCCCGTTGGTCCAGTCCATTCAGCATTACCCAAGTGTTTCCATTTGGGACCATCGAGCTAGCTCACAATGATGGTCCTAACTTTAAGGTGAATGGCCATAGGTTGAAACACTACTTTGGTGGGTAAGTTCCATCTTTGAACTACCTCGACCATGTCACCTTCCCCAATGATAATTAGTATTGAGGGGATCGAGTCGAGCTCATGACTCGATAATAAAAAACGAGGTGCCTCGTGGGGGAGTCCCATGCTTATCCATGTACATATTATCGCTTTTTAATGTAGCTTATGTAAGGGGATTTTTCCCCTTCCAACCAATGTTTCGTGATTGTTTGTGATATGTGGTTTTTAGATTATCATTATCTTTGTGATTTGAGCCTCTCGTGTTCGTTTTACGTGAGCACTCGATCGTTTGCTTTGAAGAATTTCTCCATATCATATGATATATCCTTATATGTTCTAACCTTAGGTTTTTAGCACACTTCATAAACGGCTACTGATTTAATGGTTCCACCCTTTCCATGCTAGATTAAGCATTCGACTACGTCTCTAGTATGGGGGTATCCTACCCTTAGACTCGAAACATTGAGGAAAATGTTTAACTTTAGTATGGGGGTGAATAGATACTTGCCTTGCCAAACCCTCACGCTTTCCAAAGTTTATCTTTTTGTTTATCGTTTTGTTGCAAAATAAGGCTAAAAATGGCCAAATTTTAAAATTTTCTCATGTTTTATAAGTGTTTGAAGACACGAATGTGGATTTTCCGATGGCGAGAATAAGAGTAATTTTTTACTCGACCGTGCGTGTTGAGCACTTAGCTTTGATTCCTTAACTTTTCATTAGGCTAAGTCTCTTAAATAAGGACGATAAATGATAGAGTTAATTATAAGTTACTATGCTAAATGTAGAGTACTCGTATTCTTTCAAAAACTCATGTGTTCTCGTTGTTTGCTTATTCTCCCTTCACTTGTATATATATTTTGCTAATAACTATTGGCTTAGCGGTTTAGTCTTGATTGTTGGTTTCTAGTCTTTTCTAGTAGCTTCCATGTAATTAAATTGGGAAAACATTAAGGTATCCCCAGCGTCACGGTTTTTAAGTATTGGCAACCCGAGTAATCGAAAGCTTCACCTAATAATAAGATTTCAAGTGCTCACCTAAATCTAGCAAAAATTTGAAGCTCACAAGGCCGAAAAATCCATGCAAAAATTGAAAGTGAATCAACCCTTAATCTTTGAAGCTTTAAAGATCCAAAATTTTCTTTTGCGTGAGGATATACGTCTTTGGCTATAATAAACACCCCATGGCGAGGTTAAATAAAAGGCAAGGCAAGACCGGAGTCATAATAAAAGCTTCATGGCGAAGTTGAATAAAAGATGGAGGTAAACCTATGATAATAAGGCCCATCCGTTAGGGAGCGTATAAAAGTCTTGGTAATAAGTCTCATGTTCAAAACCGTAATAAAACCATGTTTATCGATCCTTCTTGTTGACTTAATTTTTTGACATCGTTGTCTATTAGGGGAGGTTATTAATTCGATGGTCTTGGTTACACCGTTATGACTCTATTTTTAGACCTAAATCTCTATCATTGCATAAGTAAAAAATGTATCCTCGTGAACATTCAAGACAAAAATAAAATATAAGAGATACCGAATAGGATTAAGGGAGTCTAAGTATGTGATTAGGGCATATGAGTAGTGTTAGCATTACTAACTTATAATGACAATGATCTCGTTACACGCTTGGCATGGAATTGGGTGAAATTGAGGACGATGAAATTATTTCTAACGAAGCATTCACGTGTTCTTATTCTATGAACCTAAACGTCCCATTTTGCGATGAAAATCATACATTATGTCTAAAACGCATGTAGTAGCAAGCAGTGGTAGTGTAGTGTAGTTTATGATTAAACAAAAGTGCATAAACTGAATTTTAGATGTGCTAAGATACTTAATTCTAGCATTGCGTAAGGGCACGACAATGGTTTAGTATGGGGGAGTGATGAGACTGCTTTTATACATAGTCATATCGTCCAAAACGGGCTTAAAATGGTTAAAATATAATAAAATGTGCCAAACATATGCTTGTGTTTGTTCAATGTGTATTTTAGGTACGGATATCGAGAAAATAACAAAAGATCACAAGAAACAAGCAAAAACGAACACGGGAAACGAAGCCGCACAATGAATCGGGCCCTATATTTGATTTTCCAAGAAAAGTCCTTAAAGAATTGAAGATTGTACAAGAAGGGTGCTCCATTATTGAAGAACTGACACTTTAAACCCTTGTATATTCATAATTACAAGTTTGGTCCTTAAAGTTTGTCAAAATTACAAAAAGGACCCTCAACTTTGAAGAATTGGCAAGAATGGTCCCTCAAATTTGAAGACTTGTCACTTTTTGTCCTCCATGAAGACAAGAATACAAGTGAAGACCTCAAAGATTGAAGACATGCCAAAAACAGTCCTTCAAATATCATCAAATTACAAAACAAGTCCTTGAAATACCATTGAAAAGTTTTTGTGGCCAATGTGTGAAAAACAAAACTTATTTAACAAAGGATTTTCAGTTTTCCTTGATTAGACCATAATGAAAGAAGGAAGAAAGAAGAAGGGTGAAAACTGCCAAAACATGAAAGATACCTAGACCTATCCTGGCCTGCCACGTGCCCTACTATCTCTTTTCCACCAATCACACAACACAATTATGCCACCTCACTTTCCACCACCGGTTTAATATAACTAATTTAATTAGTTATATTAATCACGCCCCATAAGACTTTTTTTAAAATCCTAATCAGATCAAACACATGTTCTTGGTGTTCTTAACCAGATTTGGGTTTTTCTTAACCATGATGAATTAAACGTCAATCAGCTCCAGATTAATGATTTAAGGTTTAGTTAACACAACCCAACCCTTAAACCCCCATCACCATCACCCCACATGCCACCTTATACCTCCCCTCCCCCACTTTTCACCTTCAAACAAAAACCATGCAGCAAATCAACGACCCACATGCCTAGCTTACATCCTAAGCTCACATGGACATCAAAGATTACCTTTACACTACTGGCCATCCACAAAACAACAACAAGAAGTCACATGATCAGTCAAGATATTCAAACTTAAGGGCATAATTGGGACTTCACTACATTAGGGTTTTGGTTATTTTCAGCTTTCTAGAATCAATGTATGGCTCTGTATAAAGCCTTTAGCATACAACATTATCTCTTGTTCTTGGTTTTCCTAGGTTAAAGTTATGTAAATCTTGTTTTCAAGTGAATGAAAAAAGTTTGAATCTTGTGACGAATTCCAAGTCCCAATTTACATTCTTGTTATTGTTAACTGATATGAGTTTGTGTTTATGAAGTTTCAAAGTTTGGTTTGAAGTTTTTGCAAGTGTTTCAAAAAGGTTTCCAAAATCTGATTTGTTTTCCAAATTTGTGTACAAACACTTGAAGTTTTTGGATTATAAGTTGATCATAGCACCCTGATAAAGAGATTATCAAGGTGTTGTGAGGCTTGTGGTTTGGGAAGATTCAAGGAGTGTGGTACAAGTTGGAACAAATCTTGTTCATTTTACATTTTTTTATATAATATGTTTGTTTCTAACCTTGTTGTTCTTAGCAGCTTATTGGGAGCTTCTGGTTGTTAAGCTACCACAAAAGCTCAAACAATTCGTGAGTGTGGATGTACATTCATGAGGTTTGAACCCTTTCTCCCAAAAATCTGTTAAATAAGTGATTGTAAGTGAGTTTGGTATTCTGCTATTATATGTGGTGTTCTTGTGGCTTGAATCTTGTTGTTATTGCTTAGTGATGTTGTTATGATGCATATCTAAGCTTGGTTTAACCTGAAAACATTTTTACTTTGCAAAATTTTGATTTTCAAAAGTTAAAAGGGTGTTTGGGTCTACTGATTTATGCTTTGTATATTGAATTGAGTAGCTGTTAGGAGTTTGTTTGAGTTTATATTTGTCATTGAGGTGTTTGTATGATGAAATCTGCAAGACTTGTGCTTTGTAACATCAAAACCTAATCATTGGTCTAACTAGCTTGTTTTAGGTCTTTGTTGACTGAAATCTTGTGCACACTTAGATTATATGCTTATCTAGGGTAAACAAGTGATAAAACATAGTTTGTGTGACATGATTGGTTGATTTGAGGGTTTAAAGTTCAAGATTTGGTCAAGTATGTCAGCAAGAAAGTTTTTGGTGTTCATCAGTAAAACTGCTTAAGTCATATAGGGCTCATACTAGTTCAAATCTTTGAATCAGTGTTTGAAACAAGTTTACTTGTGCTTCATTAAGTCTGTCATAGCTTGTGTATGCATTTGGTAAATTTGGTTGGCTTAATCTTGCTTAATCTGCTTATTACATCAAAACTGCTTATTTTCCATGTCTGTGCTATATTTGGTGACTGTTTGAATTAACTGTACTAATTAGCTTGGTGAAATTGTGTGTTCTTTCTTGTTATTGACTCCTTACAACCCACTGGTTGTAAGGGTGCCCTTTTTGTCCATTGAATCCAATTAGAACTCTCTAAAACAACAGGTCAAGAAAGTCAAACAGTAGGAACCCTTTCCCACTACTACTAGCCACTTCTAGTGTTAATTTGTGAACAGCTTATCAATAAGTTATAATAGCTTATTTTATTGTGCAACAACTTTGTTTTGGTAATCAATCTTCCTTATTTGACCCATTTGACTAATCTGGAGCTTTTGAGCCTTTGACTTTTAGGTTTGACTAGAAAACGAATTGACTTTTCTTTTCCAAAACAGCTTATTGCTTTTTACAGCTTATTCAGTGTGCTTATTTGAAATCTTTTTTATTATTAAGCTTAGTTAAGTGATTTAAAACTTTTTTGCAAAAAGAATCAGCTCTTGAATCAGCCTAGAACTCGAAAACGACTATTTTGTCATTTTGTGTAGAGAGTTTTTGCTTATTTCAGGCTTATTTCTTGGGCTTATTCGAAATTTCTTTTTACAAACATCTTTATAAGGTCAAGAGAAGGACGTGTGTAAAATTTCAGCTTATGGCATTGGCTTATAGCTTAATGGGCCAAAAAGCCCATTAAGAATAAGCTGTTTTCATTTAAGCTGTGATAAGCACTTATTCATTTTTTGGGCCTTTAGAGGTTTTTGTTTAAAATCAAATTTTAAGCTTAACTGGTGATTTTGGGCCATTTTGGTGAACATTTTTCTTATTGGGCCTTAATAAGCCCAATTAGTGGACTGTTTTACTGTTTGACCTATTTGGAGGCCCATTAGGGGTATTTTTGTAATTTCAAGTTTATTTTCTGTTTAATTAGGTTAAATTAAACTAGTTTGCAAGTTTTTAGAATTGTTCATAAATTTTGAATTTTTATTAATATTTTATTATTAAAAATTGTTTTTAGTATTTTTTTCAACTTTTTCATTTTTGTTAGGTTAAATACATTAAGTTAGGATTTTTAAAACTTTAATATTAATTTTCTTGTCATTTAATTAATTTTTAGGATTATTTTAAAATTTTAATAGTTTTTAGTCATTAATAAATAGTTTAATTAATTTTAAATTGTTCAAAAATAATTTTTAGTTTAATTAAGTTATTTTAGAGGTTTAAAAAATTAAAAAACTTATTTTGGGCTTTTTGTTAATTAAATTGATTTTTTGGGCTTTAATTAGCATTAAAAGAATTATTATTTAATTAAATAAAAGGTTTGAGTAATTTTTGATTTTTTTGTAAACTCTAATTGCATTTTTAGGATTTTTTGTGATTTTCTAGTAATTTTTAGGTTAATTTATAAATTTCGTCACGTTTTACGGTTTTACGTTCACGCTTTTCGTCGTAGTTTAATTTTATTCGTAACCGTCACCATTTTCTCTTTTCTTTCTTCATAATATTAATCACAAACATTTAATCATCTCTTAACACACACACTAGCCTCCTTGAGAACGAACTCACCGTTGGGTCATTTGTGCACAGTTTTCCTAAACCGTTGTACTTACCCTAATTACGCTCGTTGTTTTTCCTAAAGCAAAGGTTTGTAAAAACAACTATATCATTAGTCATGAAAAAAATCCACAAATAATTTGCGGTCCAATGACCATATATGATTTTATCATAATCAAGTACGTTGAAATTGGAGATCTTAAACACGCAACCCTCTGGGACACGATCTTTGAATTTATTAATAAGGTTCAAAGGAACCTTAGCATGAATTGACAAACGCTGAAGTTAAAGTTAGGGAAAACAACATTAGAAGTCTTGTTTTTATCGATTTACATGATACATTAAAAAAAACTTGTAACATTAACATACACGTTCATCCAATAAAATGAGATCAAGGGAAAGAATGCGGTTAGTTGTTGGACTGTAAGTTGTCCAGGCTCGTGCAATCATAACATTAATAGTCCATTTGTTAGTGATGTTTGGTCGCAAGTCACCAATATATCAAAAACGGGTGCTCATGGTTGCTGGACGTTAACTGTAAACATAAACAAAATAGTGATAAGAAGAATATCATAATCTGTATATATATTTTTTCACGCTATTTAGCATACCGATAGGTAAATTATAAAACACCTCCCTGTAAGCAACATTCCATGTCAGATTATTAGCACAATATCCTTTGTTATCAATATAAAAGCGAAGACCAACACGGGATGTTATACGAGATTCAACAACATAAAGTTTTCTGTGAGTAAAGACTGGTTTTTCTAGGTACACACACACATGCTTAAACGTTTGACCTTGGCTCTTGTTTTATTGTCATGGCAAAGCACACTTTTATAGGAAACTGCCTTCGAATAAATCAGAAAGGCAACGATGAATCAATAGGTGTCATATCAATCCTACCAATAAATACTTTCTCAAAAATATGATTACCTGTGATTATTTGAGCCTCAAGGACCTCACGAGTAATTTGGGTTATGATTAAATGCCCTCCGTTACATAAACCTCGTTGCAAACCCGTGTTACGTAACAATAACACTGGTGAACCGACCTTCAACTTGAGATTGTGGTTTGGGAGACCAGAGAACTTCAGAGTGTTAAGAAATTCAGTAGGGTACATTATTTGCATCTCCTCCATGGTTTCGGTTGTTGGACATATGATATCGGCACTATAAAGAATATGCCTGACATGCTTTGGAGTACATGAGAGTTAATCGAATCGACGACATCATTTGTTGGGCATAGGATACACCTTTCTTTAAAGTAATGCATGTCATGGATTCTGTTAGTCAGATCTAGAAATGTATTCGATACATTTTCATCGATAGGATTGTCACATAACAGAAGCGAAAGATCATCTAGAATCTCTATCCATGTAGCCTCATCTACGTTTTCAATTGCAACGTAGGGAAGCATGCCATTTCCCAAAGTAAATAGCCAGTTGTTAAAATGCATCATCTCATTTATGTCTGCAACATCGAGTGATGGATTAGACAGTCGCATGTTGGTTGTCAAAACAAAAACCCTACAACTATCCCAGATCATTGTTGACTTGTTTATAGCTTAAGCGACCACCACTGCCCGTGGTGCATTTGGTATAACTGGTAGAATTTTCTAAATCTCCACCATGTACCACAACCTTTCCGCCAAATACTTGAGTTTCAGCATTCGGGTTATCTTGCGTGCATATATCACGAAAGGTTCGATGCTATAAAGATGCCTCATCCCAAATGATAAGAGATGCTTCTCGGATCAAACATGCTAGATCTGAACTGACATCAATCCCACAACATGATTCGTTGTCAATATCCAAAGGTATACGGAACCTCGAATGTGCAGTTCGTCCACCTGGAAGTAACAATGACGCAATACCATATGAAGCGACAGATAATACAATTTTTTCCCATAGAACGTATCCACGCGATAATTGTTCTCCACAAGTAAGTTCTTCCTGTACCTCCACTGCCATACACAAAAAATAATCCGCCAATATTTTCGTTAACAGCTCATATAATATTATCATATACGACCATTTGTTCTGAATTCAATCTATTATACAAAGTGGTAAACCAAGTACATTCTTCATTGATGTTGTACATCCTTTTAGCGGCAATAAGTCTATTCCTTCTGATATTCATTATTGAGTAGTCAATATGAGGGAGTTGTGGGAAATGACCCAAGAATCTATTGTTACCATTTAAAATAATCTCTAGTTCAAGGAGCGTATAATTTTGAACCTCTTGATCTGTAAACACCACTTGTTAATTATTCAACAACCTACATTGTTTGTGAATAATGTCTTCTAATATATAGGGAAAACACTCTCGAAATAACTTTTGATAATCTAAAACAGTACAAAACACCAATATAGTAACAAAAATCTCTCTTAATTGATTCCCTAACTTCCATTGAGACGCCTCTCTTATTGATCGGATTCACTCAACATCATCTCCCAATAAGCTCAACGCTTTGCATGTCGACATGTATGTTGGGTATACAATTCTATCAACTGTTCGAAGAAATATATGGTTAGTGGCACCGGGGACATGGTTCAGCAACATCCGTAAATAGTAAATTTCACCCATTGATGGGTGGAGATAATAAATACGACCAATAGTTATTCCATTCTTACGTCGCCTCCATTCTTTATCCCGGGCATGCCATGTAAATTGGGTAGGATATTCGGCATACAAAAAATGTCGCCCTTCTAGATATATCTCATTTGCTCTCATCCATCCCGTAAACTTGTACATTGCATTGGTAGCCCTTTCAAGAACTTTCCAGCTTCGTCGTCATCCCTAAAGTAAACTCTATTGCATCCTTCTTCATGGAAAGGAAGCCTTTCTACATCGACAAATCAGTAATACATTTCAAAACCTAGCAATTTCCAACATGCTTCACACGCAGAAATGTAACGACAGTTGAGGTATTGTTCAATCTCATCAGCATGATGTAGAATCGAACGATACGGTGTTCTACTATTGTTGTTGTTGTTGTCGTTGTAGTTGTTGGTTTGACCTTCTATGACAACTGTGGCACGATCGGGACCTTTGTTAAGATAATTAAATAAGTACTTAACCAAGGTTTCCTGGTTACACCATTCAACATTTATATGACAGTCATATTTAACCAGCAAATCAATGTTATGAGGAACAACAAACCGATTATCAAGCATAGTATCACGTTGGCCAACTTTTGCTATCCTTCTGTTATTTGGACTCTTATAATGTGGCCAACCATCCCGGGTAATAAATGTTTCTTCAAAATACTCTTTTGGGTAGCCCTTTGTACATCCATTTTTCGACATACATGGACTTGACCTAAACTGGTCGCCACATGGGCCATGCATCATATGAGTACGAACAGCTTCAAATCCTATCGGGTCTTCCACTTCAAAGGTAACTCCGCGGATATGAAATGATCAATCTCATCAGTTGAGGAAACCTTTTCATCTTTGTGCAAAAATATTAGAGAATGGCAATGTGGTAATCCACGTTTTTGAAACTCAGTTATATATATCACTGCACATATATGAAAAGGAATAATTGCATAAGAAATTAAAAAGGTAAACTTGAATTATATATTTTGAATGTATCGAGTTAAACACTCACCAGGTTTTACTCAGCCAAAATGATGTTCTTTCTGAATATCCTCCATCATGTCATCTAATTTAATCTTAAAAACACGTGTTATAGTGTCTGGTCTATCAACTGCCGGCTGACCAGGTATGTAATCTTCGACATCACGTTGAGTTTCCGGCCATTTAGGGTTGCATGTCATGGTGACAAAAAGATCTGGAGGTCCAGCCCAACGAAAAATAGCCATGGAACCCTGATATTGTTGAATCATATGTCTTGGTCCTCCAGTGAACATCGAAGACAATATATATTTGCGACCAAGAAATTCAAGGTTTGTCTCTCCGTTAGCAATGCGATCATGCAATCCCTGATACAACTCAAAACGGATGGTCTTTTGCTTTCTCTTATACTAATCTAAATCATGATCGAGTACGGTTGTATAAGCATCGACACAATATGTAGTGAAACAAACGACCAGCTTTATGCAATGTTTTGGCTTCTTCAATTCGACATTGAAGGCGAAAACAATAGTACTCACGCAAACTCATGTATTTTCTCTTGGTCGTTGGAGGAACATTAAGAGGTATTTGAATATGAAACCCATCTTCTCCATAGGGAAACAACAACGAATATTGTAAAGTCATAAAACTTGGATGCAACTCGGATATGCGTTTGATGGGATTATGGCCATCATCAGTTCGACGCTCCTCAACGATTACATCATGACACTCAGTGGGATTACCATCGCCGGGTACTAAGGCAGCTACTTCAGAAGCTGTAGGTAAGTTGTATTGTCTTGTATTTCGTTGTCGAGAACCAAGCAAGTGAAGTGTGACAGATTGATGTAAAGACTCATTAAACCTTTCCCTAGCCATGCGAAATGATAGCACCAATGGGTTATATAAATTAAGCATTCCAATAAGGTTATTGTTGTTAGCATTAGGTAGGTTGGGGGCGTAAATTCTGTTGCCAACTTCATTCTCGGTGTCATATATGTACAACTGGGCAAACCGAGGATGTCCATCAGCATGTGTTGGCAGCAAAGTCCCAATACGATGATGGTTATGGCCATTCAAACAAAATGTGTAAGGCCCGTGCCCATCATTTATTTGTCTGCTTATTTTTCCTCCGATGGACGTGAAAGAGAACATTGCATTGAAAAGCTTTATTTTTTTTTGAAACAACTTAGAAAGTTCTCCGCCATTATAATCCATCAACTGTTGGAGTAATTGTGGAGCATGATGCAGAAAAGGCAATTGTACCTTTCCTTCACTACATCACGTAGATAATTTTGTGTTAGATTTAGATGAACGTCTAACTGTTCATTCCCCGTACAAATATCTCGTGTGACAATGTGAACATGTGTATGTCGCATCCCCAAAATGACAATACTCTCTGATCCTACCTGGAATGGGACGAATATTAGTATAAATACTTTCTATCTATCAACTTGGACATAATAATTCATAAAAGGAAAAAGAAAAAATTTGAGGAAAAGTATTCTTATTATTTTGTCGTGCCATTCGACGCACACTCGTAGGTACAATAGTGTTTTTCTGTTGAATAGATGTCGATGTTGGCATGAGACGTGTTGAAGTAGAGTTATGCAAATTTTGTACAACATTTGTTGTTTGTACAACATTTGTTGTCTGTACAACA
Organism: Glebionis coronaria; assembly: GCA_025667525.1. Classification (NCBI taxonomy): domain Eukaryota; kingdom Viridiplantae; phylum Streptophyta; class Magnoliopsida; order Asterales; family Asteraceae; genus Glebionis; species Glebionis coronaria. The sequence goes on from CM046880.1 coordinate 230,185,411, forward strand.
TTTGTTGTCTATACAACATTTGTTGTCTGTACAACATTTGTTGTTGTACCTGGTGGATCAATTTTAGTAGTTAACTTGTAATATCCCATTTTGATAAATGGAATATCACAAGATATGTTGGAAATTCACTTTATGTGACGACATTTAAGAATTCCCATTAGTTATCATAGTCACACACGCTTAGACTAGACTAGGAAACAATGTATAGTTAAGTGTCGTGTGTGACTATACATACCCCTCCAAGGCTTCCAAGGAGGGGTGTCGCTTGTGTTTTATTTTGTTTCTTTTCATCTTAATACATTTTCTTAACTTTCACACAGAACCTCTCTTATCTCTCTCAACCATGGCTGCCACTTTATTCCACCACCCATCTAGACCACCGGATTAGTAAAAACTAAATCCACAATTGGCATCAGAGCCTCGGTTCATTCCTTGGATCGTGTTTTTTTGTTTTCGATTTGGTGGTCTAAAATCTTTTTGGTCTCATTTGTCTAAACTATTGTCACGGTGATTCCATACATTCATAATTTATTCTTTGTCACGTCTTGTTTATTTTTTTGTCCAAACAGTTTCAATGTTTCACATCTAGTCTCATATCCATATCACTGTCTCACTTTTTTGTGTGATGATATTTTTATATTTGTCTAAATAGTCACATGGTTATTATATCCTGGTCAAATGGTTCTATCATGGTCAATGAATACTTTTCTGATTTTTAACAGCATTTTTTCTAGATTTTTTTTTTTGGGTTTTTCTGGTATTGTTTAGCAATGAAGATGAAGATAAGATGCCCAGAAATCATCAGATCCAATATTTTCGGATAAGTCAAGTTTGGTCAAAAACCCTTTGAGATGGCACCTTTTCAGATGGCACATTCCGACGCATGTTTTCAGATGCATGCATTCCGATGGCCACTTTAGATCGCATGGATTGCGATGGGTTTTTTTTACACATTCCGATGGGTTCGACCTATCTATTGCGATGCGACTCATTCCGATGAGTCACATTGCGATGGGTGGTTTGACCTATCGCAATGGCATTTATAACGTTATGCTGCCAATTATTTTTTGAAACATTCCGATGGTCAGTTAATAGAAATATTGTGATGCAATGTTTTGAAAATATTGCGATGACTCATTTTTCATTGCGATGGGTTTTAATTAATTTATTACGATGGAGAACTATAAAATCATTACGATGGCTTCAATTTTTGGACTTTAGGATGTTGTTTAAAAGAAAAACATGGTGACAAGTTTAACAAAAACAACATGACTTGACCTTGACCGAACCAATATCAACACACCACGCTTATAACTCTACAACACCAAAAGTCTATCCTATGCCCATCGTCACTTAACACCATCTAGACTCGACCCTATAACATAAACATAATATGATCCCAGATTCACTTTTCGTGGGTAGACATGCATGCCAAGATCAATTAAGATCTATACCCACGAATTTATATCTCATCATAGATCTATATCGAAGGATAACCCTCTTTTGATATACGAAGTTAATGAATGATGTATAACAATTTTTTTATAATCAATACATTATTTCGATTAAAACAACCCCTCAAAACCGACATGCATCAATTAAAAACCTACCCCAGACCAATTATGATCTGGAAGCCACGTCTTTCTTGGGTTCGCCATAGTTCACAGCATAAACTGAGTTTAATTTTCGACAAGGTTTCAAGTTTTATTGGACAAGATGGGTTCAAATGAGATTATTGTTTTGTGTGTTGTGGTTGTTAATTGAGTGATTTGCATCTGCAAATATGATTTTGAGATGGGTTTTACATTCGGTTTTGAGATGAGATTAAAGAAGTTGTGGTTTTGAGATTAAGATGAGATGGGGTTACGATGTGGAGGGGATGAGATGAGTTTATGGGGCGGATGTTTCTAGGAGAAGTGTGATTAGGTTTAGGGTATGTGAGAGATATTAGGGTTAGGTGCTATCTAAATACCTAATTTTTAGGTATTGAAAAATCTTGGACCGATTTTAGCTTGGACACGGGTTGTGACTGATTGATAATAGGCTGCTTTTGACTAGTGATTGGATGGGCCAAATAATCTTTTGGATGTTTAGATTAAGTTTCATGTGTAATGGGCCAAAATTTAACATACTCAACCATGGATCAGATTTTGGTTTGGATAAAAAAAAATTGTTACATCAAAATATTGTTTATCATTTTATTTTCTAAACGATAATATTTTGATTAACGGTTTGGAAAGTGACAAAATGACGTGACAAAGTGATCAAGTGACGAGAATTTATTTTGACGAGACCAAAGAAATTTGGCGATATTTATAGTGGCTACGGATTTGTTTGACCGGGTATTAATTATGTGAAGTTGAAGACGGATTTTTCGAAGGCGTGCACTTATTTTATCTTTGAAGATAACTTGCTCGTGCTTAATCTTAGAATGATGACTTGTTTATCTAGTGTCCGAGTTCGGGGTGGTTGGTTGATGACTCAGATAACTATCACTTAAAGGGGTTACATTATTGTACTCAATGTAACGCGCTTAGTCGACGTGGATAATTTTAAGAGGTGTTGTGCTTATAGACTTCTTCAGTGATGCATTGGGTACTTAGACATTTCTCCACCGTTCCCCATTCAACAATTGTGCAAGCTTAAGTCACAAGATCGGGGGATTCTTATTTAGTTTCACGTTTGATGTATCTGGTTCATTCTATCAGTGGTCACTTCAAATTGCTTTCAAGTGGGTTGGTAAAGATGGCCATGGAGAGTTTATGAGTAGAGATTTTCGATCAGCAGCTGATTCTCACAAAATATATAATTCAGCTTATTTATTATTCTCCCGAGATTTCAGGTACATGTGCGTATGATTTATTGCTGGTTCCGAGTTTCGAAACCATCAAGGGGTAAAAAGAAGACACATTGAACGCACAATGTGTACACGTGATGAACTTCATACCTTCGTTTGATTTGAAGACATTCCGGGAAGACATTTGTCATAACTACAGAGAAAATCAGTGTCTTAACTCGTGGCGTTATTAATCTCTAAACGGTACACTACCGATTCGATGTTTAATTGTTTTCTTGTATCAATTATTCATCATCATTATCCTATATGGAGAGATTTGCATTCCCGGGACTTAATTGACTCTGCTGCATCTCCGGAAGAAGATATGTGCATTTCCAGGACTTAATTGACTCTGGTGTTACGATGTCAACTTCATGAATGTGATAAAGTGTCTACTTCAGTATTTGAGCTTCATACTTGGGATTGATTTATTTTCTTCAACTATGTGGGGGAAGAAATGTCTTGATTCTTTCTAGTATGCATAACTTGAACTCTCAGGGGGAAGAGAAATTCAGAAGAATGATTCAAGTGTGAGAAGATAAGTTGTTGATCTACATGGTGTGCCACAAACTTTGAATCACTCATAGCAACATTATCATGTTATATGATGGGGTTTGCTTGTTAAATTCCGCTGTGCGCTTAATCATTCTAAGCTTTATTGAAAACTTTGAAGTTGCTTACGAGGATTGTCGGTTTAGAGGGAAGCTATTTAAAAGCTTCTACATCAAGTTTATGTGGCATGAATTAGGGTGAAGTTAATTCAGAAGCTTCTCCTTAACCAGAAGTATATGGATTACTTAGCTCGTGCCGTTACATTATTTCTACTACAAGTTACTACAAAGATGAGTCGTTTTGAAGTGAAGACTTGAAGTCAAAGGCCTCAGAAGACATCATCAGCATTGGACGCTTCATGAAATCTTTTGTTATTAATCATTATGTACTTGTTAGGAAAAATATTGTAAGGAATTCTACACGTCGTCCCATGAGGGAAGATTGTTTGAAATTCACTATATGTGACGACATTTAAGAATTCCCATTAGTTATCATAGTCACACACGCTTAGACTATACTAGGAAACAATGTATAGTTAAGTGTCGTGTGTGACTATATATACCCCTCCAAGGCTTCCAAGGAGGGGTGTTGCTTGTGTTTCATTTGTGTTTCTTTTCATCTTAATACATTTTCTTAACTTTCACACACAACCTCTCTTCTCTCTCTCAACCATGGCTGCCACTTTATTCCACCACCCACCTAGACCACCGGATTAGTAAAAACAAAATCCACATGATAATTATGGCGTGTCATCAAAGCATGCAATGTAAATGTCTAAAACATTAAATGACCATAAAAGGAAATAACATAATCAAACATCAGTAGTCCAACATAAGCTGACATACATGAATATAAATATTGAAAGTAAAGGACTAGACAATGCCCAAGATAAATGAAATAATGTAATGTATGGCAATGCATAAAGTATTGAAGGCTAGATAGCTTCCATCCGTATGCACATACTCTCAAAGTCCTACATACGCCCCTGAGTACCTGCCGTTTGAGAACATGGAAAGGAAAACGGCTGAGCAGAACTTATGTATAACTCCTAAATAACTTGGAACATGTTTATAAATTGGTTTTATAGTTTGAAAAGACTTATGTTTTTATATGAAAACTATACTTAATTAGCCAATAGCCCATATAGATCATGAGGTTCACCGTGCATGAATACATAGAGGGGTGACCTTATCATGCAATTAGAGGGGATGCCTCTAATTAAATTAGTCTGGGTAGGATGGATCAACTCCTTGTGAAGGATGCAAGGCACACACCACATTCACCATGAAAATCCTGTAAAAACATGTAACTAGGATGCACCCATACGCCCCACATGATAATATAAATAAATGGCCAAAATGAAAGGGACGCCATGATCAATCACTTCGTCGTAGGGAGGTCATAACACTGGTGCCTCCTGTAACACCCCATTTTGATAATGGAATGTCACACGTAATTATGGCGTGTCATCAAAGCATACAAGGATAAATGTCTAAAACATTACATGACCATAGGGATAACCGGAATCAAACATCGGTTCCCAAAACAAAGCCCAATACATAATAAAGCAAAAGAAATGAATGAAAGACTAAACAAGCATAAGTATATGAAGGCAAAAAGGAAAAGAAGTCTCTAGCATCTTCCATCCTATGCACGTCCTCCAAATGCTCGAGTCTTTCCTAGGGTACCTGCCGTTTTGGGACATGGAAAGGAAAGTAACGGCTGAGCAAAACGCTCAGTGCACGGATATAGACATAGTATAAATGACTAAAACATAATAAAGATTTAATAGCAGCGGAAATGTATAAGTCCTGGAAAACCTTGAACATGTTCATAAAACTGGTTTTATAGTTTGAAAAGCCTTATGTTTATCTTATGAAAACTGTTTAACATATTTTACCATTAGCCAATATAGGTCATGAAAATCCACCGTGCATGAATACTTGGAGGGGTGACCTCGTCATGCAAATTAGAGGGGCTTCCTGTAATTTAATATACTGGTTTGGGTAGGAGGGATCAGCTCCTTGTGAAGGATGCAAGGCACACACCACATTCACACTAAGTAATCTGCTGAAAACATGTAACTAGGATGCACCCATACGCCCCACATGATAAATATAATATTATGGCCAAAAGCTGAAGGGACGCCACGAGCAATCACTCTGCCGTGGGGAAGTCATAACACCAGTGCCTCTAATGTTATGGTTATGGTACCTCCATAACTAGGTGAAACTGGTCATGCATGTATATGGCTAGAGGTATTCTAAATTAAACATAAGCAAATCAAACATATAAACTTATACTAGGGGAAAACAGTTGGCTGCATACGGGGAAATCCTAATAAGGAAAGAATGTCCATACTAAAAGGAAGGGAATCCGTACCTTATGTCCAGTGAACGAAGAAGACGAACGGAAGAGAGTCCTACTTCGCTATCACTAATGCTACATAAATACATACGTGTATAAGTATCTGATTACTAAATACGTAACTGGTTTTATGTCAGGTCTTAGCTTATTTTATACGTTCATGTCATGTTTTACTATTCTAAGCTTTAAACCGTGTTTATCTTATATTCTGTCTATTCTGATTAAGTATTACTTTTATTTCATGTATTATTATACTTACTGTGTAATAATAAGTAACGTTCTAAAAATAGCAGGTTTCCTAAGATAGAAAGTTACCAAAAATAGAATTACTACTTAAAATAGATAAGTTTATAAAAAAAGAAAGTTTCCACAAATAGATTAGCTGCCTTAATTAAATAAGTTTCTAAAAATAGAAAGTTTCCATAATTAGATATAAGCTGGCTAAATAAGCTAAGTATATAAGCTTAAGTGTTTTCTGATTATTTTTCTAAGTCATATTGATATAAGGTATAGTTTATTAATTATTACATGTAATTTAAATAAACTATAGGTTAAAAGTATTTAATTAAATATATCATGTTTTTAATTAAATAAAGTTAAATACTTAGGTTAAAACATGTATTATTAACTATTAATAATATAACCTAAGTCATGTTAATTAATTAATTATAGCCATGGTTTTTAATAATTAATTAGTTATAAAGTCTAGAAAAATATAAATACTTAGGTTAAAAATCCATGATCTAATAATTAAATTATAACCTAAGTCATGTTTTATTAAATTAATCATGTCATATTTTATTAATTTAATTTTTAACATATGATTATTAAAACATAACCTTAACATAAACCATGAACCGGATCGTGACTAAAAACCATGAACGGGACCCGTAATCAACACCATACCCCGAACCACTTCGGGGTTCTCCCCTTTTTGCTGCTGCCGTGGGACCCACACCACCAAACCAGGACCTTGTTGTCTCGGTGTTGGTCTATAAGCCAAACCGAGACCCCCTTGGGGTTCGGTTTAGGCGCCGGCCACAACAAAACACCCCTAAATCCTCCATTTTGATTTACCCCATAACCATTTACATGTTTGATTTATGTTTTTAATTAGGTTTTTTAAAAACATCATGTTCTTATTTAATTTATTAAATCAAAATAAAAGAAAAAGGATTAAAAGGTATACCGAATGCGTGGATCAAACAAGGATGAACACACACGAACACTTGCACCAAATTCAAGATCAAAAATCAAACAAACACCCCCTTTCTTGTGTTTATGTGCGGCGGCCAAAGAGAGCAACAAGGAAGGAGCCAAAAATCTTTTTAGGGTTTTTGATGTTTTTACTGTAAAGTAAAAAATGGTTAAAAGATTTCACCTTAACCCCTTTCTTAGTAAAAGTTTGATGGGCTTGGCCCATCCCTTGGTGTAGCCGCGGGTAGGGGCCCCACATGGGGTACCCGTACCATTTTCCGAGTCTAATTATTTAAGTGTTCGTTCAAGTTTTATCGTGTTCGTGTTTTATGTGTTCTCGTTAAATATTAACCGTGACTTAATATATTTATTCGTGTTCGTAATAAATATATATACGTAATTAATATTAGCTCGTGATTAATTACGTTCATGATTTCATGATCGCATGTTCGTGATTAATTATTGTTTAAAATAATTATTGTGTGTTCGTACGTAATAAATACTTATCGTGTTCTAATACGTACGTAATACGTAAAATTCTAACACGTAAACGTAATCATACTATAAAAGGAAAGTTTAAATCTAGTACGTACGATCTTAAGGGTACTATTCATGGTAAAAGCATGCGGGTTTTACAACTCTTCCCCCCTAAAAAGAATAATTCGTCCCCGAATTATAGATAACGTAAACTGGAAAAGAAGAACATACCAAACTAAGAGGGTATGTAAGATAAGTGAACGTCATGGTAGAAGGGACGTGGAACGTGACATGTCTTGAAAGGACATGGAACGTGACTTTACGAAAAGGACATATCTAATTGATAAGAGAAAAACGGATAAGAAGTCCGGATGAACTTGTCCGTTTCCAAGTGGCTTCCCTCTTTGAACGGTTCCTTCACAGATCTTGACACAAATGATAAATCTTGGTCCTCCTGACCTTGATTCGGAATACGAATAAATTCATGGTTATCAACGGAAGGTAGATCCCCTAAATTTGATCGAGGGAAAAGAATTAACGTGTATGGCAACTGACACGTTATCGTGCAAAACACTTCTAACTTAACTGATAATTAGCAATGATGCGCGAGACATAAGGAAACGTAGTACGTGAAAATTTTTGAACGTAATACGTGAAAATTTTTGAACGTGATACGTGGAGATAAGATGAGTGTAGTATGAGTAAACATATCGTGATCCATGATACGTGTAACATATCTTGATCATGATATGAGGAACGTGGAATGAACATGACATGTGAAACATATCGTGAACATAGAATATAATGGCGGTAACGCCAAACGCTACAAGGTGAGACATAGAATATGACGAGAAACGTCTATCTAAGGATAGGGAGTTATACTAAACTTGGGTCTAGTCTCTCAAGTTCTTGCAAAAATTCCCAGAATGAGAAAAGTGAACGTAAAATCTTAAGCCGAGATACCATCATGAACGTGAATAGTGTGATGAACGCGAGCGCGAAAGCAAGTCGTGAAATTTGAACAAGGACGTGAAGTAAATAAGGAGCACAATTATGATTATTTGTCTGACCCGATAACTGAGGGATTGCCAAGTGATCGGATGAGCCTTGGCTGGAACATGTCCGATCAATCTGTTGGTTCTGAAATCCTTGCGGATGTAAGGATTCTGCAGACTTGATCAAACTGTTCGCAATAACCCAGATAGCATCATGCTTCTTCTGAGTTTGCGTTAATCTGGTAACCGAAATCCGTGGAGATCTTGTCCCATTTCAATTCACAATTTCAGATGATGAAAACATCCCAGTCTGTTGGTGTCCTATCTTAACCTTTTGGTATGTCAGGTACTTAGATATGAACGTAACTGTATCTTGCTTCGTAGAACTTAATACATAGGAGTTTACGAAACTCTGAGTCTCTGAATCTAGACTTCTCCTAGCGTAGGATTTTCTAGAACACCTAATGTAGTGTAGGGTTCTCTCCTTTACGCATAAGCTGAGTCATGGTAAGACTAACCGTAGAAACCCATGTGATTCAGCGTGTCACTGTAATCAAACAGAATTGATATTGGAAAATTTTCTAGGGTAAAATTTCTCTTGTCATAGAATTTGCAACATAGTGCAGATATGGTCTTCCTGTTCTTCTCTAGGCTTAAAGGAAATCAGGTTATCCTCAATGAAAACACTGATGAATTTGCTATGAGTTCATGGAAACTCATTCATATAATGCCATTGGAGCATTGATGAGACTAATTCAAAATCATAAATCTAGCATGACCGAGTCGTGTACGAATAGCAGTCATGGACATGTCCTGCTTTTTCACTCGTCACTGTTGGCAGCATGATCATGAGTTCGATCTTAGAAAAGTGATTAACACTATAAGGTCGATTGGACCTGTTGTCAATTCGTGGAGGAGAATAATGGTTATGAATGGTGATTTGTTTAAATCGACGGTATTCGACACATAATCTCATGGTTCCGTCCTTCTCCTTGAAGGTTCTTCTGGAATATATGGGAAAATTTTGGAATAATCAACCGGCTATGCGTAAAAGGACTTAAGTAGTCGTGTCTTACTGACAGCTAGAAAGTTTTAGCGACCATGGCTAACAACGCACATGCTTGTAAACATAGATAATTTGTACAGATTTTCCTAATGGAAAATCAAGCTGAATGTATTCTAGAGCCTGAACATTACTGTACATAATTATGAATCGTAGCATGGTGTGCTGTTCATAGTCCATAATTAGGATAAAATTCATCTCGTGTCTGTCCGAGGAAATGCGTTAGCAGCTTGGATCTCATCATTAAGATGAAGGAAAACCTTCGTATACGTGGGAATACGAAAGGCGTCCTTCATGGTCATGAATATATGAAATATGGTGAAACAAATGAAAGTGACATCGGCAACGTGACAGTTCTCACTGATGCGCCGGTAATGGTATTGAAATTCTTGTTGCCTGATTAATACATGGCACAACAAAATGGATATACCCTTAGAGGGTACCCTGAATTTCTTAGAAATGTTCCATAGTTGGACGTGAGTCATGTGTCTTGACTCGTGTCTTGGAACTATAAGCATGACATATGTCTTGACTGGTGTCTTGACATGTGTCTTCAGAAAGTATACGTGAGACATGTGTCTTGACTGATGTCTTGACATGTGTCTCGAGACGTAAAACAATAGAACTACAATATTAGGTTATTATGCCAGACTTGGCGGATCGGTTGGACTACTGATCCTTTGTATGTCTAATCACGTCCGCGACCGGAGCCTCGGTTGCGATTTCTAGGATAGTTTTTGTCATAGTAGTGGTTACTAGCGTCCTGTCTGTCAGTTCCATGACGGTCATTCTCATGACTGTGATTCATGTAACTATTCAGCTGAGTGGCCGGCTGGTACCGGTTTTCCACTCATATGACTGAAACGACAATTGAATGACATGTGACATGTAACTAAGAATTTGAGACAATGACAGATGGAGATCGTCTGGTGGTGAAGCATCTTCTCGTCCGATCGCTTTGATCTAATGCCTTTGTCTTCGTCTTGTATGAGCTCCAGGTTGTGAACAACATCAGCATCTCGTAGCGTCTCCAAACATCAGCAGCATCACCCTTTAGTAACATCTCCAAGCTATGAGCGGCATCAACAATTTGTAGAGTATCCGCAAGTGGAAGTACGCACATTGGATAAGGTACATGGAGTACACATGGAATGTACATGAAATGATCGGTATGGGGTCGATCATATGTCATGATTTAAGGAAAGTATATCGGTTAAACGGTTAGAAAACCATCATGATAACCTGGCAATATTAGCATAGACATCATTCTGGTTGTATCGAGAAACGTTAAAGTGTGGTTACACAAAATTCAACGATGATTTTCTTGACAGCATGGTCAATGAAAACCAACCATGACTATCATGAAAGAAAGATTCAATGAAATCCAACAGTGTCTTAAATGAAAGCATAAATAACAAAAGAGGCGTAAGACGTAATCAACATGAAGACGGAATTATCATGAAGATACATGAAACAATCTATCATGAAGGAGTGTATAACATAATCAACATGAAACTGAAGTTAACCATGATAATATGAAAACATACCTGACATAAAAACATAGTAACTTATGAGGGGACATGAAAAAAATTTATGCCAATAAATCATGAGAAAAATTTTATGCATGAGGCTCCTCAACCCCATTACTCACAACATGTCAGTGCTCCTTCAAATAAGTTTGTAGCTCAACTAGCACCAGTATTCTATTATGATGATGAGATTCCAGTTCCCGAGTTTAGACAAGGGGATAATCCTACTGATATACTTGCTCAAATGTCTGCTTACATCACTCAAGCGTTGAACAAAAGAGGTTACATAGGACCATCTCCAACAAACAATCAGTTGAGGAATTCTTCTAACTCTAGTCAACAAGCTACAATCTAAGATGGCAGAGTTACTGTGTAACCACTTCAGGGAGACCAAGTTCATCTAATACTGGTGCACGTCCATTTAACACTGCTGCTACAAGGGGAAATAAAACTGGAAAAATGAAGATGATCATATGTTATAACTGCAAAGGGGAAGGGCACATGGCTCGAGAGTGTAAGCAGCCAAAGAGAAAAAGGGATAACACATGGTTTCAGGAAAAGATCTATTTTGTTAATGCTCAAGCACAAGGACGAGAGCTCGATGAAGAAGAGTTAGCATTTCTAGCAGATCCAGGAGTTACAGACACTGACGGACTCATAGCAGCCATCATGAACAATGCCGCATATCAATGTGATGATCTTGATGCATACGATTCCGACTGTGATGATCTCAATACCGACAAGGCAGCTCTCATGGCAAATCTTTCACTTTATGGAGCTGACACATTTTCTGAGGTACCAAATATTGCCAATGATACTAGTATTGTAACTTATCAAGTTGAGCAAGTGTCTGAGTATCCGGAACAGCCTCCGGTGGTTAGTAACTCAAACGAGGAGACAAACAATGATAGCAATATCAATGCAAGTCCCCAGACTTTGAGTGAAACACAACCGGGAGCTATTACGTCTACAAATTCGTTTGCTCAACAAGATTTGGTTATGGTGTCGGCATCTATGCTTGGCCAAATGAATAATGCGGTCCTTGAAACCCTCGGTGTTAATCGGACATTATCTGCTGAGCTTGCTTTGTATAAGGAAAAGGTTAAAACCTTGGAACTAACTCCAGTGACCACTACCTTAACAAATCCTGAATTTTATAGGTTTAGGAAAGTCGAAATGGATAATTTTCTAGAAATTGAGAGTTTAAGAGCAAATATTTTGAAAGAACTTAAAGAAAAAGAGTCAGTCGTTAATAATTTTCAAAAACTACAAACAGATTTCGAAATTCTCGAGTCTAAAAAGGTTGAAACGGAAATTAAGGCGTCTAAGAAAGTTAAAAAGACTGAACTTTTGCTTTTAAAACAATACTCTGCTTCACATTTAGTACACTTGTTTCATTCTTCTTTTAAGGAATTCAATCTATCGCGTCTAATAGACCTACCACCTAACCCATGGTATGTAAAGCAAGAATTTAACCACAACCCACGACTTTATGATGCAACAAAGTTAGGATTGGTCTTATCTGATTGTGTTTTCAAATGAATCTGAGAATATGTCACAACATGAAGAGAATCGGTCAAAAGTAATTCATACATATCCTGAGTATGATTATAAACAGCTTAATAAAGAGAATGCAAAAACAGATCTTAGAATTCGCTTTAATATGCAAAGGGAAATTATCCATACACCAACTTACATGCCTACTAGAGAAATCCTTAGTATACTTCCTACACTTGTCAATTCGGATGAACCTAAGGAAATTCCAAAGGATCTTCCACCGGTAAGTACGGTATTGCTAAGCTTGAAAGAGATTAGGCGATATCTTATCGACTTTGACAAGGTCATCACGGAATGTACGAATTCAACGGCTCAAACCGCTGGAGAATGGGCTTTCGAACACATGAAAACGGTGTTTGAGAAAGATATCGTTCCGTTTGTAAACAATGTTAAAGAAGGTTTTCTAGATCTTGGGGACAATCTTAACTTCTAAGTAGGTGAAGTTCGAAAAGTTTTCTATGAAATGGATGATGCTTATGAACAACATCTAATTGAGAAAGAAAAGATTTTGTCTGAATATGACCGATTCTTGGAACATATAGTGTCTCTTGAAGTGATGCAAGTTGTTACTATTGAATTTGCTTTTGAGTTGACATCTGCTATGAATAAATGTGATGATGTGCATGATATATCTGTGAATATTGTTGAACCTGTGAATAATGTAGATAATCATTCTTGTCACAAATCTAACGCTGAATTTTTAAACCTTCAAGATTCTTATAACTCACTTTCAAAACGTTGTGATGAGCTTCAACAACATTGTATATCTCTTGAAATTGAAAATCAATCTTAAAATGAAACTCTTTAAAATACAAATGATTGTGAAAACTCCGTTGAGACTAGTGACAAGATGATTCAGGTGGTTCAGGCGTTAGAGGAAGAAATTATGAGACTTAAGAGAGAATCATTGACAGAGAAATTGGAACTAGAGGTTGCAGAGATTAAAAATCATGCCATAGAAGATAGAATTACTTCTATGCTAGGGGAGCTTGATAAAGTAAAGCAGGGGTTTTCACAAATTTATGGTTCGTTAGAAGAACGCTTCGCTATTAATGCGGCAGAGCAAAAGTCACTTGTTGAACAACTGAACCATAAATGTGAGGAAATCTCTGACTTAAATATTCAACTCATAGACAAAAACATGGTTTTGGCTGAATTATAGGAGACACTTCAACTCAAAGGACAAAAAGTTGTTGATAATCCAGTTACAATCTCTGCCCGACCTATAGTGCTCCAAAAACCAATAAGGTGGTGATCACTAAGAACTCGTACAATAAGAACAATCCACTGTCATATAAGTTATGTATGGAGAATGCAGTTAAGCACGCGAATCTTGCTAGGGATGTGGTAGATGATCTCTATGAACTAGATCCTATGAATAGTCACTATTACTCTGCTCATGCTTACATTGAGAAGGTACAACAATGCTTAGAGCATTTAAATTACGTAGGACAACCGGGTTTTGCACCACTTAAACAACAAACCCCCACCATTGCCATGACTCCATTCAATAAGAATCCAGGATCTAAGCCTATATCAAACAAACCCATCAAGGATAAATCAAAATATGTCACTAATGTTCCCTTGGCTTCTACAGGAGTAATTGTATCTACTAAGGCTAAAGGATCTCAAGACAAGAAGAATAGGGTCAAGCCTTCCACTAGTAGGACTACGAAAAAGAAAGTAGAAGTTCACCCTCGGAATGTTATTTCAAATTTGAATAAAAAGAATCATGTAACTAAGACTAAAGGCCCTATGTTTGTGCAACAGCCTAAACAAAATGTGAATTCTAATTTGTGATGTTGGAATCGTAATGAATGCATGTTTTCTCAATGTCATGATTTATGCCTTGTTGATCACGTGAATGAAATGTATGCAATTAGGAACAATCTTGAATGGAATCCAACGGGGAATAAATTCACCCAAGTTGGTTGGCAATGGAAACCCACTGGTACGACCTTCACTGCTAATGGAACTACGTGCCCTTTAATTAGGATCACATCCACGGAAGTTAGGTTTCAGCGTCCTTTAAATAGGAACACTAGCACTAAGAAATGGAAAAAGCTCCCTTTAACTAGGTCTACATCCACTATTGTGCCTACCAGTGAAGAAGTACCTAAGGTCATTAGACAACTAGAATCTAAGCCAACATCTAGGAAGAAAGTTTGGAAGCCTAAGAACTCTTCTGATAGCAAATCTAAGATAATTATATCTGTACCTGGTAACACAGAGGAACTTCTAGATTCTGATACATCGTCTTTGTCTGGTGATATTTTTAGGTGGTCCAAATCATCCTCTGGTACATGGACTCTCGATGCTCAAAGCATATGACCTAAGATCGCTCGATGCTCAGAAATTTCTTCAGCAAGTTTCTAGGAACGGTTAAATTTGGCAACGACCATATTGCGAAGATCATGGGTTATGGTGAATACCAAATTGGGAATGTTTCGATTTCAAGGGTATATTATGTGGAGGGACTTGGTCATAATTTATTTTTAGTGGGACAATTTTTCTATTCAAACCTTGAGGTTGCTTTTCGATAACATACTTGCTTTATTCGTGATCTTGCAGGAAATGGGGTTCTCGAGGGGATAATCTCTACACACTGTCCATTCAAAAAATGATGGCCGCCTCTCCTGTATACCTTCTCTCCAAAGCATCTAAGACCAAGTCATGGTTGTGGCATCGCCGGTTATCTCATCTTAACTTTGATGCTATAAACCATTTGGCTAAAAACGAACTTGTACGTGGTCTTCCAAAACTTAAGTTCGACAAGGATCATTTATGTTCCGCGTGTTCTTTGGGGAAAAGAACCAAGAAATCATACAAACCTAAAGCTAAAGACACCAACCAAGAACCACTGTATCTTTTGAACATGGATCTTTGCGGGCCAATGCGTACGGCTAGTGTGAATGGTAGAAAATACATCCTCGTCATGGTGGATGATTTCTCAAGGTTTACATGGGTAAAGTTTTTAGAAACCAAGGATCAAGCACCAAATTATATTATTACTTTCTTAAAGATGATCCAAGTACGTCTTAATGCTACTGTTCACCGCATTCGCACTGATAATGGAACTGACTTCGTTAATCAAACTCTACGAGACTATTATGAAGAGGTCGGTATTTTACATGAAACTTCTGTTGCTCGCACTCCACAACAAAACGATGTCGTGGAAAGACGTAACCGTACTCTAATGGAAGCTGCTAGAACTATGTTGATTTATGCGAATGATTCTTTATTCCTATGGGCTGAAGCAGTGGCAACCGCATGTTATACCCAAAACCGCTCCATCATTCGTAAGAACCATGGAAAAACTCCATATGAGCTACTTCATGGACATAAACCTGATATTTTATTTCTTCATGTGTTTGGTGCACTGTGTTATCCAAATACTAATAGTGAGAATTTGGGCAAACTTCAACTGAAGGCTAATATTGGAATATTCATTGGTTACTCACCCGCAAAGAAAGCTTATCGAATTTATAACCGTCTTCTTGGCAAGATAGTAGAAACTTTGGATGCCGATTTTGATGAGCTGACAATGATGGCTTTTGAGCAACACTGCTCTGAACCCGCACTTCATGAGATGGGAACCGGTACTATTAGTTCCGGATTAACTCCCAACAATACTACTTCTCCATCATTTACACCACCTACAAGGCCCGAGTGGGATGAGTTATTTCAACCTATGTTTGATGAATTCTTTGATCCACCTAGTGATGATTCTCCAACACCTGCAGCCGTAGCTCCGATTCCCGAAGTTTTTGCTCAAGATAATGGAAATAAATCAGATGCATCTACAGTTACTATTGAACCAGATGCACCATCCCCTACCAATTCTCAAACTACACCCAAATCAACACCCCCACTTGTTCCTAATGATGTTGAAGAGGATTACTATGATCACGATTTAGAAATTGCTCACCTACAAGAGCTTCCATTCTTTGGTTCACAAATACCTGAAAACCCTAACGGTGCATCTACCTCAGAGGAAGCTCCTGCAATCGTTCACTCCGGACTACCACGAATTGAAAATCATAACACCAAATGGACAAAGGATCACCCAATCCGCAATATTATTGGTGACATCGATCGACCAATCTTAACACGCCACCAACTCCAAGAACATGCATTATATTGCTACTTTGATGCATGTCTTTCCGATATTGAACCTAAAAATTGGCAACAAGCCATGACACAATCATCTTGGATTGAAGCCATGCAATAGGAACTTAATGAATTTCAACATCTTGAAGTATGGGAATTAGTTCCGTTACCCAACAACGTTGAAATCCTTACATTGTTGTGGGTATATAAGGTTAAACTCGATGAGTTAGGTGGAGTGTTAAAGAACAAAGCTAGATTGGTTGCTAGAGGTTACAAACAATCTTTGGGTATTGACTTTGAAGAATCCTTTGCTCCTGTTGCACGATTAGAGGCGATTAGACTATTCTGTGCTTATGCTGCACATGAATATGATCGTCTACCAAATGGATGTTAAGACGGCATTTCTTAATATGAATTAAGGGAAGATGTCTATGTAAGCCAACCAAATGGATTCGTCAACACGGAGTATCCTAATCACATGTACAAGCTCAAGAAGGCTCTTTATGGGTTGAAACAAGCTCCACGCGCGTGGTACGATCTCCTATTGTCTTATCTCATCTCGGAAGGCTTCTCCTAAGGCAAAGTGGACCCAACATTAGTCATTCTCAAGGAGGACAACGACATGATACTGGTACAAATTTATGTTGACGATATAATATTTGCTGCCACTACTCAAAGACTGTCTGACCATTTTGAGAAGATCATGTCCACACATTTTAAGATGTCGATGATGGGAAAATTTTCATTTTTCTTAGGGTTGCAAATTTCTCAAAATCCTAGAGGCATCTTCGTTAATCAATCCAAATTTTCTCTTAAATCATGAAAGAAGTATCATTTTGAAAACTGTGACCCCGTGGATACTCGAATAGGGCAGAGATCCAAGTTAGATGAGTATAGGGAAGGGATAGTTGTCGATCTTAAACTTTACCGTGGAATGATCGGCACCCTTCTCTATCTGACAGCTAGCAGGCCTAATTTGCAATTTGCTATATACATGTGTGCCTGGTATCAGGCTCGGCCTACCAAAAAGCACTTACATGTTATGAAAAGGATATTTCGATATCTTAAAAGAACACTTAATCGTGGTCTGTGGTATCCGAAGGATTCCTCTATTGCACTAATATCATATGCAGATGCGGATTATGCCGGGTGTCAAGATACTAGACGTAGCACTTCTGGCAGTGTGAAACTTCTTGGCGATAGACTGATTAGTTGGGCATCCAAAAGGCAGAAAAGCGCTGCGATATCAAGTACATAGGCTGAATACATTGCTATGTCCGGTTGTTGTGCTCAAGTTCTATGGATGAGATCACAATTAACTGACTACGGTCTTGGATTCAACACAATTCCGATGTACAGTGACAATAAAAGCGCCATTGCCCTTTGCTACAACTACGTTCAACACTCCCGGGCGAAGCATATTGACATTCGATACCATTTCATCAAAGAGCAAGTGGAAACTGGAGTGATCGAGTTGTATTTTGTCAACACTGAGTATCAGCTGGCGGATATATTCACAAAGGCCTTAGATCGAGGACGTATCGAGTTTTGATCGAAAAGCTAGGTATGAATTCATTCTCACCGGCGACACTTAAGGAGTTGGTAGAAGAATCTGCAGAATACTGGTGATAGACTATTCTATAGTATCCTTTTATCGTGATCTTGTATATTATCGTATATGTATAAACCACCAAAAGAAAATACAAAAATATAAAACATACAAAAACCATAAAAAATATAAAATCAAGAAAATCCAAAAATATTTTTTCTTTTTAAATCGGGCATGTCTTTTAGTACGGTAATATTTACGGCCTTATAAATGTCGATTAAAATTGACACGGCGCCATAAATAGAGTCCGTATAAAAGTGGTACATATTTTAAAACATGCCCACATGGCTAGTAGTTATTTCAGACTGCAACCCGCTTTTCGCCTTAAAGTCACGTATTTCTTACGAAAATGTTGGCTCACAACGGGAATTAATTTTCTCGGGTATGGTTTACTTTAAAACCATACAAGGGATCAAGTTTACCTTACAACTTGGTCTAACACAAATCTGTGTACGCTTCAGTGCACTTATTTTGTAAAAATAAGAGAAATCTTATTGCCACCAAGAATCGTTCTTTTAAATCATTAAACGGAAAATGCTTTCATTGGTATTCGACTCATTAAACAAAGACTACAACTCTTTAAATAGAAAAAGGGGCAATGTTTAAGGGGGAGAAAATATTAAATCATTTTTTGTCATCAATATATCGTCTTCCAGAATCTTTCTCAGAAAAATAAACGGTTAAAAGTTGTTCATCATGTGTTTGTCAAGTATGTGGTATTTGGATATGTTGTAGACTGTTTCTCGTGCTTTTGATTGGACCTTAGAGATTTATGGTTTTTAGACAGACTCATTTAAGTGCGTTGATTGGTTGTGTGTGCTCAATAGTTTAAAAGAATATTTAAGTTACAACGAACGTTAAGTATTCTCTTAATCAACGTTAAACTAAAATAGGTTTTAACTAAAATGAAAATCAAAAGAAAAAGAAGGGCCAAATGTGTAAAAGTTGCTAAACTTAACATTAGGTCATAATAGTTGCCTCGCCCCCTTTCTTCCTTTTCGTTTCATAGTTTCACAAAACCAAAACCCTTTGCCGCCATTTATATCCAAGTTTTTTTCAACCACGATCTTGCTTTGATTTTCGTTCAAAACATATAAGGTAACACTGATTATTTCGTTTCCTCGTATTATTAGACGATCCTAACATGTCAGTAGGGCTTTGTTTCGGAAATACATAGGATCGTTGCGTTGATTGCTTTAATGCCCAAAACACTTGCTTTCGGACTTGCTTTGTGTGATGATAATTAGTAAAAAACTGACTCACTCAGACTTAGGTTGAGATTGGATGAATTCCGACTTATGTGTAGAATACGTGTGTTCTAACTTATGTGTGGTTTAATCTTATTTCGACTTATGTTGTAAACTCACTAAATCCGAATTAAGTTGGTGATCACATGGATTCTGTATTACACTACAAACACGTATTCCAGATAACGTTGCAACAAAGTATTCTGGATAAGGTTGTATTAGTTTAATTCGGATAAGATGGGAATTTTTTTTTGGATAAGGTTACGTGTGTTATATTCCAACATAAGTTCCCAAACATGGATTCCGGATAAGGTTGAAAACTTGGATTCAGGATAAGGTTCGAAATAACGTATTCTGACTTAGGTTTGAATTTGTGGATTCCGACTTAGCTTAGAATTTGTGTATTCCGACTTAGGTTTGAATTTGTGGATTTAGACTTAGCTTAGAATTTGTGTATTATGACTTAGGTTTGAAGTATGTGCATTCCGACTTAGGTTTGAAGTAAGTGGATTCCGACTTACGTATGGGTTACAAATTAACTATATTCCGACTTAAGTATGAAAGCAATGTATTCCGACTTACGTGTGAAAAGTGTATTCCGACTTACTTGTGAATTAGGTGAATTTAGACTTACATGTGGTTTAACTATATTCCGACTTATGTGTGATTGGTATTATTCCGACTTATGTCTTGCATAACGTATTCCGACTTAGGTTGGATATGATTTATTCAGACTTAGGATTGGAATGATGTTATTCCGACTTAGGTCTTACATAAAGTATTCCGACTTAGGTTGGATATGACTTATTCAGACATAGGTTCGGAATGATGTATTCCGACTTATGACTTGGATTTTTTATTGATATGCTTGTTTTGGTTTCTGATATCTGATATGAATGGGTTTCAACTTGTTGATTATTTTGGGTAATAATTGTATGGTTTTTAAGGTGCCACTTGTTATATTGTTAAGAAAAATGCAATATGTTGCTGTTAAGGTTTATACTGTATGATATATATCTCTTGTGTATCAACGTGTATGTTTTTATCTTAAGCAGCTTTCATGGCTCGCACTCAAGAGCAACAAATTCAACTTAACAATGCACTAGTACCATAATAAAACCGTCTTCCAATCACTCCCAATAATCAACGATTGAAAGAAGGCTTCATTCCATCACAAGCAACATTCAGAATAGCTATCGAAATCCTTGATCTCACACCGATCAAATCTGCACTAAGGATTTCAGCAAGTGTTCCTGAAATTTACATGCATGAGTTTTGGTCATCTATCAAAGCCATCACAAACACAAAGTTTTCCTTCAACATCAATCGTCAGAAGAAGGAATTTTCTCTTAAACAGTTTCGTGAAATCTTTGAATTCCCTCATCCTAAAGGGAAAACATATGCTCCTGTTCCAGACTTAAAACAAATAACAGATCTAATTATGTCTCTTAGTTATGATGGAGAATTTCCAAAAATATCTAAGTTTAACACCTCTAGGCTTGGACAACCCTGGAAAGCAATTTTTAGTATCATTATCTGATGTTTTACGGGAAAATCCAGAGGTGCCGATTCTATGAGACTTTCTCAGGCTCGTATTTTGTATGGAATCTACAAGAGACTCGATTTGGATTATGCTTCTCTCATATGGGAAGAATTTCATTATCAAGCCTTCAGAAACGTTAAGAAGAAATCTGACCACTTTCAGTTTCCACGATTCACAAAGCTAATTATCAATTACTTCATGATAGCCGATGAAGCTATAGATCGACGTGGAGGTTTCTTTGTTAACTCACAAGATGATGATTTCTTCATAGTAGCCATGAGACAAGAAGGATTTAAGATTGTTTACTCAGGTATTCCTGCTCCTGTTCCGGGTAATATGTTGAATGACAAAAGAAAAAAGAGTGCTTCATATAAGACCCTTCTAAAAGAAAATGAAGAACATTCAAAGAAAGTAGAAGCGGGAGAGTTCAAGGCAGAGGTCAAGGCACCAAAACCCAAAGGCAAAAGGAAGGAAACTGATTCCTCAGAAGCTGATACACCAACACAAGAAAAGGGCAAAAGAACAAAAACAGTGTCTTTATGGGAGAAAACGGCCAAGGGAAAGAAAACCCTTCTCTCGGATGAAGATTTGATTGAAGACATAGACGAACAACAACTACCGTTGACTGAGAAACAACAATCCAAGCAATTGAAGAAGGCTTTACTACAAAGTAGAAGGGAGACGGGAGGTAGTGGATCGAAACAGACAAAGGAAGTCGAGTTGCCTGACATTGCTGAATTTGGAGAACTAGATGATTACGAGGACGAACCAGTTCAGAATAAAGAAGATGATCAACAATACGAACATCACGATACGTTCATTGATGACATTCAACCAGAGACAACAGATACAGGGAACATCCACAAGGAAAAGAGTGTTACCAAATCCTCGTCCTTGTCAGATCCAGTAGGTAAGTACTTGAACCTTGACTCTCTCGAATCTGAAGTTACTAATACTGATCTTTCAACAAACCCGAACATGGTAAATGTCCCTGTAACTGAGGCCACGACATCAGTACTCAGCACCATTGTAACAACTCATGTCACCCCTTCACAACCAACCGCTCATCCAACACCATTGCTGGCATCTACACCCGTCACCACAGATTTTATGTGAATTATCGAACAACGTTTGAAGGCTCAAGAGGATAAGACTATTCTAGTTACAAAGCAATTAGAAACATCAAAGACAGCCTATTCAAAGGAACTCGCTAGCCTTCGTGAAGAATTAGCAAGCAAGAAAGATTTTGAAAAAGAAATCGACCAGCTTCGAAAAGAATTAACAAGTCGTCAACAATCTGAAGTGTCACTAAGAGCAAGTCTAGAATCTAAAGCAGAAAGGAAGCAATCATCAATTGAACGTCTTCGCGAACTCATAAACAAATACAAAGAAGAGAAAGAAGAACTTGTTCAAGCTAATGCTACACTGATTTAATCAATCAATGAAAAGGTTCAAGGATCTATTGAAACCGTACTCCCTGCTCTGCGAGACGAACTAAAAGACATCGCTGCAAGCAAAATGATGATCAAGTCATCCGACACTCAGACGTCTGACTATCTCATAGCTCAAAGGCTCACAGACTACGAGTTGGAGAAGCTGTTTAATCCTAGGATGATTCAAATCGGGTCCCACAACCGAACGCCAGAACAAAAAGCACTTCACAAAGCTTTAATGACGACAATGGATCAAGACACCGAGATATTTGCAAAACATGGCACCGTCGTCCCATACAGAAGTCTCGATCTAGAAAAAGACGATGAAGATGAGGATGAGTCAGACAAACCCGATGAATCCACCGAGAATGAAGATGATGATGACGATGAGCATAACGAGGATGATGAAAATGATGATGATGGTGAAAATGATGGTAAAGGTGATCGTAACGATGATGATGATGACAACATGGATGACCAAGTATATGATGAAGATGAACCAGAGAATGATGATGAAGAGGAAAAGAATGAAGAAGAGGCAGAGGATGATAACAACAAAGATAAGTCAGATGTTGAAGAGGATCAAAATTCAGGAAAAAGTGACAAGTCTCAAAAGGATAATGTTACTAAAGATCAAACAACTTCAACAGCAGAGGAAACTCCAGAAACTGAGTCAACTCCGACCGGAAAACGCACCAAACACGGTCATGATGTTGATGCTAATATGACATCGAGTTCACTTCAATCAGCTCCAGCTATCACATCTACATCACCACCACAACAAATATCCATCCGAGAACCCGATCAACCAATACCTGAAACGTCTGAGTCTACACCAGTAAAGGATATTCCACCTACTCAGACAATTCGAGTAATTTTTCAGAATCGAGCTCTAGAATCTGCACAAGGTCATGATATTCCAGAATCGAGTGAATTGGCGTGGGTAGATACAATTAATGTAGATGAAAATGCACCCGAGCAACCTTGGGTCACAGAAGATACTAGCATTCGTCCGCTAAATCGAGAAGATGAATCAGATTTCTCCCAAATCCTCAACAATCCCATCGACTTCTCAGCATACCTAGTCTACAGGTATGGAACTGACAACATAACTCCAGCGATGGTAACTCGAGCTTTTCATGATCCTACCATCATTGCTAATTCAAGAATCAGTAGAATGGAGGCTAAATACAATGTGAATGAGCTTTTGAAAGTAATGAACCTTCCTCAACGAACATGTCGTCAAAGGCCAGAAAATGCTCCTCTCTCAATAGCTGACGGTGACAATCAAATTATACGTGATTTCTTTGTCTGCCATGACCTTGAGTATTTGGTAAAAGGCGCAAACAAGTATGCGACCTCATTAACTTTGGTCAAAGCTGCAACTTGGGGGTGAATACCATGGATTGAGGAAAAGGTTGATCGTCTACGGGTAAGGAAATTAATTCCTGAGTATGATGACTATGCTGAATTGGGTGCATCACATTGGGGAGAAACCATACAGAAAGCTTACAGTTATGCATGTGGATTCAAATCAAAGACCCCAGTAGTATCTGAGTTCAGAATCAAAGCCATTCTATGAGTAACGATTGAACCCAAAGTCGGCTATCATCATATAACAGAGATCAGACTAAAAAGAGAAGACGATAACTACTACACCATCATGGAAGGAGACTTTTTGGATCTTCCTCTTGAATACATTGAAGACATGTTACTTTTGATGACTCAAGGCACACTCAAACACTTGGAAACTGAAGACTACATTGCCCTGAATTCGGCTCTAAGAATGTATACTGTAGGATCGTGTTTTCTAAGGATTAGGCATTGTATGAGTTTATCTATTGAATGAATGGAAATGGGAAGAACTTAGAGAGAGAAAGAAGAGAGAGAAAGGAGAGCATGAGAAGAAAGATGAAATGTCATAAGTGGTAAGTGTTCAACCCCTCCTAACATGCTGAGGGGGTTTATATAGCCCACCCTACATGTGGGCTATATGGGCTATATTGGATCACGAGCCCAATATTATTGGAGTGACCGATCCTTTCTAAATACGTAAAAACGTATTTCCAACAATCTCCCCAAAGGGAGGTCACTCCAAGTTACAATGTCCTAAATAGTCTATAGCCCGTGAGCTATGCTAACAATGATGTGACTGAGACTTTCCTTGGAAAAACGTATTTCCAACAATCTCCCCCAAAGGAAGGTCACACCATATTACAAAATCTTAAACCTAGCATACTATGCTTGAGTCTTCGATCTTGTTCTTGTGAATATGATTGATGTGATCTTTGACTTTAGTCTTGATCATGTTTCCTTGCCTTGAACTTGTGCATTCATCACTTGTGATATTTGCCTCCTCGTGACTTCATGTTCCACATATTTATACTTTTATAAATTCTTGAAAGCTTTAGAGTTCGATACAGCGGAAGACTTGACTTTTAGACTTTCTTGAATTTGTTGAAGTATTAAGTGCATACAGTATAAGTATGTGGTGACAACTTCTTCTAGATTGTACACCGAAATGCCACCTTCTTGTTACTCTACATAAGACAGTTAGCAAAAAAACATATACACAGATGAAATGGCCTTGAACATTTTATTCTAATTCGGTAGCATTTTACCTCCGGTCGGTGAAGACCATTAGACGATATTAAATATCGCACTTGTGGCATGTAGTTTCAATTAAGAACCTCCTTGACAAGATTTCGCGGGTAAACCCGTTCTCTTTATTCGACCGTCCAAAGCTGACTGCGAACATAAAGAGTGAATCATTTGGATAATAATATCCTCATGATTTGAAGCCGTCAATTCATGTTCCTGGAACAAGTGAAATTCAATTAAGAACCGCACCATCGTTGCTTTCTAGTTGTCACAAGCTTGATTCGTATAAAATCTTGCGAGTTACCTACCAAGTGCTGTTTGAGGTTAACACTAGAAGGATTTACATTCGTCACTGTAAATACTTAATAGTATTACTCTGAATGTTCTGGCAAGATCACTAAGATATTGCGTAGAGGCCTGGAACGTGTTTAAATTCATTTAAGAATTAAACCACTGTTGCTTTCCAGTTATCACAAGTTTGATTCATAAAGAATCGCACAAGTCACCTACCATGAGCTTTTTGATGTTCGCTCAAGAAGGATTTCTATATTCATTGTAAATACTTTCGTATTACTCGGATGTTCAGGCAAGATCATGAAGATTTTGTGTAGGACTCTTAAGATCTTTCTTACTTTTCACAGTGTGTGAAGAAGCAAGGAAATATGAAAGTGTGTCCTAATGAGATATTTGATGATCTCAAATAGCTCTAGACTCGATCGTGTACTTTGGATTTTAGTGATCGGAGGCTGGAGAGGAGTGCCACCTTTTCAATACCAATTTACTCGGAGTGAATAAATCGATAGATAATGTGTTGATCTCCGTGTGATTAAAACAAATATCTTTTGAGAGATATCTGAGTTAGCTGGGATGGGTTGTGCATTGCATCACTGGGTCCATGATGTCTATCTTCAATATCAAGAATCATTAAAAAATGATCTCAATAGCATATGTATTGACCCGGTTTCGGCCTAAGGTTGTAAGGAGGGCTTCTTTCTTTACACCCTTTATCTTTACAATTCTTTTTGATTCTTCAACCCCTTCAATGCTTACCATTACGTCATCACTAGCACCTTGTTGTGATTGTTTCAGTGCTAACTTAACTACTTGGTCGGCATTCAGCTACGTTCACAATCTTTCTCCATCTTTCCTAAGGACTACTAGTTCTAGCTATGGAATGTCCTTGGGAAGATTCCTCCGGTTCTAGAGGAATCATTGGACTTTAACCTATCCTACCATCCTTATGTCACCACAATCTTCACCGTCGTGAATAGAGATGTTTTGGGTAAGTGTATGTCACCATGAAATCCATTTTAAAGTGCAAATCCATTTTGCTCCCCCTTAACATATGCCACGATATCCGAAAACATTTCGCACATGTCGGGATGAGCTAGCACATTAAGTCAAACCATTTGTGATTAATCATTTCCCATATTAAATCACATTTTCTCCCCCATATTAAAAATATTAACCCAATCGATGTTTTTAATATCAATTGATTTAATAGCATTTTAAGAAAATTTGGGAAGAAAAATGCAAATCAAATTATCTTCATGAATTACACAAGCTCCCACTCAAATTAATGAGGGTGTGATGAAACATATATTAAATACCTTTTAAACACAAGTGTAAGGTATTTATCACGTGCAAAGATCATATATGATAATGTATTTACAAGATTAGCGATTTATGAGGTTGGACCTGAATGATGGAGAACATCATATTAAAAGAAGCACATGGTTCTTGTTCACGAATGTTGGTCGCCTCATCACGTCTGAAGTTATCTCTTGACTCCATTTGATTGATATCGTTGTCTTGACACCAACATGTGAACTTGGCACATTCGGCGTCAAAGATTCTGAATGCTGGACAATTGCTCCCTCTCAATTGTTGACCCGTGTTCTATTGAAAGAGCTGTAGTCACCGTTGAGTAGTCGCATCGTTGAGTATGTAGATATCAAATGTAACTTGCTACGGTTGGTGGAGATGATTACTTCTAAAACAAGACTTCTCTTGTTTTAACAAATAAATGCACTGAATCGTACATATATTCGTGTTAGATTGTGTTATTCCGTAAACACAATCCCTTACATGGTTATAAAGTAAACCATGCCCGAGAAAATTAATTCCTGTTGTTGAGTCAAAGCTTTCCAGTGAAATGCTTGACTTGAATAAGAAAATCGGGTTACTATCTGAAATAATAGCAAACCATTTTGAGCATGTTTTAATTCATTTGAACTTCTGCTCGAACTTTATTTACAACCCCGTGTCATTATTGAATGGCATTTCTAGTATCGTAATATTATCGATTCCAGAAGACATGCTCTTTTTATCAAAACATTTTTTGAACACTCAATTTTGAAAGATTTAGAAAAACTTTTTGAGAAATTCTCGAAAAATTGTGTTCAACGTTTTGAAAATCAATTACTTGAGCTTAAGATGTTGAATATCTTTGCAAAACGAGCTCAAGTCCGAGAAGTTGTAAACTTTTCGTTGTTAAGGATAAGTGTATCATTGGCGATAAACTTTCCTTTTAACTGAAGAACGAGTCCTAAGTTGACATTTACTTAGAAGTCATTTTCATGAGCTTGAAAAAACTTTGAATGTTTTAACGTAAAGCTCATGACCGAGAAAGATGAATTTCTCGTTATGAGGTAAAGTTCTCTTATTTAAAAGATACACTTTCCTTTTTGAGCTTAAAACTTGGAATGTTTTAAATACAAGCTCATGACCTAGAAAATTGAATTTCTCGTTACGAGGATAAGCTATCTTTAAAGATAAGCTTTCCTAAAATTGAAGTCCGAGTTACAGTCTGATATTTAACTGTAAGTCATTGTGCATGAGCTTAAAAACTTCGAATGTTTTTAACATTAGCTCATGCCCGAGAAAAATTAATTTCTCGTTGTAAGGATAAGTTTATCATCGGCGATAAACTTTCCTTTATTTGAAGAACAGGTCAATGTCTAACATTTGACAATGAACCATTTTACACGAGCTTAAAACCGTTGAATAGTTTTAAAGTAAGCTCGTGTCTGAGAAAATTTAATTTCTCGTTTTTGAGGATAAGTTTATCATCGGCGATAAACTTTCCTTTATTTGAAGATCGGGTCATCATCTGATAATTAGTGAAGAGCCTTATACACGAGCTTACAACCTTTGAATGGTTTTAGGATAAGCTCGTGTCCGAGAAAAATTAATTTCTCGTTTTGAGGGTAAGTTATCGTTGCGTAGATAAACTTCTCTGTCTCTGAAGTTCGGGTCATCGTCTGTCATTTAACGAGGAGCCATTGTGCATGAGCTTAAAAACTTGGAATGTTTTTTGATATAAGCTCATGCCCGAGAAAAATTAATTTCTCGTTGTAAGGATAAGTTTATCATCGGCGATAAACTTTCCTGCCTTTGAAGAACGGGGCATAAACTGTAATATGATTATACGCCATTGTGCATCAGCTTAAAAAACGTCGAATGTTTTTAATATTAGCTCATGCCCGAGAAAAATTAATTTCTCGTTTGTGAGGATAAGTTTATCATCGGCGATAAACTTTCCTTTCTTTGAAGATCGAGTTATAGTCTGTGATGTGACTATAAGTCCTTGGGTAAGCTTAACCATGAATCCCCTGAGACACTTGTTTCTCTGATATCTGCTTATTCAGAAACCAAACTCTAAGAGTGTCCTTAGTTGAACGGTATACAACGATTGGACCGCTTCGTTCTTTTGGAACATCAACTTTGGTACCTGCATTCTCATTAGGAATTTGCATGCTTTGATATGGGTTAGCGATATCTATCTTAGAAGCAAGTGGGGGTTCACAGTTAGCCTTACTCGTGCCAGAGGTGACCTGAGGAGATGAATCACTTGTCTTAGTTGGCAAACGTTTCCTTTTATAGAAAACCTTAAGTTCAGGCTTAAGTGATGTATCATCCTTTGCAATTTCCTCCCTAGTAGTCTTAGTAGAATCGGAGACAATCCTAGTTAAAGGGCACTCGTTTCCTACAAGAGTGAAAGTTCTACCAGTGGGGCGCCACATTTTACCAATGGGTTGGATTTTGGCAACCCACTGGGATTTAAGTCTAGCACGGGAGTTCACCTCATTAAGTAGTTTCTTGATACAAGAATCATGATTTGCCGTAAAGACACATTTTCTACATGTTTTATAAGTAGCATATTTAATGTCCGAGTAAGATCTAGAATTCCTGGACGATTGATTGATGCTCCTAGGATTTGACATGCTACGGTTAGCATTGTTGGGTAATCTAGAAGGCATCTGTCTAGTTTTGAAATTCCTATCTCTTACTTGTGTCTTTTGCTTAGCTTCCCTAAGACCAAATGTATGGCGAACGTCATTTGAACTAGTTCGAGACGTATTTCTTGGACTATGTCTAGGGAGACTAGAGGCAATCATGTGATTAGGTCTTTGTAAAGCTGTTTTAGTCACATTGGCCCTAGTAGGTGGAGTGACTGGTGTAGAAAGATGAACCATATCAACTTGGGAGGCAAACCGCGCTGTCGAGGATTGGGATCGCTCGGATCTAAATGCATTCGGTTGTCGAATAACCTGATTTGTAGGCGGTTTCCCCAAGATTGATGGTTTTTCAAGCTTAGTGTCCACACTAGTTCCTTTAGTTTTCCTTAATTCATTTCTCAAAGCAGCTATAGCAAAAACCTTTTCCTGTACTTGAGCCATTAAAGTCTCATTCTCTTTGAGCAAGTTATCTAGGGATGCTACTTTAGATTTAAGCAACTTAATTTGTTTAAAAAGATTATCCTTTTCAGCTTTAGAATCTAGAGCAGTTTGATCCAATTTTCGTTCAAGAACAACGTTTGACTTTTCAAGTTTTTCAAAATATGTTTCAAATTTCTCTGTTTTCTTCGAAAGATCAATTTTGGCATCCTCAAGCTCTTTTGATTGCTGAGCTAAAATCATTTCAAGCTCTTTAATCCTAGAAGCAGAATTGGTTAACGTAGCAGTCATAAAGCACATATCATGATCTTTAGCATTATGATCATTTTCTCCCTCATTATGATTCACATCGGATGAATCAGAAGTGGTATTGTTATCACTCTTTTCCATCCCATGTTCGGCTTAGATAGGGTCGGAATGCTCAACATGCTGTAAATCAATGTTAGATACAGGATTCAATTGTACCCCAACTATTGGCTCTTCGTCATGCATGCTTGAATCATGTTGGCGTGATGCAATGACGTTGCTATCATTGTTAACCGAGGTGGTCTCCTTTGAGTCATCCGTAAGACCATTTGTTTTCTCTGGCATCTGCATCGGATTTTCTTGTATTCCACTATCATGCTCTAGTTGAAGTTGTGAACTTTCATGAATCAAAAGTGCAATAAATTTCATGAAATTGAGCAATCTATCACTGAAGTCTTAAACCTGGATTAGTGTGTCTTCAAAGAATGACTGGCAGATCGTTGAAGCTTCAACCTTGGCAGGATCAAATTGAAAGAAACTCGAAAAATGTTGCTCTAAAACTTGAAGTGAATGTGAGGATTCAATTTGATTAATGTCTTCTTTGTTGATCTGCTCTAGTAGTTGGTTAAACTTGAGGAGCATTTGGTGGACGAAATTGGTACGATCTTGACCGAAGAGTGTCACAAACCCGCTTCCTGCATTAAGTAGAGAAATGTTCGATAGATGGGACCGAAGTGGTAGAAATAAAGTCATTCTACTTTCTCTAGCTTTAACTTTCATTTGATGCGAATCTCCCTCTTTAGATGGCAAATTCAACGAATCCATTGAATGAATAATGACGTTAAGGATTAGTGATTGATGAAAAATCCGTCTTCAATTCCAAATATTAATGCCCTATCAAAAATCCCTAGCCACTAAAAATAAATCCCGTCACTGTGACTCGTCACTTTTGTCTTCAAATATGGCCACGAAAACTATTAACCCGTCAAATATTTACCACTTTGACTCTTTCAAAATACTCGCCTCAACACGATGTACCAAATTCAAATATATCAATTGACAAAATATAAATATAAAAAATTAACTTGACTTAAAAGAAATTAGCTTAACTAAAATTCAAATTTAAAAAGAATCTGAAATATTTTGAAATCTGAAAACGTATATATTAAAAAAACTGATATATTAGAAAACTAACTTAATTAAAAAAATATGAAAAACGTCTTCTTTGATATATAAAAGTTGAAATAAAACGTTTCCCAAAAACATAAAAACCCGTGGCCCATGTCCAATAATGCGTGTCAAGTGCAACTCCACGTGGCTTGATAGCCACTTCCCAAACAAAAGTTCTTTGTTAACTCCGCCCCCTAAATATCTGCTCCTATAACTCTCTCTCCTCAAAACCAACTCATTCTAATCTCCCCCAATTCTCTCACCTCCATTTATGTTCTTGTTTCAAAACACAGCCACAACAACAACAAAACAAAAAAAGAGGAAACTGATAGATCAATCCCTCGTCTCTTTCAACTATTTTCTCTCAACAAACAAAAAAAAAGCAGTCAAACCACCATTAATCCGAATCATATATAAACCCAATACCAAGCTCTGTTTGATTAAAATTACACAAACCCTTTGAAGAAATCGAGAGAGAAACGACTTCTAGATCAATCAAGTGATCTTGGGTAGGTATTTTGTTTGCTTTATTTTTGGTTTTCTGTTTGAGTCTTGGATCAGTGAATCTTTTGAATAAAAGTGAGATCGTGAGTTTTGTGGCTTATTGTTTTTTTGTAAAAAATCAGTCTTTTTGTTTAAAAACAATCTTTTTCGGATAAGATTATGTGTTTTGAGGGTGTGTTTGTGACGAGGGTGTGTTTCGAGGGTGTGTTCGAATCTGACATTAGTTTGGGTTCGAGGGTGTGAGGGGTGTGTTTGTGACGAGGGTAGGTTTGTGTCGTAGTCAAGGGTCTGTGTGGTGTAAGTCTAGTGAGGTGAGTGTTTGTGGGTGTGTTTGTGTTTGTGTAAGTTTAGATGTCGAGGGTCTGAGTCAGTCGATGATTTGATTTTTTTCGAGTCAAGTTGGTTGGTCAAGAAAGTTTAAATCAGTTTACGAGTCTTGTAAGAGTGTTTGGAGTACGAGAGTGGTTTGAGAGTTGTTTGAGTATGAGTCTAAGGTTGAGTGTTTAGGTGAGTCAGTTTTTTGTCAGTCTAAAGTCGAGATTTGTCTTTGGGTTATGAGTCTGTTTTCAAGTCTAGATGAGTCCATCGCAATGTCAATACTTACACCATCACAATATCTAAGTACTTTTCCATCGCAATCTCTGTACTTACTTCCATCGCAATATCTTAATACTTTTCCATCGCAATGTCAAACAACAATGCCATCGCAATATCAACAAACCATCGGAATGTGTGTATAAAAAATTGGGCAGAGTTTCGTCTCAATGTACCTTAAACCCGTCGCAATCCACGATCGCAAAGTACGATCGGAATACACGTCGGAATAAGCGTATCTGAAAAAGTGATCACAAAGTAGAACCTTATGGTTATTGCGATCGGAATGTGCAGGACTGAAACTTTCCGATGGATCTGAAAGACGCAAAGTACAAACTTGGATACTTGAAGAACAGAGAAAACCGATTTGCTCAAATAAGACAAATGTTGATCTTGATGTGAAAAAAAATTATATTAAACTGATATGAGAAAAAAAGGATAAAAAGTGATAATAAAAAAAATTGATAAATACAGTGAAGGTTTTTATCAATTTGATAAAGACAAATTTGATACCACCAAATCAAAAGTTAAAAAAAAAAATAACACGCCACACCAAAAGTAAGGATAGTGAAAGAGAAATTTTTTTACCACCAAATCAAAAGATAAAAAAACACGTTAATCCGAAGAAACAACCAAAGCTCTTGATACCAATTGTAGGATCGTGTTTTCTAAGGATTAGGCATTGTATGAGTTTATCTATTAAATGAATGGAAATGGGAAGAAGTTAGAGAGAGAAAGAAGAGAGAGAAAGGAGAGCATGAGAAGAAAGATGAAATGTGATAAGTGGTAAGTGTCCAACCCCTCCTAACATGCTAGGAGGGGGTTTATATAGCCCACCCTACATGTGGGCTATATGGGATGTATTGGATCACGAGCCCAATATTATTGGAGTGACCGATCCTTTCTAAATACGTAAAAACATATTTCCAACATATACTCGTCGCATTGTGATCAAGAAGAGAGTTGAAGACTTGCAACTCGGCGTTGAGAGTTATCAGAAGAAGCTGAACCTCACTGCTCAATACATTGAAGTTCCTGATATTCATCACAACAAAAGTCCCTACACAAGCACTACAAAACCGGTTCTAGGCACTTTCTACTTGAATGGATCTGGTGAGAAGAAATTCCTTAGAATAACGGAACTTTCCAAGTTTAGTGACGGGACTCTTCAGCAAGTTCGGGACACATTGATTAAGATCAACAGAACCAAGAAGCATCCCAAAGTTACCGTCTAGTGGCACAAAGGGTACGAAACAAGTGCTAACTACCTGATCAACAAGATTAATGAAAAGTTGAGGGAAAGGCGGTTACTGAGGAGTCTTGAACGATTCGTTGGTGGTAGACCATATGGAGCGCACCACAAGCTAATGCAACGATCCATCTAATGGGTCGTACTATCTCAGGTCAACTCCATATTGTTTAATTTGTGAATATGTAAATACTATATTGTGCTTTTGTGGCTTGATGTAGTGTGAAAGTATGATAATTTTTCAAGAATTTCTCACGAGATTCTAAATCTTTCAAAATATATCATACTCAAGCACTACAACTAACCTTCATTAACTTGAGGGGGAGCATTGATATGTTCTGTGGCCAACAATTGATTTCATTTTGTTCCCAAAGACCGGATAATCCATTAATATCCAAAATATTAATGGTTAACATTTTAGATAAGGGGAGAAAATGGGATTAAGGAGACTTGATAATATATTTGGCTAAACATGAAAAATACTTCAAGTATAAATCAACTTAATATGTGTGTTGCACATGTTAAGGGGAGCATTTTTGATGAACAAAAACACTTAAAGATACAAAACTTTGATATTTATATCACAAGTATCTTAAGTGAGTTTTCAAGGATTTTTCATGGTGACAAGTACTTACCCAAAACACACTTAATTCACGATGGATGTGGTGACAAAAGGGTGGTAGGATTAGGTGCTAGTCCAATGATTCTTCCAGAACCGGAGGAATCTTGCCAAGGTCAATTTCATAGTTAGAAAATAGAAGTCCTTAGGAAAGATGGAGAATGGACTGTGAACGTAGCTGAATGCCGACCAAGTACTGATGCTACCACTGGAACAATCACAACAAAGGTGCTAGTGATGATGTATTGGTAAGCATTGAAGGGGTTGAAGAATGAAAAGAAATGTAAAGATAAAGGGTGTAAAGAAAGAAGCCCTCCTTACAACTTAGGCAGAAACCGGGTCAACTCATCTTGAAGACAAAGTATCATGGACCCAGTGATGCGATCCACAACCCCTCCCAGCCAACTCAAATATCTCTCAAAATATATTTGTTTTAATGTCATGGAGTTCAACATGTTATCTATCGGTCTATTCACTCCGAATAAATTGATATTGAAAAGTTGGCAATCCTCTCCTGCCTCCGCTCACCAAAACAAAAAATGCACTATTGAGTCTAGAGCCACGAGATCATCAAAAGTATCATTAGGACACAATTTAAAAAAAACAAATATTTTTATGAGTCCTACGCAATATTCTTGTAATATTGCCAGAACATCTGAGTAATACGAAAGTATTACAATGAAGATGGAAATCCTGCTTCAGCCAACATCAAACAAGCTCATGGTAGGTGACACGTGCGGTTCTTTAAGAACTAATATTGTGATACTGGAAAGAAACAATGGTTTAACTCTTAATTGAGATTAAACTTGTTCTAGGTCCTCTACGAAATATCCAAGTGATCTTGCCAGAACACTCAGAGTGGCACTCTTTAGTGTTCATAGTGAAGAGTGGAAATCCTTCCAGTGTCAACATCAAACAACACTGCGTAGGTGACAAGCAAGATTCTATTTGAATCAAGCTCGTGATAACTGGAAAGAAACAATGGTGAAAATCTTAATTGAAATTCACTTGTTCCAGGTTTCATGAATTGACGGCTTCAATCATACGGATTTTTAATCCAAATGATTCACTCTTTATGTTCGTAGTCAGCTTTGGACAGTCGAATAAAGAGAACGGGTTTACCCGCGAAATCTTGTCAAGGAGATCTTTAATTAGAGCTACTTGTCACAAGTACGATATTTATTATCGTCTAACGGTCTTCACTGACCGGAGGTAAAATGCTACCGAATTAGAATAAAATGTCAAAGCCATTTTATTTGTGTCTTACTATGTTGCTGTATTTGAAGACGGTGGCGTTGCAGTGTACCAGTTGAAGTCGTCCTCACATACTTATTCCTTCTGCATCAAATACTTCAGCAAATTCAAGAAAGTATGACCTAAATGTCTTCCGCTGTATCGACTCTGAAACTTTATAGAATTCAACAAAGGATAGGTATGTGGGACATGAAGTTACGAAGAGACGAACATCACAAGAAGACAAAGATTGCACGTGAAAGGCCAAAAGAATATGTTCCAAGCAAAAGCCTGATGTTATTCAACACATATTCACAAAAAGAAGAAAAGTTAAAGAAGAAAAGAGAAAGTGGACTACGAGCTCAAGAACGAAGATCTAACATGCTAGATTAGGACTTTGTAAATTTAGAGTGACCTCCCTTTGGGGGAGATTATTGGAAATACGTTTTTCGTATTAAGAAAGTCTCGGTCACTCCAACAATATAGTTATAGGCTCGTAGTATAAGTTTAATTGTTATTTACATTAGCCCGACCCATGAGCATGTTCATGGGCCGGAGGCCCAAGTCCACTAAGGGACTTGGTATATAAACCCCTTTCCACCATGGAAAGGGGTGCTGGTTGTTTACATATCATTTCACATAATAAAAGTTTTCTTTCTTTCTCTCTCTATCTTCTCTCTCTAGAAAACAACAACCCTCTTGATTAGATCTAAGATTATCGTTATCCTACAAAAACAGCTGGTGCATTGGTTAAACCAAAAGGCATAACTTGAAATTCATAATGTCCGTATCGTGTCCTAAAAGCAGTTTTAGGAAAATCGTCTTCCTTAACTCTTAATTGATGATAACCTGATCGTTAATCAATTTTCAAATATACGCTTGATCCTTGAAGTTGATCAAATAAATCGTCGATTATGGGTAATGGGTAACGATTCTTTATAGTAAGTTTGTTTAACTCACGATAATCGTTACACATTCTAAAAGATCCATCATTCTTTTTCACAAATAAGACTGGAGCTCCTCACGGTGATATACTTGGTCTAATAAATCCTCGATCAGTTAGTTCTTGGATTTGACTTAACAATTCTTGCATTTCCGAAGGTGCTAATCGATAAGGCGCTTTAGCAATATGTGTTGCTCCTGGTATCAAATCGATTTGGAATTCAACTTGACGTT
Organism: Glebionis coronaria; assembly: GCA_025667525.1. Classification (NCBI taxonomy): domain Eukaryota; kingdom Viridiplantae; phylum Streptophyta; class Magnoliopsida; order Asterales; family Asteraceae; genus Glebionis; species Glebionis coronaria. Next base: position 230,221,997 of record CM046880.1, read on the forward strand.
CAGGTGGCAAACCTGATAATTCTTCAGGAAATACTTCGGGAATGTCTCTAACTATCAGAATATCTTCTAGTCGCTTCGCTTCTTGCAGTTTCTCCGTCAAATGAACTAAGAAAACTTGACTACCTCAGGATGCATACTTATTTATCTTTAAGCATGATATGAGATTTAGTCGAGTCTTACTTCGTTCACCATGGACAACCAAAACTTCACCGTTAATAGGAATATAAACGGCTTTCTCGTCACATAAGATTTTAGCATGGTATTTAGATAACCGGTCCATCCCTATGACTACATCAACGCTACCTAGCTTAATTGGCATACGGTCGATTTCAAAGGATTGAATTAATAAAGTAATGATACATCCTTGAATACCAGTATTAGTGCTAACTATTTTTCCATCAGCCATTTCTACATCGTACTTAGTATTCATGGAAACAGTCGGTATACCTAACTTAGCAGCAATTTTAACAGATATGAAACTTCTATCAGCTCCTGAGTCAAATATTACTTTAACCAGATGTTGATTTAGATGAAACATACCCGTAACCGTATTTTGATCTTGATGAGTATCGTTCAGTAAATAAGCTTTTTCTCTGCTATTGCTCTCTTTACGACACTCATTTTAATACCCCCAAGATACATTGCGTAGCGGAAAATACACATTTGGGTACTAAACTCAAACATCATTACACAACACACTTTTAACGATCTCAAAATGAGACATTTTAAATATAAAAGAAATTAATTTAACCATTTGGCTAAAACCCGTCGATCCCAATTAAAATAAGAGTTTAATAATCAGAGTAGCGTTTCGGTCCCCCAAAGATCTCAACCAATCAACGAACATTTTTACCAAAGTATATGACAAAATATAACTACTTTTATGACAAGGGAAAGAAATCAGTTTTTGACTCATCAACTATAAAAACAACCTGCAATCCTTCTCCAGCAAGCTACGCCATCTATCAACTTCAATTACCTGAAATAAATGCTTAAAATCATCAACACAACGGTTGAGCAAGTCTATAGGTTTTCCAAATAATTATTTGAACACAAAAGAAAAATCAATCATAATCATTTAATAGAATTGTCGTGCACACAATCTATTGTTCACGCATTTCATCTTATAGCATAAGCTATACAATTGTGTTTAAGCTCATAACACCGACCCGTTATGACCAATCATCTGCCAAAAGGCCAGCATGATAAAAGTGAAACCATTGCCCCTCTTCAGGTAATCGTTGTAAATTTTACCTTGTCTCTTATTCAAGTTATCCGTCCGAGCAGCGCACTCAGCGTACTAACTCTCGTCTCGGAGAGGGGTGTCAACCCCGATAGTACTATCAATTGTTTAACGGCTATTTCCAACCCACACAAGGGCAAGAAAATAGTTAACGGTTCTTAAATATAGGGCCTTCTACAACTAGGTACTCAACACAATTCAGGCAACATTCGGGTCCAACGGTAACATACGGGTCCAAACAAGTATTCATGACTTGTGTTCTATTTATTTTCAAATAGCATGTATCCCCATTGCGGGTTTTAAAATCATTCAAAACAACTTGTACAAAAGCGAGGCTATAGACTCACCTTGAGTAATAGCAGTAGCACGTCGATCTTCGACGATAGTTGATGCCCGATAAACACAAAAACCACAACCTATCAAATAAGGCGCGTTCATTAATAATAGAATCAAATATATCCCATATATAATAACATCAAACTCAAAATCATAATATTACGACAAACCCGGAATAAAACAATACAAGTTGTACTATTACTTTCTTCTATATGTTTAATTTATTAGACAATACACTCGATAAAAATCTGCCGGTACATACAAAATATACGAGCTCATTTACCCCACTTAAACACGTCAAATATTCATGATACTACTCAGAGACCTCACTTACTATCTATAGAGAGTCCTCTTAAAAGCCCATCAAAAGATTTTACTTTTAAATTTCCCTGCCCGACAGATCTTTGAACTACAAAAACCGGACAGTTTTACGTCACCGACTCATACAACCATTTTGACCATTCTAAACAATTTCATTTACAAAATCGACGCTTGAGTTTGAAAATAGATTCACAACCCTAAGTTTAGAACCTAGCATCAGACCTTGACTCATTTCACAACTCATTCTATAGTCCCCGAGATTCCATCCAAATATCGACAACAACTACATGTCGTGCCGATACTCGTCTCCCGGTACACGAATAATCAAACTATCATAACTTCTCGCTCGTTTGGAGCTACAAGCTCTACTTTATATCAAATCGAAGCTAACGAAATTCTATACAACCCTATACAATTAGTTAAACAATTATTCAAACATAAGGCATCCAAAAATAGCCCACAAGTCACTGATCTAATTTACCCTCTAAAATCTCCCACAAAAAATCATATTTTTGATCAATTCTAACAACTTTTCTCATCATCCTACACCCCTAACATCAACATATCTTAACCCTATCACTTGTATCAATCATAAAAATAAAAACCCAAGAATCAAAATCAACCTTTTTCATTAAAACAACATGATCATTACATGATTACCATTAGATAAATACATGCAAGATCATCTACCCATCATAACATCCTAGTTCATAATAAAAAATCTAAAACCTCATGCATGTTGAAGATTTTTGTACCATAAGAATCCTCTTTAAATTTTAAGAATGGGATATAATTTAGTTTCTTTGGATTCAAAGTAGAAAAATAAAAATCAAAGGATTTTGATATGAAGGGGTGACGGCAAGAAATAGGTAGAGAGAAAGAGAGGAACAATTTTGCTAACTATGTGTTTTTTATGAGTGGTGTTAGGTGGAAAATGTTTATATATGTTGGGTGGAGGGACCTCTTTTGCCAATTTTGCATAGTTTTGAGTTGGGTGTGATTTTATGATTTTGAGTTTGATGTTAGTAAGTATGGATTTTACTCGGGTTTATTATTGATGAACGCGCCTTATTTGATAGGTTGCGGTTTTTGTGTTTATCGGGCATCAACTATCGTCGAAGATCGTCTTACTACTACTATTACTCCAGGTGAGTCTATAGCCTCGCTTTTGTAATTGTTTTAAATGATTTTAAAACCCGCGAGGGGGATACATGCTATTTGAAAGTAAAATGAACACAAGTCATGATTGATTGTTTGGACCCGAATGTTGCCTTTGTTGTCTTTGTTGTTTGAATTGTATAAGTACCTAATTTGCAAAAGTCCCTAAATTCATGAGCCGTTAACTATCTCCTGACTTGATGTTGTGAGTTGGGAATAGCCGCTTATTCTAATAATAGTACTATTGGGCTGACGACCCTATCTAAGACCAGGGCTTTACGCTGAGTAACCCGCTGGGAAGGATAATTTTACGAGAATAAGAATTGGTATTCTTGCAAATGATACCCTAGTAGGGGTACTGGAATTCATCTAGTCATGACGGCTTTAGGCGTGGGTGACTAAGTTAAGTGGTCGGTGTCATGAGCTTAATACAATTCAATAGCTATTGCTATATGCCAGACTTCTTGACTAATAGATTGTATGCGCACAATTCTATTAAATGATCTTGATTGATTTTTCTCTTGTGTTCAAATGTTGATTTGGAATACCTATAGACTCGCTCAACCGTTGTGTTGATGATTTTAAGCATGCATTTCAGGTATTGAAGATGATGAATTGCGGAGCTTGCTGGAGAAGGATTGCGGATTGCTTTTGTGGTGATGGGTCTAAAACGGATTTCTTTCCCTTCTGGTCATAAAAATAATAATGTACGGTCGAGTACTTTGGTAAAGTGTTTGTGGATATGATCAAGTCTTTGGGGGACCTAAATGTTACTCTGATATCTTTAAAATTGTTTTACATGGGATCGAAAGTTTTAGACAATGGTCAAATTACATCCTTTTATATTTCAAATTTATCATTTTGAGTTTGTTCAAAATGTCTTGTGTAAAAATGTTTGTATTTAGCACCCAAATGTGTATTTCCGCTGCGCAATGTAATTTGGGGTTGTTAAAGATTGGTAATCAGAGCTTTTTAGTTATAGCGAATTAGGTCGATTTTTGAAAAATGTCCTAAACTATAACTTTGGTGTTGAAAATATAATATAAAAGCACGCAACTTCTCTACAAAGCTCCGGTAAGATTACTTATTTTGTATTGTTTTATTGATTGATGTATCCCTTAAAATTGAATTGATTTTAGAGTATTTATTAAGTAAATACTATGATGATATATAATAATGTATTGATGATGTATTGATGTTGTTGAAAGTACGTTGAGTACTTGTTATCGTATATTTTCTTTATGTAATGCATATGTATATAATTTTAAATAATGACCTTATATACTGCCGAGGGTCTAGAACAGTAGACCAGATGTTGAACGATTTTACAACTGATTTCTTGCGACTTACATCGGGTATGAGGAAGTTTGATTAGTTGATGTATGATAGATATGTGGTTGAAATTGGTGTGATTAGAGGGTTGATGTGAAAGAAAGGTGGTTTTAAAGGTTGTATTTGGTATGTGGACATTTGAGTTTGTTAGGACTTGGAAGATGGATGAGATTGCTAGCCTTGGGTCGATTGTGATGCATTTGTATGCTTGAATTGAAAGGTTTAAAGAGAAGTAGGTAAGCTTTGAAAGGATAAGTGAGTGGGAGTCTCATGTGGAATTGATTCTGAGTAGAGTTTGGAAGTTCAGGAATGTTGAAAGTCGTACTGAGATTTGCCTGGTGATTGATCTGCCATGTATGAATGAGTATTTGGATTTTGAGAATGAGCTGCCATCAGGTTATGGATTTGACCTTGAGGTGTGAAAAGGGAAATAGACGAGTGTGATGTAGCTGAAAACAATGTTAAGGAGGATGAAGAGCTGCTGTCTAAGGAACTAATCGCGTGATGGATTTCTTTGAATCTTATTTTCTTTTGTGATCGGACTTATTTAAACCCTTGTTTCGTAGCATTGTGATGGAACTTATTATCTTTTAAGTTTGTTCGGTAGATGATTGTAGTGACAGACACTGCCACTATCTTTTTGAATCCTCAACGCAATCTGAATTACCCTCATGATCTATGATGTGCCTTTATTAACTCTTTTGAGTTTTGGTTGATGAACCATTGTAGTTTATGTTGTTCGTGCATGTAGTATCCATGAGATGTCCTGATAAAGAATTCATTCCTTTATCTTGATATGTATACTTATCATGTTTCTTTCTTCCGTGATGATGGAAGAAGGAGTAAGGAAAGCATATTTCTGTCATTAGTAGATCGCTACGTGACTAAGTTTCTTGAAATATGTTGCCAAAACTAACGACTGCTACTGTGAGCACTATGATCGAACATGTTATTGCTAGAGCACTTGAAGCTGATCGTGCTGCAAGGATTAAAGATGTTGGAGTTAGTTGTGCGGGAGATAATGGTACTGCATTTGATGCTACGGAGAATAATGATGATGCTGTTGAGGATAATGATGATGCTGCTGAGAATAATGATGATGTTGCTGATCCAGATGATAGTGTTGCTGCTGTTCTACAAGTTCGAAAGAATGTACTTATGTTAGTTTTCAGTAGTGTGGTTCTGCGTAGTTTTGTGGTATTAGTAGTGCATTAGAATTGCATATATGGATTGATAAGATAGAGAGTACCTTGAGATTATTGGGTGTTCAGAAATTAATAAGGTGAAATTTGCTGCTGCTATATTTCAGGATGGTACACTAAGATGGTGGAATACCAAGTGACTACTTTAGGATTGGTTGTGACTAATAGTAAGGCATGGCCCGTGATGAAAGGACTATTGACTGCTAGGTTTTGTCCCAAGCAGGAACTAGGACAGTCGGAATCCGAATTGAGATAATTCGTGCTAAGGAACAATGTTATTACTGCTTACTGGGAAATTTTCTGAGCTATATTTGCTATACCATGATACTTTTGTGAATGACCGTAAAACAACGAAGCAATACATTAGAGGATTGTCTAGTAATATCAAGGGTGAGGTTATTTCTTTAAGACCTAAATCTTTCGATGAAGCTGTTCAGATGGCGCATGATTTAATGGATGTGAAAGTGCTAGATAGGAAAGATAGTATTGTTGAAAACAATAAGAGAAAGTGGGAATCTGCTCAGTCAAACCCGAATCAAGGTCAGAATTGTAAGGATTACAGTACTAACAATAACTAAAGACAGAACCGAAATCATTATTTAAACCCTGGAAGGAATGAGCAAATTTGTGCCGTCACTGTGTCTGAAAGTAACAAGATAAATCTCAAGTGTGTTTGTTGTGCTCTATACCATGTAGGTAATTTTCCACAAATGCGACTAGAGTTAGGAAAACCTGGTCATAAAGCCGCTAAGTGCAGAACAAGAGGATTAGTCAATGGAAGTAGTACTCCTGAAGCAGTGATATGATTTAGCCGTGGTAAGAAAGAATACAAACAAAGAAATTGTCCAAAGTAAGGAAATTGACAAGATAGGAATGCTGCCGCTCCAGCTTACTTTTGAATGATGCTAACAAACCTTATGGTCTGAATGTTGTAAATGGTATATTCTTACTTGAGATTCTTTATGTCAACATGTTGTTTGATTTCAGATCGGGTAGAAACTGTAGAACTGTAAAGATTCATTTGTTTTATCAACGGAGAGTCAATAAGATTGACAATTAACTATGATTTTGAGTTAACCGATGGAAAGGTTGCTAGTGTTAGTTTTACAATGAGAGTGTGTTCCTTGAATTTAGGAAAGTAGGTGTTTAGTATCGACTTGATGCTCAAAGAGTTGGAATCTTTGGATGTGGATTATTGGTATGAATTGGTTAGTGGTGCGAAGTGTTGATGCTTGAGATTGAACTAATCTTTACTATAAATTGATAGCTGCTGGCTTAGATTTTGCTGCAAAGCTGAGTGTTGAATATAAGAGGTGATGAATGAATTTTCCGTTTGAAAAGTATCTTGTTTGGAAATAAGGAAGTATGTGGAAGAGGAATGTGATGTATTCCTAGCTCAGGTAATTTGTGATAGGGTAGTTGAGGAGAAGTTGAGAGATCTGTTAATGACTCGAGAGTATTCTGAAGTTTTCCTGAAGTTTTTGCAAAGTTGCTACCGCCTTATGAAATGGAGTTCGTGTCGATTGAGTATTGTGAGCGATAGGTGTAGTGCTTCTGCGTTTCGTTGTGTAGTGCTTCTGTGTTTTGTGGAGTAGCAATTGTATGCCTTATCATTTGGCACCGTCAGAGTGGAATGAGTTATTCGGTCAACTGCAAGAAGTGATGGATAAGAGATGTATTATATTAAGTTTCGTTGCAATGACAATCACCTGTATTGTTTGTCAAGAAAGATGGATTGTTTCAGATGTATATTGATTATCGAGAGCTTAACAATTGACAGCTAAGAATCGGTATCCATTACCGAGGATTGATGATTCGTTTGATCCTTGCAACTTGTCTGGATCCAGTGTGTACTCAAAGATCGCTTTGAGTTCTGGTTATCATTAACTGAGAGTTAGGAAGGAAGATGTTCCTATAGTTGTTTTTCGTACTTGATGTGGGTACTTTAAGTTTCAAGTGATGTTTTTGGAATGGACGAACGCGTCTGCCATATTCATGGACTAGGTGAATCTTGTATGTAAGATGTGCTAGGATGAGTTATTCATTATATATATTGAAGATATTCTATTTTATTCCAAGAGGAAAGGAGGAACATAAGTAGCATATGAGGATAATTTTTGGGATGGTTGGAAAAAGAGAAACAGTATGTAAAGTTTCCTATGTGTGAATGTTGGTTGAAATATTTGCGTTTTTAAGGCAGTAGATTGACAACAAAGGAATTCGTGAAGATCTTGCCAAGATTGAAACGATCAATGATTTGTCGGTACCAACGACGCTGATGGAAATCTGTTAATTCCTTGATTTAAGCTGGGAATAATCGAAGGTTTATCGAAAGGTTTTCACTGATTGTTAAACCATTGATTAAGCTGACTAACAAGAATTGGATGTGTGAGTCCCACTTATACATCTAAATTGTAAGTTTCGAGATCTGATCCTTATCAAATGAGGAAGCTGTATACTGAACAATGAAGGGTAGGCTGTGTTCTGCACTGATGTTGTCATTGTTGAAAGGATCTGAAGTATTTATAGTTTATATTTTGCTGTGATGTGTCTCATAAGGGTTATGTAGTTGTGGTGTTTGCTTTGAGATGGTAGAAATATCACTTGTATGGAATCAAGTGTGTAGTGATAAAGGATCATAGAAGTTGCTCCAAAATTAATTTCTTGGGATGATAAAGGAAATGAGTAGGGGATTACCAGTTACATATATTTTGAGTACCTGATTATGTTGATGATTATGATTGTGAGTGATTATGACTACGAGATTCGCTACCATCCGGGAAAGGCGAATGTGGTAGCTAATGCACTTATCAGGGATAAAAGGGAAGATTTGAGTTTTCGTGATGACAAGAAGTGTGGGCTTGATAGCAAGGATATTAAATTTTAAGTTAGTGGTCTGATTTGAGAAGGAGGTCAAGATAAGTGATTTCAACATTTTGTTAAACTTATGGAAAGGATTTTGTTGTAACGCCAAGTTAGGCATGGTATATTGAGCACTCCTAACATAACCAAGTTGAGAGAGTGAGACTTAGTGATGAAGGAATCTCACAAGTCAAGTAATCGATACGATTTGGTTTAGGTAAAGGTGAAAGTTGAGTTGAGTAATGTGTGTTATACAGAGACTGATGGACAGAGTGAAAGGATGATTCGAACATCGAACGGTACACTTGTGCGTGTGTGATTGACTTAGAAATCGTTTGAATTTTTATATGAAAATGATTATCATGCTAGTAGTAGTAAGGCTGTACTATTGATGGTACATAAAGAACTTCAATTTGTGAAGGTTAAAGATAGTGAGTTATGGACGTAAGATTAGGCTTTTGGTGCATTGCAGAAATGTAGGTGGAATTGAATTTGTAAACTAGAAGCGATATTGGCAATATTGATAAGATTGTATGGGTTAGACATCATTTATTAAGTAACAAGGAATGGTCAGAAGGGTTATGTTGGCAATCGAAGGAAATTGATGTAGTTTGAAATTGGGAAACGTGGTTATGCTTAAGGTGTTGTTATGGAAGGTGAAATTTGTTTTGAGAACAACAAGGAAAGAATTCAACTTAAAGATAAGTTTCTTTTCAAAGAAAGAACTGTGAAGAGTTCTTATGAGGTCGAAACATAGTGATAATTATATTGTGAAGATACAAGAATTCCAGGAGTCGAATCTGAAATTGTGAAGGAAGCACGAGGATTTCTTTAAGGAAAAGAATTCTCTTTTGTTCTGGAGGTATGGGATGTGAGTATAAGAGGGGCCAAGCGCCGGGACGTCGGTCTCTTTTTGGAGGGTAGGATGTGACACCCAAACCTGAGGTCATTTATTTAATATTATATAATAGTATTTTACAAATGATTTTGAAATTTTTTATGAGTTTGAATGATATGACGATTGATGGTTTTATTTAAAACCGACGTTGGAGGCTTTATTTTTATCTTTTTACTAATAGCGAGGATTATTAGTGACCACGATATCGGCGGATGCCCGAGATTTTATGTTTTATCATTTGTTGTCTCGATGTTTATATTTTTGACGTTTTTATTTTATGTTCGTATTAAGTCAAACCGGGATCATATTATTATCATATTTTGAGTGCGTTTTAACTTTTGAAAAGTATTTTTACGAAACCCGAGCCTCGTAAATATTTTCAAAATTGACAATTTACATTTTCTACCTTGTAAACTATTTACTTGCATTTGGACCAAAACTATAACAAATTGACAAATTCTACCCCTCCACCCCACTATATATTGATTTTCCACTAACTCTTTTTAATATAAAATTCATTTTTACAACACAACTCAATCTCTCTTTCTCTCCCTTGCTAATGCCGTCCATCACACCTCACAAAACACCTTGATCATTCAATTTTTACTTTGAATCTTCAAAAACAAATTATAATCCCATCTTGCAAATTCAAAGAGTAACATTTTGGTATTATTTTTACCCACATGCATTAACTTTGCAAAAAGTTTATTTTCTTGATTAACTAGTGATGTTTGATCCATTTTTATGATGGTACATATGTATTATTGTTATTATATTCAAGAATTGTTGGTTGCATGTTCATTATTTTTGAGTGGGTAATTTTTGTATGATCATTTAAATGTGTTATGGGTTAGTTAAGTTGTTGGTAATGATATTAGGGTGATATTAGGCATATAAGAATGATTATAAAGTGGTGAAAAATTAATTTTGAATGATTTTTAAATATATATTTTTAAACAGATTATTAAACTTAATTTTCTGAAAATATGCGTCTGAGTTTGAGATGAACTAATTAGATATTGTTGTAGAGGATGTTTTTAGCTTCGTTTTGGTATAAGGTTGGGCTTCTAGCTCCAAACGAGCGAAAAGTTAAGTTAGTTTGATTATTCGTGTACCGGGAGACGAGTATCGTCACAATATAAAATTGTTGTCGATATTTGGATCGAATCTCGGGGACCATAAAATAGATTTTTAAAATGAGTCATGGACTGATTTTTAATGATAAGTATGATGATGTTGAGTTATTTTCAAAGTTGAGTGTCGGTTTTGTAACCGGAGAAAAATAAATTGTTTAAAAGACTATATGAGTTGTTGACGTAAAACTGTCCGGTTTTTGTAATTCAAAGATGTGTCGAGCAGGGAACTTTAAAAGTAAAATCTTTTGATGGGCTTTTAACAGGTCTTTCTATATATAGTAAGTGACATTTCGGATTAAGTGGGGTAAATGAGCTCGTACATTTGGTATGTACCGGCAGATTTTTATCGAAAGAATTAACTAATAGAATAAACATATAGAATGAAGTAAAAGGGCACTTGTATTGTTTTCATTTTGGGTTGGGTGTGATTTTATTATTTTGAGTTTGATGTTAGTAAGTATGGATTTTATTCGGGTTTATTATTAATGAACGCGCCTTATTTGATAGGTTGTGGTTTTTGTGTTTATCGGGCATCAACTATCGTCGAAGATCGTCTTACTACTGCTATTACTTCAGGTGAGTCTATAGCCTCGCTTTTGTAATTGTTTTGAATGATTTTAAAACCCGCGAGGGGGATACATGCTATTTGAAAGTAAAATGAACACAAGTCATGATTGATTGTTTGGACCCGAATGTTGCCTTTGTTGTCTTTGTTGTTTGAATTGTATAAGTACCTAATTTGCAAAAGTCCCGAAATTCATGAGCCGTTAACTATATCTTGACTTGATGTTGTGAGTTAGGAATAGCCGCTTATTCTAGTAATAGTACTATTGGGCTGACGACCCTATCTGAGACCAGGGCTTTACGCTGAGTAACCCGCTGGGAAGGATAATTTTACGAGAAAGAGAATTGGTATTCTTGCAAATGATACCCTAGTAGGGGCACTGGAATTCATCTAGTCATGCCGGCTTTAGGCGTGGGTGACTAAGTTAAGTGGTCGGTGTCATGAGCTTAATACAATTCAATAGCTATTGCTATATGCCAGACTTCTTGACTAATAGATTGTATGCGCACAATTCTATTAAATGATCTTGATTGATTTTTCTCTTGTGTTCAAATGTTGATTTAAAAAACCTATAGACTCGCTCAACCGTTGTGTTGATGATTTTAAGCATGTATTCAGGTATTGAAGATGATGAATTGCGGAGCTTGCTGGAGAAGGATTGCGGATTGCTTTTGTGGTGATGGGTCTAAAACGGATTTCTTTCCCTTTTGGTCATAAAAATAATAATGTACGGTCGAGTACTTTGGTAAAGTGTTTGTGGATTTGATCAAGTCTTTGGGGGACCTAAATGTTACTCTGATATCTTTAAAATTGTTTTACATAGGATCGAAAGTTTTAGACAATGGACAAATTACATCCTTTTATATTTCAAATTTATCATTTTGAGTTTTTTCAAAATGTCTTGTGTAACAATGTTTGTATTTAGCACCCAAATATGTAATTCCGCTGCGCAATGTAATTTGGGGGTGTTAAACTCTCCTTCGACTTGTCTTTGGATTGATAGCATCGCGTGCACACTTCTTTCTCCAATGCTTGTCATTGTTTGTGCAAACGACTTGTTTATCATGCTTGTTTTATTTTTCCTCATAGTCATTCTTCCTCTCTTTTCGACTATGTGGACTTGTTTTATTGTCCTTGTCATACTCTCTTTATTTCGGTATTCGTGCCAATATATTAAAGTGGAGTATGTACTCTCGATATTTTTTTTACAAATTGGACATCTCTTTTCTATCTTAGTACTCTTTATATATTTTTTGGTGTCACCAAAATAAGTTGGGTTCTCTTTTCTATCTAATGGCCCTCTTATTTTTCTTAACTTGTCATATTTTTTATACTTCTAAAAGTTAAGATTGTTTTAGCTTTCTCTTGAGTCCCTCTATTTGTACTTAAGATGTTTAAAGATAATTTTGCTTGGGTGACATTACTATACATATATGATCTTGTCCACTAACTTTGTTTTGTAGTACTTTTCTAACCCTTCTTTGTAGCTTGTCACTATCTTTGCTTCATTGGTGCCTCAAGCAAGGGGGATCTCATATCAAGGGGGGGGTATTTGGAAGATTTCTAGTCATTACATTTGCTATCGTTGACTCACTTAAATTGCATTCGTTGAACTTCTTGCAAGTAATGAATTTTGGAATCTCGAAGATAAGCATTTTATTATGCATGGAATTGGTTAACCTATGTTGATTGAAGACTTCACTAGGATGACGCAAGCTCAACATCTTTAGATGATGGGTATACGTTTTGGATTCTCGCCTCTCAACCGAAGACTACAAGGGACGACTAGCTTTTTGGATGAAATCTCTTTCAAAGTCGATCCCTCTTTTCTACAAATGAAAACTACCTCTCAGATGCAAGCTCTCGTGACGTCAATTATTCTCTTCCTCAAATGACGTGCAATAATTGACTACCACTTTGGGTGCGTGCTCTCTCGATGTTGATTCTTCTCTTTTTCAAAGACGTTGAATACCTATTTGATTCGACAAAAGGGGGAGAAGGAAGTGTAAATGAGTAAGTTCCACATTTTACTATGCGTTATGGTTTACTTGTTTGTAATCATCAAAAAGGGGAAGATTGTTAGTGCAAGCATTACGATGTTTAATCGAGATGATCCCTTTATGTTTTGGTGATGACAAACGTATAACTCGCAATACATTATGTAAAATGTATAAGGTACTCGTAATCACTCAAGCATACTTATGTATACTTCTCTCTACACCTTGAAGATAGCATTCGTCATGAAAGACAAAAAGGACGCGGTTCTCTATAGTACCCGCGGATCCTTAAAGAAATCGAACAGCGAGAATAATTAAAGAACTGCAGGTAGACAAGCCAGTTTAGGCTCAATCAAGACTTTTGGAAGATTCTAGAACATGGAGGGAAACTAACAAAATCAAAATTCAAATTTTGAATTTGCTTCTAGAAGATGGAGGGAAACTAATAAATTTAAAATTCAAATTTTGAATTTGCTTCTATTAGATGGACAGAAAATAATTAATTTAAAATTCAAATTTTGAATTTGGGTGCATCCTTTTATCCAATGGATCAAAACGACCTCTCCAAGGCAAAACTTCCCTATAAATAGGAAGTGTTTACTTCCCCTCAAAGGTGTGGAAAAATACATATAATTCACCTCAAAAATCCCATTCCTCATTTGCCTCCTCCTCCTCAAGTGCAATGAGAAGAACACCTCCATCCTTGTGAAGTGTTAGTCATAGCATGATGAAGATCTATCCTTCTAGATCAAGTCATGATTATAGTCTTCCTACTATGTATATGTAGAAGATCCAAGTTATGGGTACACTTGGATATGTTGTAAGGGTAGTATATCCAAGTGTTGGGTATCCTTGGATTAGGTATTAGAAAGCAAGTTATGTATATGCTTGGATATAGTGTTAGAATCTTAGATCTTAGTGGTGTGTACTTAGATCTAAATGGTTTATGTGTTTAGGCCATAAAACACAAGGTTTGTTATGTTGGGCCATACAACATAACTAGTGTGAAGATTGGTGTAGATGGGTGTAGATTGGTCCTACCTAATATTAGGACTCGACATCTAGCCTTGTGTTGGAAAATGTTGAAGTAGGCGATGTTGTGTATATTGGTCCTAGCTAAGATTAGGGCTCGACTTTTAGCTTAGAGTCGGAAATTGGATAAGCGATGTTGTGTATGGTTTCTCCACCTTAAGGAGTTTGTTGACTAGTGAATTAACTCTCGACTAAGGTGTACTCGAGGAGTGGAGTAGGGCGAAGAGGAGCTTCGTGACCGAACCACTATAAATCATCGTGTTGTTACTTTCTTTACATTTATGTCTTTACTCTTATTAATGCATTTATATGTTGTTGTGTGTTTTGTGCATCTCATAATCTAAACATCTAAGTTGCGGAAAAGTTAAGGCTTAGTACGTGTGTGCTTCATGTTTAGATTATGGTCAAGTGTACATCACTTAGTCTAAACATCTTAGTTGCGGAAAAGCTTATGCTAAGTACGTTTGTGCTTAGTGTTTAGACTATTGTTTGATGTACTCTTGATTTGATGTGTTTGTAGGTTTTCTTACTTGTAGTATTTATCTTTCAATCAAACACATCTTATATCTAGTCAAGCTTGATCGAGAATTTGATACCAAGGATTGTGTAAGTTTAACATTCAATAAATGGTTTCGTCCACTGTCGGCGGTTCCCTAAATGGACCGGCGGTTCTTTATTGATAAACAACCACGGGTACAATAAAGAACCACGCACAGTGGATTAAGCCGAAATGTTTTGAAAATGAACTAGAAACTATTCAACCCCCCTTCTAGTTTCTACAAAAACTATCAGTTAGCAAGAGATATGATAATTAAGTAGAAAAATCAAAGAGAACCAGCCTGAGTTAAAGTAAAGCTTAAATGGACAGCTTGACTACTTCATAGGCTCATAGATTTCATTTGCTACAGTAGAAAAGCTTAAGGAACAGTTGAGAGGAAAGAAATTGAAGAAAATTAAGAAAATTATTAATGGACATTTAAATCAAAACAAAACAGAAACCCTACCGAATTCAACTAACTTTTAACCGAATTAACTGAAAGAAAAACGGATTTATGAAAACATATTAAGAAAATATTAAGATCAGAACTTTCATTAATGGACAAAGTAATTACAGAAATCTAACTGAATACAAATTGAATTAATGGCAGAATTCGTTACACGATTAACAAACTAACAACAGAAAATAACTGACAATTGCAAAGGAATATTAACTGTGTGAAATATTGACTAAACCTACTCCTAATTCTAATCTAATTAACTGATTACAAGATGAAGAATGGTTGGAGTATTTATAGACAATGGAAGAGTACTCGTCGACGTGTAGCTGCCAATGTTCGTCCACGTGGATCAATAGTTCTTCAATGTTCTTCAGAATATTTGGGGTTTTTCTCCTTGTTGAATATCAGTTTAATTTATTCATACCATCTTATAGAGAATAAGATGGTGAACAACTTTTATTTTATACTCTTCGCTTGATATATTCATATTCTTCATTGAAATCCTGCTTTTGAAAGGTGTTGATGAAGATGATATGCTCATCGGATTTTTTTTCCTTTTATTTGTTGGATGAAAATGAGACACGTGATACAAGTGTTTGCTTTAATAAAAAGAATCTTCTTTCTCTTTAGTCCCTCAAGTTTTACTTTTGGCCATTTGCTACTTGAAAACTTTTTAGCTTTTGATCAAATCACACTTCAGGACCTTGATTTATATGTATTTGGAAAATATGATCCTTAAGTGCTCGTTTTTTCCTTTTCTTCAATTTTTCTTCTAAACTCGAGAAAGCGTGTTTGCTCCACAATGTATCTTATTAACCTGAAACACACAAATACACCATACACGCGTAATTCTGACAATTTAAAGTATAATATAATGTATTTGTCCGTGTTTTAAGTGGTTTTTAAGTTATAAATGATGAGTGTTTTCACACTTATCAACTCCACTCCACTTGACCATTGCCATGCCCACATGCAATACAATATTTCAAAGCTATAGATTACACTTTGTTGATCCCTTTGGTTGGATCTATATTCTGTTAAGAATTAGTATAGTAGTTTGTAATCAAACTAAAACACTTTGAGCACTCTTACTAACACTAAATAAGTTATGTGGAATCTAACTTATAAAGCACAGAAGAACATAATTACTTTTAACTATTCGATTCTCTTATTAGTCGACTTGTATGAGGTACATGAAAGACATTGTACCTATGTGACAATCCGTCAATTTATGGTTGATATTTTATTTTCAAGTATTATTTAAAAACATTATTTTAATGTTATATTATGAACTCACTTATTTTTGGGAAGAAATTTGGATTTACGTCTTGAAGTAGCATCGACTACGTCTAAACCGGAGAATTCTACGTTACGTGATTGGTTTACATACACCGTTTTGGTGACAGTCCGACATTTCAGAAAATAAATTTAACCGTGAATATTATTTTGAGATTTTAAATTTGTGCTGGTTCATAAACTCACAAATTTACGAGAAGAGATTAGGACTTACGATTATAATTTAACGTCCTTTACGACAAAACCGGAAACCTTAGGATTACGTATTTACGTTTTCGAACTCCGTTTTTGATGTTACAATTTTTATTAGATTCATTTTGTTCCGTTGATTCATAATTTATAAAAACATTTTTCGTAAAATGACCCGAGGGCACGCAAATCGAGGAAACTAGAATCAAGGAGTACCCGTAAATTGGTGGGATGAGACAAGTTTACACTTGCCTCACCCCACTATGGGATGACCAACACACCACCACCACATCAAAGATATGGCAAGTTTATAGTATAAGCTAGGACACTTGTCCTAGTTTACACATCAAAACCATCTTTCACAAAAACCACCAACACTAAACTAGTTCCTCCATTTCTCTCATGTAGCTCACACATTTTCTCTCTTCCTCTCTCCCTATGAACGTCCCATATCACCCAAAAACACCCCATTAGATCAAAAATTCAACCATAAATCATATGTATAATTTACATATGATGAAAACCCATTGAAGTTATGAAGATTGGAGGTGATTTTAACATCTAAAAAGGAGTTTATATGGAGATCAAGGGTTGATTTTTGGAGGAGTCTACAAATACTTGGTGATCCTAGAAGTGGTGTTGATATCTCATAAGATTGGTTACCAAAAACCAAGTCTTGTTCATCCAAAAACTCATCATTTCATCACTTTGGTGGTATAGAGATTGTTTGTTCCTATCCTCTTGTTATTTTTAATATGTAATCTTGTATTTTCTTTATTTATGTATATGTATATGATGATGAATGATGATTAAAATTATTATGTGGGGATTTGGTGTTGATAGATTTGATAAACATGGTTAAAAAGATGAAAACCATAGGTAAAATGGATCTTGCTTAATGTGATGGCTGTATAAAAACAGTAAGTAACCAAATGTTAAACTGATAAAATGGTAAAGTGGAATCAATTTACAGTAATTATTAGATGTCATACACATGTGAGAGTTGGCCATGCAATGGAATCATCAAAATGAGTGAGATATGATCAAAACAAAATTTGTATACCAATCTGAATAGTCTGTTTTGTAGGGACTGTTAAGGATACTTAGACATAGATTGAGTAGTAGCTATAACTAACTTATTTGTAGCACATAATATTATGTTTATGTCATCTAAAAATGAGCTTCTATCTCCTTATAGAACTCAAGATATGATAAAAATGGCGAAAGTGAAACTAAAAATCAGATTTTGTGAAATTAAAGTTTAATAGTATTATATAAGCACTCAAATAATATAGTATAAAATGTGAAATTAGAACCCACTAACTTATATATTTCATTTATATAAATATGTATAAGGATAAATAAATGGACATTTTATAAAAATGATAGTTTGGTAATTTTTATAAGTTATAAAAACAATAAACATGATTTTTACGTCTTTTCGGCTAGTACCGTAAAAGTAACGTTTTTCGTCAATTAAAACTTAGACGATCGGACCAGTCTAATGTAAATTTTTTAAAAGTCATATACTGATATATAAGTACTTAATACAAGTAAAAACCGATAAAACCCGAACTAAATAACATATGGACATTAACGGGCTAAGTTAGCATTATTGGACTAATAATCCAACTAAATGGGCTAAACACTTATAAATTTACTTATTGTGCTTAACCCACCTGGGCCTAACATGTAAAGTATAATACTGATAATAAAAGTATAAAATGGATTAATACAAGTTAATGGACTTATAATAGGCTTATTGGACGTAAAATGTGTAAATAGGTAAAACTAGTAAACTAGTATAAAAGTTATCAACACATAACACTAAAATGAGTAAATGAGAATGTATAAACACACTTGATCGTCATCATATATATAAAATCATCATATGTATACATAATTGTTATTTTTATAAAGTCATTGGACAAGAGTCTAAGACAAGTATTATTTGTCTAGGTTTCCGTGATTGAAGCACGTACCGTACATCCGAATTGCCGATAACCCGCTTTCCCACATCAACGTGAGTTCATAACCTCGCACTATTTTAAATGTTTTTATGAAATGTTTTATACCCCGCGAGGGAGATAACATGTTAGTTTTTATAAAATAAGACACTAGTTGTCCCGATTGTCTGTTTATTGATTTGGACCCGAATGATTGTATGACCCGATGAATGATTAAATTACCCAATAGATGAAATGAAATGGATTATTAAAGTTAGGTTATGTCACAAAAAGTCCCATTAGCATGAATTATGAACTACCGGGATTTGGTAGACGCTTAAGCATATAATAGTACTATTTGGGGACGATCACCCCACGTCGCGCCTTGACGGTTGATCCCCGTCGTGCCACATTGATTGGTAAGCGAATTTATGTATGAGAAGATTTACACCAGCGTGATTATTGTGACGACATGCTAATTTAGATGGGCAAATAAGTGTCGGGCTAGCTACCCGTTGTTTGTTGTAGTAAGGTAACAATGTCATGCGGCTTATAATAATCTAAATAACGAAATACTGCTATACGCACTGAATTACGATATATTGCCTGACTAGCAATACATGGTCTTATTATTGATTTTATGTTCGTGTTTTGGTTTTACATAACCATATTCATATAACGGTTTTTATTTAACTCTATAAAACGTTATAAAACGTATTGTATGATGTTTTTATGACAATGGTTCGTATAATGATTTTGAAGGCAACCGCCTATATTATGTTTTTTGATAAGGATTTGTATAAAATGACTTTGGCCTATTTTATGGCCTACTAGAAAGATTTGTACAAAATGATTTTTGGTATTAATTATATACCAATGATATATTAATGGTTTTATTAAACTCTATGAATTCACTCGGCGTTATCGCTGACCTTTTCTTTTAACATGTTTTGTCTCAGGTACTTGATGGTAATTCTCGGGAAGACGACAAGAATTCATGGCCCGCACTTAAATAACAATTTCCATTCAAATGCTTTGTAAAACATGTATGAAATACTATGACTTGGGACCTATGTAAATCTAATATTTATGAATGGAAATGCTTTATTATTAAACGACGCGATTTTTATGCGTTGTCTATGATGTGAGTAATGTGCTATCCCGTAACACCAACGAGTCTTCCGCTGTATTAAATTGTGTAAATTTGGGGGTGTTACAGTTTGGTACCAGAGCTCTCGTTATAGAGAACGAAAGATTTTTAAAACCAAGGTTTTGAATAAAACATTTCAAAATCTTTTAACTATAAACAGTTTTCACAAAATGTCTAAAAATCTTTGACAATAACGGTGCCGAAGAATTCCCGAGTTACCGACAAGGCCAGACTGAGAAGTGTTATTTTAATATATATATATATATATATAACTTGGATTATATGTATATGATGTAATTTGATTACATGATTGTTTGATGATTATTTTTATATTTATACGACGTAGATTGTCACAAGGAACCCTAACTCCCCTAGCGAATCAATCAAAGCTATTCCCGTAGGATTTCTAGCTATTCTAGATCTAAACTATGTTGTGGATATTTTTGATCCCAACAAATGGTTGATATTCGTAGAAATGTAGATATTAGTTGATTGTGATATTGAAAAAGAATTGGCGAGATTAAAACTGATATCGATGTCATGAAGATCATTCCCTATAGAGTGGAGTTTGACAAAACGTTACCACCTAGAAAGATGTCATCTAATTCGTTGTCACCCAATTCTTAAACTTGAAATCGAAAGGGTGAATGTTGCACTTGAGGCTGTCATTGGAACCATTACCCAAAAGCCTCATGCCACTAATACCTTTCCGAGAAGTCTAATTGAATGTTTGTGTCATTTCATACTAGTGACTCATTTGATAACTATTGTTGTAAGAGCTATAGGATTGGAAATTAACTGTTGTTCATATCGAGCTTTTATTGCCCTTTCAAGGTCTAAGAATAAGGTTGAAAGTATTGGAAAATGAGGTAGGATATCGAATTGAGTATAAGTTGATTGAAACTTGAATGAAGTAAAATTTAACCTGTATGGAATAAGAAATTGTTAAGAGGAAATGGTTAAGTCCTGTGATTGAATTATAAGGTTTTAAATGTTTGTTGGTTCGTGTTAAGGGTTGTTCCTAGGCCATTTTCCACTAACGAGGATGCCCAGTGTCCAAGAAATAAATTGAAGAGATCTTCTTCTGAATTGGGACCGATGGATCTTCCGAGAAGGGTGGAACCCCCATGACTCTTGTAGATTAGTATTCATTGTGGTATCTTTTAAAAATCCCTAACTTAACTGAGACATCAGTTGGTAGGATGAGTTCTTGGAATTGTATGACATAGTGACACGTAATGTGTTACGGTACAATTTTGACTTGTTTGTGATTAATAAAAAGACTACCTTTGATTGCTAAATTCTACATGTATCGATGTTATCTATCCTTTATTGCTTCATCCTAATGTTCGCATTAGTGATGCAACCATTGAACAAGTACTCATCTCGAATTGAGTTACGTTGTGGATTATTCTCTTTGTATTCCTGAGTGCCATCGAGGTCATGAACCTCATGATTAATTGGCTAAGATCATTTCCTATTATATTGTAGTTAGTTCTTGGTGAATAACTTTTCATCACTCTTTTGTAGATCACTCATTGTTTTTATAAGATAAAATAGCATCCCTTGAGAAAAATTGAATTTTCATCACTATAAGGATTATTCAAAGTGAGATTTATAAGTGATCGTTATCGAAATGAAGTTGTTTATAAAACACCTTGGAAAACTTAATTGTTTTCATAACAAAGAAAATCTTTGTAAATTTATTTTTGATTCTTATTTAAGAATTAAGCATGAAAATATTTTTATTATAAACATGATGATAAGATTTTGACGAACTGAGTATTGCATCGTTAATCCTGAAATTGTATATAGTTGCGCGCCTACCTACAATTTTGAATGGACCATGCAAGGATGATTAGTAGTCACCATAAAATTGTTAATAAACACCACATTTTCATTGAAGTTATGAAAAGAATAAAAATTTATGAGATCTGCAAGAAGTGCAAAAGAGGGACATATTGTTAGGGACACCTACATATGTGCCCGTACTATTTATTCTTGTGAGTCAAATTTACTAATCTATAGATATTGTCTTAATTGACAATTGATATTCCCTTCTTGTCCAATTCTCCCGTGGTGAGATTCTTAGAAAAAGTATCTGATTACCGAGTGTTGATACCCGACTGGATGTATCGACGTTCCTATCATTTCTTTTGATTAGATTTCATTTTAATGACCTGGGTAACGATCTGAGGAGCTTTCGAATGCGTACTCAAATTATGAAAACATGGGATATATTCATATTCATTAAATGTTTTCGTCTGTATCTGATTTGAAATTCTCTCGCGTAGACTATGCGTTGACCTTACTCTTTTAAGGTTAGTTATGTCTCCAGATATCCGTGAATTGTGAAGGATTATGAGTTATTATTAGTCTTTTGAGAAGTTCACATCTTATCGACGACAATAAAACTGAAAAGTTGATAGTGCCAATAGAATGGATTGATTGATTATGACATGACGACATTGTCTTAATTGATGGGAACTCGAATAGAATTCCCCTAAATGATAAGATGTTGATTATCAAAAGTGATCTAAATAATTCTTGATGGATAACCATATCCTGCATTTAGACTTGATATTATACCGTGAATAGTTGTGAATTAGTCATAGATTTTGTAATCTAAGAAGAACTTAAAAGTAAATGTATAAAAAGATGTTAATGTTGTTTGAAACTTTAGGAGGTATTTGCTGGTGAATTACCTAGACTTTCCCCATTAAGGCAAGTTGAAATTGGTATTGATTATATTCCCGGTGCTACACCTGTGGCATGTGCACTGTACGTCAGCACCATCTGAATTAAAGGAATTACCGTACAACTGAGAGAGTTGTCGGAAATAGATTTTATTCTACCGAGCTCGTCATCATGAAGAGCTATGGTGTTATCATTCCTTATATTTATTGATTACCGTGAACTAGGTAAATTGACGACTAAAAATCTATATCCACTACCCAAGATGATAGATTTGTTCGATCATTTACAAGGTTCTAATGTATATTCGAAAATTTGATTCACGGCATGGTTATAATCAACTTCACGTCCGCGAAAAGATTATCTATTCCAATCACTACATCCAGAACTTGTAATGAACATTATGAGTTTCACGTGATGTCGTTTGGATTGACTAATACACATGTAGCATTCATAAATTTGGTGAATCACGTGTGTAGGCTGTAATTTGATAAATTCATGCTTGTGATCATTAAGGACCATCTGTTTGTTTATTAGAATCGGAAGGAGTTAATAATTATTTGTAGAATGCCTCGAATTGGCTGAACAATGAAAACCTGTACCTTGAATAATTAACATGTGATTTAAGACATAATCCTTTACTTGAATTGACCGTGTGATTAATAAGATAATGGGATCTATATTGACTTTTCAAATATTAGAGCCATTAAGGCTTAAGGTTATACCAAAAAGAAAAGTGCAAATATATTTTGACAAATTTTTTATCAAAAAGAACTTTTGAGGGATTATTCCCTTATACCCAGAACATTTAACTAAACTCCTGTTTAGGGGTAAATATTTGTGTATACCTCAAGACAACCTAAGAGGGATTGAGGAAACCATTTAAACCATAACTTGAAATTTGAAACGACAATTTTTGCTTTTCAACTAAGAAAATTTTGACCAAAGTATAACCAAAGATTTTTCGAACATTTACAAATCTTATTAATTATTTTCAATAAATCAACCAAAAATCGTGTCAACTAAAATTCAAATTTATTTTGAATATCTTTATATAATTGGTCGAGCTAAGAAATTTAAAACTTTTTACGTTTATGTTTCATAAAATTTATTATATATTATTTAATTACTTGAAATATTTATTGACGCTTTAAACGTCGGATTGAGCAAAACTGATACAAATAATAATTGAGACGAGACTAAAACTTAGAAAATATAAAGAAAGAATTTTTGAATAAATACGGTCCTGATAATTATTTTATCAGGAAAAGTGAATGTAGATACTAACAAATTATATAGAAAGGATAAAGAACCAATTAGGATGTATTTCTGTGCCAAATAAATTGCCGAGCAATTTAAAATATAGCAGATGTTTGAAAAAAAAAGATAATATAAATAATAAAGGGGTTCGCGGCTAATATGAACCATTAGAATTAAGAAGCCTATGGCGTTAAATGTTTTAAAGGCCACTTGTGGTTGTCTAAATATGGAGATTTTGAGATTTAGTTGTGTTAAAATCTCGTAAGATTAAGTATTCTATTCATGTCATTTCTGACTAAATGTATCTTTATCTGAAGAAGTTGTACTAATGGCAAATTATGAAGGCAGACATTGCCTCATACATTAGTAAACGTCTAGCTATTTCAAAGGTCATCA
The DNA here is from genome assembly GCA_025667525.1 of Glebionis coronaria. NCBI lineage: Eukaryota > Viridiplantae > Streptophyta > Magnoliopsida > Asterales > Asteraceae > Glebionis > Glebionis coronaria. The sequence goes on from CM046880.1 coordinate 230,246,008, forward strand.
TCTGAATTTGATTCGATTTGGGTCATCGTCGACAGACTGACCAAATCTGCAAATATCATTCCTGTTAATGATAGATTCTTGATGAAGAAATTGACTCTTTTGTATTTAAAGGAGTTGTGTAAACATGGTGTGCCTGTATCGATCATCTCTATCAAGATCCTCGCTTCGCATCGAATTTCTAGAGATTTGCTCAGAAGACATTGAGAATGAATCTTGATGAGAGTACTGTGTACCACCCCAATCGAAGGGACGAGGTAAAGTAAAGACACAAAATACTATAAGTGTTGTTTTATGTTTGAATAATTGACCTTTGGTAATAAATAGGAAAATCGATTTCCTTTGGAGAGATCATCACTGATAATTATCATGTTAGGATCGAGATCGAATCTTGTAGGGATCTAAATGTGAGAGCATCAATAAGCAGGAGTTGGGATGAAGACATCTGACCTACACCCATTGTGAGTTGGACATGTCTTTTAGGTTTAAGGTTGCCTATGATGACAAACTTAACCTTACAAAATACCTGACCCGTGAAACCTGAAATGATTGTTGAAATTAGGATCTGATTATTGATTGCCGGTAGTAGGCATGAGGTTATGTGAATATGAAATGTGGACCTTGAAGTGCAGGATGGGTAGCAAAGTTATGCCAAAAATTTTCACCTTGGAAAAATTAATAGATGATCTGAAAGATCATGGGAAATAAGTCCCCGTTGTATGGGACCATTGAGATAATATAAAGAGTTGTTTTGAAAGGCATATAAGCTGGATCTACCCTAGGGCTTCAAGGACTGCGTGAATTATGTTTCGTATATCTAACTTTATAAAATGTCTATCAAGTGAAAATCTGATTACTTCTTGATAAAGTTTAGATCGGCGAAAAGTTGCTTTCATCAAAAACCCGTGAACATCATGGATAGAGAAAGTAAGTCAACATTAAGCCTGATCTTATTCTCGTAGTTATGTTTGATGAAACTCGCGTATTGTAATGGATTACACTTATGAGAAAAGACCGAATGTTGAGGAAATACCCACATGGCTTTAACTCTATAAGAAGCGAGTAGTAAGATAAAATGATCTTTGAGGACAAAGATCCTGTTTAAGGGTAAATGCTGTGACAATTCGTCAATTTATGGTTGATATTTTATTCTCAAGTATTATTTAAAAACATTATTTTAATGTTATATTATGAACTCACTTATTTTTGGGAAGAAATTTGGATTTACGTCTTGAAGTAGCATCGACTACGTCTAAACCGGAGAATTCTACGTTACGTGCTTACGTTTACATACACCGTTTTGGTGACAGTCCGAAATTTCAGAAAATAAATTTATCCGTGAATATTATTTTAAGATTTTAAATTTGTGTTGGTTCATAAACTCACAAATTTACGAGAAGAGATTAGGACTTACGATTATAATGTCACGTCATTTACGACAAAACCGGAAACCTTAGGATTACGTATTTAGGTTTTCGAACTCCATTTTTGATGTGACAATTTTTATTAGATTCGTTTTGTTCCGTTGATTCATAATTTATAAAAACATTTTTCGTAAAACGACCCGAGGGCACGCAAATCGGGGAAACTAGAATCGAGGAGTATCCGTAAATTGGTGGGATGAGACAATTTACACGTGTCTCACCCCACTATGGGATGACCAACACACCAGCACCACATCAAAGATGTGGCAAGTTTATAGTATAAACTAGGACACTTGTCCTAGTTTACACATCAAAACCATCTTTCACAAAAACCACCAACACTAAACTAGTTCCTCCATTTCTCTCATGTAACTCACACATTTTCTCTTTTCCTCTCTTCCTATGAACGTCCCATATCACCCGAAAACACCCCATTAGATCAAAAATTCAACCATAAATCATATGTATAATTTACATATGATGAAAACCCATTGAAGTTATGAAGATTGGAGGTGATTTTAACAACTAAAAAGGAGTTTATATGGAGATCAAGGGCTGATTTTTGGAGGATTCTATAAATACTTGGTGATCCTAGAAGTGGTGTTGATATCTCATAAGATTGGTTACCCAAAACCAAGTCTTGTTCATCCAAAACTCATCATTTCATCACTTTGGTGGTATAGAGATTGTTTCTTCCTATCCTCTTGTTATTTTTAATATGTAATCTTGTATTTTCTTTATTTATGTATATGTATATGATGATGAATGATTATTAAAAATATTATGTGGGGATTTGGTGTTGATAGATTTGATAAACATGGTTAAAAAGATGAAAACCATAGGTAAAATGGTTAAAATCTTGCTTAATGTGATGGCTGTATAAAAATAGTAAGTAACCAAATGTTAAACTGATAAAATGGTAAAGTGGAATCAATTTACAGTAATTAGTAGATGTCATACACATGTGAGAGTTTGCCATGCAATGGAATCATCAAAATGAGTGAGATATGATCAAAACAAAATTTGTATACCAATCTGAATAGTCTGTTTTGTAGGGACTGTTAAGGATACTTAGACATGGATTGAGTAATAGCTATAGCTAACTTATTTGTAGCACATAATATGAAGTTTATGTCATCCAAAAATGAGCTTCTATCTCCTTATAGAACTCAAGTTATGATAAAAATGGTGAAAGTGAAACTAAAAATCAGATTTTGTGAAATTAAAGTTTAATAGTATTATATAAGCACTCAAATAATATAGTATAAAATGTGAAATTAGAACCCACTAACTTATATATTTCATTTATATAAATATGTATAAGGATAAATAAATGGACATTTTATAAAAATGGTAGTTTGGTAAGTTTTATAAGTTATAAAAACTATAAACATGATTTTTACGTCTTTTCGGCTAGTACCGTAAAATTAACGTTTTTCGTCAATTAAAACTTAGACGATCGGACCCGTCTAATGTAAACTTTTTAAAAGTCATATACTGATATATAAGTACTTAATACAAGTAAAAACCGATAAAACCCGAACTAAATAACATATGGACATTAACGGGCTAAGTTAGCATTATTGGACTAATAATCCAACTAAATGGGCTAAACATTTATAAATTTACTTATTGGGCTAAACCTACCTGGGCGTAATATGTAAAGTACAATACTGATAATAAAAGTATAAAATGGATTAATACAAGTTAATGGACTTATAATAGGCTTATTGGACCTAAACGTGTAAATAGGTAAAACTAGTAAACTAGTATAAAAGTTATCAACAGATAACACTAAAATGAGTAAATGAGAATGTATAAACCCACTTGATCATCATCATATATATAAAATCATCATATGTATACATAATTGTTATTTTTATAAAGTCATTGGACAAGAGTCTAAGACAATATTATTTGTCTAGGTTTCCGTGATTGAAGCACGTACCGTACATCCGAATTGCCGATAACCCGCTTTCCCACATCAACATGAGTTCCTAGCCTCGCACTCTTTTAAATGTTTTTATTACATGTTTTATAAACCCGCGAGGGAGATAACATGTTAGTTTTTATAAAATAAGACACTAGTTGTCCCGATTGTCTGTTTATTGATTTGGACACGAATGATTGTATGACCCGATGAATGATTAAATGACCTGATAGATGAAATGAAATGGATTATTAAAGTTAGGTTATGTCACTAAAAGTCCCATTAGCATGAATTGTGAACTACCGGTATTTGGTAGACGCTTATGCATATAATAGTACTATTTGGGGACGATCACCCCAGTTCGCGCCTTGACGGTTGATCCCCGTCGTGCCACATTGATTGGTAAGCGAATTTATGTATGAGAAGATTTACACCAGCGTGATTATTGTGACGACACACTAATTTAGATGGGCAAATGAGTTTCTGGCTAGCTACCCGTTGTTTGTTGTAGTAAGGTAACAATGTCATGCGGCTTATAATAATCCAAATAACGAAATACTGTTATACGCACTGAATTACGATATATTGCCTGACTAGCAACGGGGTCTTATTATTGATTTTATGTTCGTGATTTGGTTTTACATAACCATATTCATATAACGGTTTTTATTTAACTCTATACAACGTTATAAAACGTATTGTATGATGTTTTTATGACAATGGTTCGTATAATGATTTTGAAGGCAAACGCCTATATTATGATTTTTGATAAGTATTTGTATAAAATGACTTTGGCCTATTTTATGGCCTACTAGAAAGATTTGTACAAAATGATTTTTGGTATTAATTATTTACCAATGATATATTAATGGTTTTATTAAACTCTATGAATTCACTCGCGTTATCGCTGACCTTTTCTTTTAATATGTTTTGTCTTAGGTACTTGAAGGTAATTCTCGGGAAGACGACAAGATGTCATGGCCCGCACTTAAATAACCATTTCCATTCAAATTCTTTGTAAAACTTGTATGAAATACTATGACTTGGGACCTATGTAAATCTAATATTTATGAATGGAAATGCTTTATTATTAAACGACGCGATTATTATGCGTTGTCTATGATGTGAGTAATGTGCTATCCCGTAACACCAACGAGTCTTCCGCTGTATTAAATTGTGTAAATTTTGGGGGTGTTACAACCTATGTTCCTTTTATAGAGTAAGGAACCCTAGAAACCTTAGAATATTCTATAAAGATAACTATATCACAGACGATATATTATCAATATTCTAACTATTTAGGTATCTCACATAAGATATACTCTAACTATAACTATGACATATCTTATACAAAGATATATTCGTCCTAATCATCATAGCAGTACTTACTTTATAAGTAGCAGTACTTACTATGTACCACGTTAATACTAACGGTACTTACATAACACTAACAGTACTTGGAATATACTAACGGTACTTGACACTTAACAAATAATTATCAACAATCCTTGTCACACCCCACCAATGGCGGAATATGGGGCACGACGTATGGATATCATCACAACAAATGGTGTCTCTATAGAGAAGACTAAAATGCAAATATAATGTCATAAATGGCGACACAAATGTCATGACAATATCTCAACAATGCAGGAGTCTAGGTAAGTAGGTAACAGTCCTACCACTTACCCAAGACAAACAATAAACATAAACCAAACAAACATATAGGTAAACTAAGAAGGAACGGGGATCTCCTTCTATATGCAATCCTAAGGCATCCATGTCTAGCCACTTCTATCCTCAAGCTTAACCACATTCTCACCTGAAAGAGACACTAAAACACGTCAACATAAAGTTGGTGAGAGTCATAGGTTTAGACTCCAACGCTAAATCAGTTACAAGCTGTGAATAACAATCATCAACAAAAGAACATATGGACAATGTGGTACAATTATGTATTAATAACTATCAATCAAGACCAATCATACCAAACCAATCCAAGGCTCCTACCTTGCCAAACAACATCATGGTACCTTAGATGATCACCCTATGTACCTATCCCAAGGCCACTACCTTGGCAAACCACAAGGCCACTACCTTGGCAAACCACAAGGCCACCACCTTGTCAAACCACAAGGCCACTACCTTGTCAAACCACAATAACATATCATAAATCGCATAGCAGTTAATCACATAAGTGTACACACAAGTCCATCACAACCATAAAACATTCACAGCAACAATTTAGAAACAACTCAACATAGTGTCTCTTCCATCCCATCTGGAAGTCAAAAACAAAAATAAACATGGGACTATGAACACTCACCTGATAGCTCCTTCACACGTCCTTGCACTAGCAACAAGCTAACAAACCAAAAACACGAGATCAATGAACGAACCAATCACTAAGATGGCTCATTAACCTATGATGGACATCTAACCCATTCTCACATATTTACCTCATTAATAAGCTCTAATTACCCCATTACCCTTCCTTAACAAGTCCTTAACTTGGTTAAGTTTAACAACTAACCCGTTCAAATTTTACCCAAAACAGTCCCAGTTTTTAGGTCTCAAAGCTTTAGATCAAACGCCCACTTAAACCTACCCATGGTTTCTGTAAAAGGAATATTCACACCCTTACATATGTTGGCTAATACCTCCCACTTGACCTAACCTTAAAGCTACTGTTAAGGCCCCGATATATATATATATATCTACTTTCGTCATTCCAGATTTCCTGATTTTAAACGTACTAAAAGTTTGTTACCAATAAGGGGTCTTACCCTAAATCACCAACTTATCCCAAGTGCCGATATTAACTACAATATATAAAACATCTCTCACGTTCGTGAGAAGATCCCAATGCAACCCTAAGTGCCCCAAACAACCCAAAATTTAAAAAGAAAACAGGCTGAATTCAAAACTGTTTTGACCTCCGACTGTTGTAACCTGTTTTTGACCCACTTCCCGACCTCCAATTTAGTTCTCGTTTCTTGCATTGGAAAGCCACATCAAATATCTTTCCAGGGGTACTTGGATCATAAAATAAGAGTTTACAGAACTCCCGATATGATCAAAACAATTGACTCAAAAATCTGCCCAGTTTTTAAAAACGGGTTTAACAAAATCAACCTCATTAATTAACCCTAATCCCTCTAATTACAAGCCCCAATTTATGTAATCATCATATTATGATTAATACAACATTAATTTACTGTTTTTATATTAAACCATAACCTAAATCCATCATAAGATTATTAAAGAAAACATAAAAACAATTTAATTAAAAAGGGATTTGAAGATTTACCTTGGATTTATGAAAACCCCCAAATTTTATGAAGAACCCTAATTTTTTATAAGACTCACGAATTTCCTTCATCTCCAGGAGAAAAATAATGAATTTGGTTTAGTATATACTCTCTCCGTCCCATTTTTATTGTCCATGTTTCTATTTTGGGATGTCCCAATTTAATTGTCCACTACTAAAAATAGGTAGGGATGTTTGGTCAAGTTTACTATATTACCCTTCTTTGAAATTAATATTACAAAATTTAAAGAAGACTCTAATTAATTTGTTAAGGGTAAGATCGTCATTCTGTTAAAAAGTAAGAAAGTGAAAGCTGTAATAAATGCACTTTTCTTAATCTGTGTATTTTTTGTCGGAGGACAATAATTTTGGGACGGAGGGAATACATTATATAGGGTATGGGTGAATCCTAGTCCAACCCAAAGCCCACTTTCCTTTTTTTTCCTTTTTTTCCTTTTTTTTCTCTTCTAAACCGACCCAAACACCCCTAATTTCGTTTTTTTCTTTATTTTTTTTTCTTTTTATTGTTAATTAATATCTTATTAATATTACCTTAATTTACCTTAATTTATTTCAGCTCCTAAAACTCCCAAAACCTCAAAACCGTAAAACTAGTCAAATTTACGCGTTTTACCGTAAAAGACGTAAAATATACACTTTTATAAAAAATCTCAAATTTTTAAATAAACTTTATAATTAAGTCCTAAATGACCTTAAACCATCCCGAAAAAATATTCATTTGACTAATTACCTTATCCGAGAACTCTAAATACTAAACCGTAAATCCTAAAAAAATACACTATTACTATAATACTTATACGTATACGCAACCACCAAAATATCACCATTTCGTTTAATAGTCACTAATTGTGATCTCATGAACATGAATTAACCGTTCCTCGATTTAGTTATGAGTACTCTATACTCATAAACGATAATCACACCAACCTCGTTCACACAAAATAAACACGTAAGCACAAAAATCAAGTAGTCACACATAAAATAACCTAAAAGTAAGACCAAGTGACGAACCTCAAAACCACGGTTGTCACATCACTCCCTCCTAATAGAAATCTCGTCCCGAGATTTACTCCTTAGGATCAACACACAGACAACAAATCACACGAGGATACTTGTTCTAAATGAACTCCTCTCATTTCCACGTGAACTTTAGTTCAAGTTTCAAGATACCACATGTACAAACCAAAAATAATTAAACCCATTGCCAAACTCTTGACCTCACAGTCAATAAATCTCGCAAATGACTCTTCGATAAAACAAAGACTCTTATTAGCACAAAACCCGAATAACCGGACATGCAAATATGAATCCTCAAACAACATTTACCAATCCCAATACATGAAATGTATCATGTATACAACTCATTTCCCCCAGGTAATTCTATGCTCATAAGCTAATGGTCTGATCTTCCCAAAGATCATAAATGGACCTACAAACTCTACATCAACTCTTCTATTTTACCAAAACATACCACCCGTTACTATGGGTGAAACTCCATACATAACTTTGTCACTAAATCTAGTGGTTTCCTCCTTTTCTACATAGCATCCCTTGTTGCTCTCATTCTGTCCACAAACACCATTACCACATTAGTAGCCTCTTTTACCAATTCTAGTCCACAATGAGGACAACTCACCCTATCCTTTCATATCGTGCCTCAAATGGCATTTATCGACTTCTAGTACGATAACTATCGTTATATGAAAACTCAGCCATCGCTAACGAGTTTTCGAACTACCTCTAAATCAATCACCCATGTCCAATTACGTTCATCAACTCCCTTCAGTCCGTATCCCAAACTACTTTAAATTCCAATTTCCTTACAAAGTGACCTATGACGGTCTTTCACATATCCATTAATTCTTCCAACTTCCCAACTACGTGACTTCTCATTCCTCTGGAAATAGGTGATGAATTAGTCAGTCTATCGACTATCACCCAACTCTCATCGTACTTAATCTCCCACCGCATTATGTATCCCTTCCACCAACTTCGTCCTTACATCGCCCTTTCTAAACTACTCCTATCCATGTAGGAAGTATAGTCTACGTCCCTTTCCTCCTTACGATTGTCCAAGCCACGCAACATAAATGTTGACGCGTTCACTGCTTTAGACAACTCAACTCGTGCAACCCACATCCTTCATCCAAACCACTCTAATACATCATCCCTATAGTTCAAGTTCGTCTCAGCTTCACCTCATCCTTCTTATTCCATGTCTCATTGACCATGCTTGCCTTTCCCAGATGGTACTTGGCCTTGCAATTTTCTTTCATCAATTAACTCCACCCATCACCTTTGCCAAATGTTCAATCAAGATGATTGAATATGTGTTGGATACGTTCATGATCCGTATAGATCATTCTCCATGTCTCGTACACCAAATGCCTCTAGCATTCTAGGAAGATATAACAGTCTAGCTCCACTAACTAAGTCTATCCAGTTCTTCCAAATCTTCAGTTCCTGCAATGTATAAGCGATCGCCTTTCTTTGTCGTCCTCGTACGCGTCCAAATCCCTGCTCCACGTATCGTCATGCTTCGCGAATTCATCCAGTCCTTCCGATAATGCCAAGATCTGCTCATCATCCAATCCACCTCTTCAGCCTCCAAAATGCTTCCTCGTCCTTCTTCACTTCGCCCCTTGCTGGTTCCACGATATGCCATCATCTCTGACTACTAGTCCTGGCCAACCAAATCCTAAAACTCACACTTGAAAATCTCACGTTTCATTCCCTTTACTAACAACTCCAAAACCAACACATAATTCGCCTCATCCTCCTTCTATGATTTGAGTAGATCAAGATGTCGTCGATGGTCCCGATGACAACTCGTTTATATACGTTCATGCACACTCGATTCATTGACTCCATGAAACCGCTAGTGCTTTGGCGAAGCCAAATGCATAACCGTAAACCGAAAGCGTTCATACAACATCCATAGCAATTTCAATTATGTCCTCCTCACACCCTCTCTTAGCGGCAATACAAATAAATTCCTTGCAATTTCTAATAGCTCTTGTTCTTAATTCACTCCATCAACGATTTGCCTTGGAAGACACTAACTACAACTCCTCTCACTTCTCCTACTTGCTCTATTCATGGTTCTACCTCAACGCTCCTAAAACATACAAAACCAAAACTACATCCTGAATACACCAGATACGATCGACGAATTAAACCCACGGATAACTAACGACATTTCACGTGCACCAATTAAAACAAATCAAAAACCACGAGACTCCAAAGAAAACTCAAACCCAAAACATGTATCAATTCCAAATGACCCATGACAACGAAAAATAATCCAAGAAACACCCAATGGCAACCAAAACATATTACGCCCCGCGACATATTATTTAAACCGTGCAAAAGATCGACTTTCCAAAAGAATATATATATATATATATATATATATATTTTTTAATTTTTTTTAACCTCCCCACATCTATGTGACTCAAACCATCTACAAACAACCTTCTAGACGTTCTCAAAACTCAACTCAAAGACTAGGTATCCCGTGCATCCCAAATCATAAAAATAAAACTACTATTCAAACTCAACCTTGAACCTAACACTTGTATAACAATTCCGACCAGTCCACTGACCTCCCATGACTATACATTCTGAATATTTGAAAAGTACGTTCCGAGACATAATTTTAGGCTTTTGAATCACCCAAAAAGCTTTAAAAATGAACAAGTTATGACCAAAACAATTTTATGCTAGTTGTTTTAAAAACTAAAGAATAGACTTAGTGATCAATGCAATCCTTTTCAATGAAAGATATAATTGTATGTGAAATATTCATAAACTCCTTTTAACCTTGTATTAATAACTATAAATGACATGAATCGGTTAAATCCAATTATATAAACTATGTAAGTAGAAAGAAATTTTACTTCGCTTTATTTTAAAGAAAGTCTTTTAGAATTTGAAATAAATAAGTGTTGATAAAAAAAAACTTATGTTACATCTTGTTTCAAACATGACTCCAACACCTTACCTTTATTTTACCGATTACAACCAACTATCTAACTCTATATTAGATTTCCAAGTCCCCCCTTTTTCCATATACCAACCAAAAGAAATGTAAGACTCAACCCAAAAGATTTCATTATCCCAAAAGAAATCTCCATTTATTTCAACGGACTTAAAACCCAGAACAACATTTTAAAACGTACACGTGAAATATGAACTCAAAGAATACGCTACAAGACACAGTTCAAAAAATTCGAAACGTTGTTGAAACTCCATCAACTCCAGCACCATAAAACACGAACAAACACAAGGTACGTTCAAGTTATAATAACTAGTGAACGACCATATACCATAACTTAACACATAGTAGTATATATACATCCGCATATATATACCTATTAAATTACCCAAAACATACTCGTTACCATACATGTCGGATCAACCAATCACGTCATACACTCGTTTTTCCACACGAGTATACACCATCTCACTGTGCCACAACAAAGCATAAAACCCACCTCCAAAACCAAACCATATCGTGTGACCCCAAAATCACACAACACAACTATAACCCAAAACATATAACACACTAATAAAAATAGCCATATCGTAGGCAGCCGTTACATAAACCCATATATTATACGTATACCCAATATCTACATCTCACCATATACAAGCATGTACTAATCCTCTTTCATGCAATCATACTTGAGAACCCATTGAAGTTGTGGTACTTGTATAACTATGTTGGCCACCATACTTATACAATTAACCTTTCCCCAATACACTCCCTCCTATGATGACACTTATAAGAATCAATACAACATAAAATCCATACATATAACACATAAATCTATCTACTCACATAAGCTCATAACCACATAACCAATAAGGTCCAAAACTCCATCTATAAAATAACATAATAAAACTCTTGGAATACAGAAATCCATAGTCTAGCTAAAACAGCCTAGACTAAATCCAAATCGAAAACATAATCAGTTATAAGTCATGTCGCCCATAAGAGTGGAAATAGCATAAGGTCCTTCATATTCACCTACTCCTAATAACTCGAACCACCACATGATTCTTAGGGAACATGACTTAAACATCAAAAGAAAATAATACCCCTCATGTACATAAAATAACCCAACAAAAGATAGAAACTACTATGTACCAAATTATGTACTATAATGTACATTATAAGTAAAAAACTATAGTATCTTCTAGTTTAACAACACCCTGTTTGAAAGCCTCTACTTCTACAGTGCATGTGTTAACCTTTTGATATTGTTCCTCTAGTTCTACTTTTAGACTATTAAATTTAAGAATACAATCTTTAGAACAAGGGTGTACCTCAGTATCTTCATGTGAGAGAGCCATTAATCCAAGCTCTTCTTCTTCTTCTTCTGCCCAATTCACCACTCCATCTACAGTAACCAATGCTTTGGTTCCTTTAGGACTCATGCTGTTTCTTTTTGGAAAGCTTTCAGTTATTCTTGGACTGGTTCTATAGCTGTTCTTGGACTTCAGGTTGCTAGTCTCAACTTTATCTCTATTGCATTTTATTGCAAAGTGTCCATTCCTTCCACAATTATAGCATTCAACTTTAGACTTGTCATATCCTAATGGCTCATTAGGATCAACAGTCATTTTTCTTCCAGTCTTCTTGAAGAACCTATCAGATCTTACTGTCACCATAGCAGCTTGCCATTTAAGATCCATCTCTTCAACATCAGCATCATCTATTTGAAA